>OU611755.1:12885762-13325762 GCA_914767535.2 Dunaliella primolecta
ATAAAATTGATAATAAAATCAAAACCAGATGGACTACTGATGCAGGCCGAAAAGCGGAACAGACAGTAACCAAAGGGTTGTTTGTAGACTGTACAGCAGCTACAGGGCAAAAAATTGCTTGTTTAATCAAGAAGAGTAGCTTCCACGCATCAAACACAGTCCTTACAATGCTTGGACAGGCCTAGGGTGTGCGCAAGTCAAGTGCACCACACCCATGACCTGACATCCTCCTCACCAACCCGCCTGTATATCTGTTGAGCACCAGAAGGGCTTGCATGGTGGGTTTTAATGCAGAGCAAACAGGCTAACCCTGCCGCTTGAGAGATATGCAGGTGCACAGCACGCTTTCAGGGCATTCCATGACCTCCCCATGCACAAAGCCGTCCCACATGCTGCATGTTCGAACACCTGCATACGTATAAATCGTCTGCAACGTTTTTGGGGGACGTTCAGAGGGTCCTGGGGTCCCTGGAGGGGGGAATGCATGTGTGCATTGTTGCTTGTACACACTCCCATACCTGCTTCTGTCACTCCCTACACCCTTGTACCTCGTTATTAATGTCAAATTTCGATGTTTAACACGCCATTCGAGCAAGGAAGCCCTGCCTTGAGTCCTTATTGGAGCAGGCTCTTTATCATCAGCACAAAGCACCAGTGGTGCAGCGCTTCTTGCTTCTTGAGATCCAGCTCTCTTCATGAACCGCAGTTCAACTTGGTGTGCGTTTCATACACTGCTTGATGCTGGGATGCGGCATCCCGAGAGGGTAACCATCTCTCGTGGACCAACTATGTCAAGCACACTTTTCTGTTTGCTGCGTTCTCTTCAGTGCCTCTGAGATGGATGAAGCTAGCCCAGGAGTACATACTGAGGCAGAAGGAGTGCAGGTGGGAGGGTTATTTTGCACAAGGTGCATGGAATTCTGGACAGGCATGATATTCTTGCCTGAAAGCGCCTGAGCAAGGTCACATGTGCGCGCTGCTTTGACCATCAGGGAGTGGCCTTAAGCAAGCCCCGTGCGTCTTGGCTAAGCGTCGTGCAGCATGCATGCTCAGAAAAGCACTCCCAAAACGATGGCACAACACAAACATGCGCACGCACGCACACACACACACACACACACACACACACACGCATGCGCACGCACACACACACACACGCACACACACACACACACACACATGCGCACGCACATACACACACGCACACGCACGCACACACACACACACACGCACGCACACACACACACACACACGCATACACACACCGGCACACACACACACACGCACACACACAGACACAGACACACACACACAGACACATAGACACACACACACACACACGCATGCATGCACAGGCACAGGCGTAGGCACACCCACGATTACACGTGCACTTCGCCTCCCCGCTCCCCTCCTATCGCCTGCAGGTTGGCACGAGCCCTGACTTGAGCTGCCTGTTTGACCCAGCAGCTGTGGCCGCAGCAGCAGCAGCTTTGGCTCGCGCCCCTGCAACATCAAGCAGCGTCCCAGCTTGGGACCCAACACCAGCAGCACCAGCAGCACCTACATTTCTGGGCCATGACAAGCGGGCAGACATCAAGCCCACCACGTCCTCCACTGGTGCAACCCAAGGGCCTTCCTGGGCCGCTGAATTACAAGCATGGATGGCGCCCTTCCCTACCAGCTCTGTGACACAGACTGCCTCATTGCCCCCAGCTCTGGCAGAAACAACATTCCGAGGTGGGCTGTCCTCCTCAGCACCCCTGAATACAGCAAATATTGCCCCCCTCTTGGCAGGCTCAGGCGCGCACCCCAAACCACCTCCACTCCATGCCCCACCACCGCATTCTGCCCCCCCTCCACCACCGGTGCCACCAACCTCGCAAGCTCCATCCTTGCAAGAGCAGCCATGCCCTCCTTTTGCCTTACCTAATCAGGCTAACTCCGCCCTCCCTCAGCCTGTTTCGGCAGCGCCGTTTCGAGCCATGCCACCCCTCCCCTTCACCGCCCCACCTGCCCAGGCCACTGCAGTCTTCCCTCAGCCCAACACAGCAGCGCTGCATGCCCAGGCCCTCCAGATGCTGGCAGAGTCTGGCTTGGGGAGCTTGCTGGACCAGGCGAGCCTGAGCACAGGGCACTCCAGTCTTGGTGGAGGAGGCGTGCACCCAGGGAGCGCCACACACGAGGCGAATGCGCCAGGCACCTTAGCAGGCACGCCAGGGGAGGTAGCAGCAGCAGCCTCTATAACCCCAGGGGTGGCTGTGCAAGGGCGTCCATCAGCAGCAGTGCCCATGCCACCGCCACCCCCGCCAGCAGCACCCCCAAAAGTGCCAGTGCCAACGCCTCCCTTGCCACCACCAGCACCAGCAAGCGTGCCTAAGCCACCAGCAACACCCTTGCATACAACAGAAGTGCCTGCACCCCCCCTGCCATCAGCACCGGCACTTTCTACAGCGCAGAAGCCACCAGCAACAGCACCACCACCACCACCGCCGCCAGCAAATATGCCCATGCCCCCTGCACCAGCAGCAGCAGCAGCACCATCCGTCACACAAAAAGCGCAAGCACCACCACCACCGTCGCACCAGGGGCAGGCACAAGTCCCAGTGCCTGTGCAGAGCTGCGCAGTGTCGCACCCCCCCCCCAAATCATCCACCGCTGCTGCCCTGCAAGCGCAAGTGTTGCAGATGCTGGACCCCACTGCGCCTCACGGCCTCCCGTTTTTGCAGCAACAGCCGCCGCCCCAGCAGCAGCAGCAGCAGCAGCAGCAGCGGTCACACTTCTCTCAGCTGCAGCACCACGACCATCACCTCCAGCAGCAGCAGGACCAACAGCAGCAGCAGGAGCAGCAGTCACACTTCCCTCAGCTGCAGCACCACAACCATCACCTCCAGCAGCAGCAGGACCAACAGCAGCACCAACAGCTGCAGCAGCTGCTGCACCACCAGCTGCTGCAGGAGCCACACCACCGCCGCCACCACCACCATCAACAACAACAACAACAACAACAACAACTGGAGCAGCAGCAGCAGCAGCAACTTTTGCGGCAGCAACAAATGCTCTTGCCAGCCTCCGGTGCCCAACCAGGCAGCAGCAGCAACATCCACAGCAGCGGCACCATTGACAAAGACTTCTTCTCACAGCAGCAGCTGCTGCTTTCGTCCCTCGCCCAACCCTCCCACAGGGCCCCATCACCAACAGGGAGCTCCTTGCAAGAAAGGGGACCTCCGGCGTCTTTTCCCGCCTCCCTCACTGCACCAACTGCTCAGCTGCTCACATCTTCTTGGGGAGTGTCGTCGGCTGCACCGGCTGTATCTTCTGCAGCGGGTACAGCAGCAGCAGCAGCAGCAGCAGCTGCAGGATCGGCCTCCCATAACAATCAGCCTGCCTCTGTTTCGTTGTGTGGGGGTGGCCCACAGAGCCAGATGCCTGGATTGATGACACAGGTGTGTGTGTGTGTGTTGTTGTACATGTCCAGACGCAGCAGGAGCGGGGCACAAAAAAGTGGGTGGGCACAACATGATGGCAGAGATGCGCTGATAGTAGAATGCATGCATGCATGCAACAGCTTTGGGTGGGCATGCCATGATGGCAGAAATGTTGTGAATGTGAAAGGCATACATGCATGCGTCAGATCTGTAATGCAGCATGTTGGCGCAAATCCAGGAGCAGGCGGCACCCACCCCAGCATTTATTGTGTGAATCCAAAATTTGCTGAGGCCACAAGCACATCAGAGGAAGTGTGCATCAAAAGGTTTGCCTCTTTCAAAAGCTGTGGCGTACTTCAAAAGGCATGCCACTTTTGAAAGCGGAGGCGTACATCCGGAGGCATGCATCAAAAGGTGTGCCATGAGCACATCGGAAGGCGTGCACTAAAAGGCGTGCCACAAGTACTTCAATACTATTGACAATAGGCATGCATCAAAAGGCGTGTCATTGGCACACCAAAAGGTCCGTATCAAAAGGTGTGCCGTTAGCGCATCAAAAGGTGTGCACTGAAAGGCGTGCCACAGTACATCAGGGGGCATGCATCAAAAGGCGTGCCATGAGCACATTAAAAGGCGTGTATCAAAAGGTGTGCCACAAGTACATCAACAGGCCTGTGTGGTCAGGAGTGCCTCAAGTGAAGCAGAAGGCGTGTATCAAAAGGTGTGCCACAAGTACATCAACAGGCCTGCATGGTCAGGTGTGCCTCAAGTGAAGCAGAAGGCGTGTATCAAATGGTGTGCCACAAGTACATCAACAGGCCTGCATGGTCAGGTGTGCCTCAAGTGGAGCAGAAGGCGTACTTCGCGTGTATCTTGTGCCAGGCCCCTGACCAGTCTGATCTGCACCAAGCGCCCCCCACCTCTGAACTCACTCCTCCCTGCCCGTGCTTTATTGGAAGCAGGACCTGGCTCCCACAAGCCAGCCCTTTGACAACCCCATGGGCGCCTTGTCTCTGCTGCCAGGCCTGTCTAGCTTGGGCTCCCCGCCTTCTACAGGTGAGGTGTTTGGCAAGGTGCTGGGTGCAAGCCGTTCTCTGGACAAACTTTGTGCTCCCTTGTCTGTGCTGCCAGCCCGGTCTGGCTTGGGCTCCCCGCCTTCTACAGGTGAGGTGTTTGGCAAGGTGCTGGGTGCAAGCCGTTCTCTGGACACACTTTGTGCTCCCTTGTCTGTGCTGCCAGCCCGGTCTGGCTTGGGCTCCCCGCCTTCTACAGGTGAGGTGTTTGCCAAGGTGCTGGGTGCGTGCCATTTCTGGGACATGCGTTGAGTCCCTTGTCCCTCCAGCTAGTCATGCCTGGCTGGGACTCCAACAATGTGTGTGTGTGTGTGTGTGCGTGTGTGTGTGTGTGCGTGTGTGTGTGTGTGTGCGTGTGCGTGCGTGCATGTGTGTGTGTGTGTGTGTCCAGTCTGCATGCTGAGCAAGCTTTGGCTACAGGTCAAATGAGGTCAGGCATGAAGGTGTTGTGAGTTTGAGACGGGAGAAGTGCTAAGAAGGCATTTTCTGGGGTGCCTCTTTGGGCCTCCCAGTTAGGAGCTTTGGTCTTTCCATCAATGCATACAGCCTCATGCGGCAAGTGTAGGCTCCTCACCTCTGGTCGTCCCCTCAAACGGACCCCCCCTTGTGAAGCGAAAAAAGTAGCTATCGAATGCTTGCCCTGGGGCCTGCTTCGGGAACAGAAGGACATAAGTATGGAGCAAGGACATCGCTGTGTCATGGGCACGTGTAAGGGGAAAAAGGGCAGCGATGCTTGCCATGGACTGGTATAGCAAGAGGACGGCCGAAATGAGGTTTGGTGGGTGAGCTGTGCTGCTCAACTCGTAGCATGGGAAGGCTTCTTGCAGTGTGAGGAAGGCTTGATGTCAGGGTTGTGTGCCAAAGTGTTGACAAGAACACGTCACACACACACACACACGCACACACACACACACACACGCACACACACACACACACACACACACACACACACACACGCACACACACGCACACGCACGCACGCGCGCACACACACACACACAGGCATCCCTGGCAATGCTGGCTGGGACTCGGCCATGGGAGTGGCTGCGCTGCTTATGAACCCTGCTGCTGCCATTGCAGCCCTTCAGCAGCAGCTGCTGCTGCATCTTAACCCTCGGCAGTCGCAGTCGCAGTCGCAGCAGCAGTCGCAGCAGCAGGAGCCGCGACAGGAGCAGAAACAGGAGCAACAAGAGCAGCATCAAGAGCAGCAGCAGCAGCAGCACAATCAGCAGCATCAAAAACAGCCTCTACAGCAGCAGCAGCAGCAGCAGCAGCAGCCGCCACCACTGTCGAAGCAGCAGCAGCAGCAGCAGCAGCAGCAGCAGCAGCCGCAGAAGCAGCAGCAGAAACAAGTGCGGCAGCCGCCGCAACCCAAGCCCCAGCCGCAGTGGCGCATCCGGCAGCAGCTGCAGCGTCAGCAGCAGCAGGCAGAGCGGCGGCAGCAGCGGCTCGCACAGCAACAGCTGCTCCAGGCGCAGCAAGCAGCCAACAGCAACCACGTCAACAGCAGCAGCAACAACTGCAACAAGAACAATGGCAGTGGTGTGCGCGGTGGGAGTGGGAGGGGCGTGCGTCGCCACAAGAGGTGGGCGGTGCCGCAGGTTGCCCCACCATCGGACTGCATGGGCATTGCCAACGGGGCTGGCACTGCCCCTAATCAGTCCCCTGTGCAGTGCCAGTCTGCAGCTGCGCAGACAGCAGGGGATGGAAGTGCAGGAGGAGGGCACACGCAGCAGCGACAGGAGGGTTCACAGCATCCCTCACAGCAGACCCTGCTGCCGCAGGAACAGCATGGGATGGGTGCTCAGCACCAGGTGCAGCTTCCAAACAGCTTCGGGTCCGCAATGGCTGCAGGAGGAGTGGGAGCAGCTGGGGCAGGGACAGGAGGAAGGAGGGTCCCTGTGCCCCCAGTCGTGATTGCGCCAGCCGTGTGTGCTGCCGATGGGTCCGGGGAGATGCCTGCAAGGAAGAGCGAGCGGCAGAGGGGGCCCAGGGGCTTCGCACGCGCGCACTCTAAAGATGACATCTACGCGTGGGATGTGGATGCTGGTCCCAGGCGTGCACGTGTGCCTCGCAAGCGCAAGCGGGAGCGTGCGGAAGGGGAGGGAGTGGTGGCAGGACGTAGGAGGGGCGTGCGCAGTGAGAATGGGGGCGCAGAAGGTGGTGGTGGTTTTCCAGGTGGCGAGGAGGAGGGAGGATCGCAGCAAGCTTTGGAGCCTCCAAAGGGGAAGGAGGGTGCGGTGGAGTGGGAAGCTGAGAGAGAGGAGGAAGAGGGAGAGGAGAGGGAAGGTGAAGATGGAGGGGGAGAGAGTGAGGAGGAGGATTTGGGAGGAGAGGAAGGCGAGGGCGTTCAGCTTGCAGCCCGAAAAGGCTCAGAGGAGGAAGAGAAAGGAGGTAATGGAGACCAGGGAGGTGAAGAGGAAGAGAGCAACAAAGGGCAGGGAGGGGAGCAGGGTGTGAAGAGGAGCCAAGGGAGCAGAGTGCGCACACGCATACCCAACAGGTGAGCCCCTGCACCCTCATGCATGTGGGTATGCCCGTAAATCGAAAAGTGAGATGGTCACTTTGCCACGCTGTCTTTTGCCAAGTGCCTTATTTTGGCACATGTTCAGCTGTGTGCATCGTGCATGCCCATGTGGCTATCATAACAGAAAGCCAGGGAACTGCTGGAAGTTTGCTGTCCAATTAAATTCACGCGCACACACACACACACGCACACATTCTCTCTCACACACAAACACACACACACACATACACACACACACACACACACACACACAGCCGACGCCGTGGCTCCGGGCGCCGCTCACGAGCACAAGCGCCTCCCTCGCCAACCCAGCAGTCCACTCCTCGCCAGCCTGGCGCGCCCCACCCTGCGCTGGCTTTTGTTGGTTGCACCAAGGTGCACACGTTCAGTTGCTCGCTTGACACACTGCCAAGAATCATCGCTACCCCCTGCGCTTGCTTCTGTTTGGTTGCGCCGAGTTGTGCTGGTTTGGCTGCATACGGTCATCAGGAGCAACTGTGCTCCATGTCAAGTGCATATGGTGCCTGCACTTGCTGTCGTTATGCATACGATGTCAAGAGGGCACAGTGCTTGCACTCTGCCCTGCCTCAATGCCGTTGTCCATCTAGAGGGCTGGGTTCACAGGGTTGAGCAAAGCGGCACAGAAGGCCATACTTTGTCTATTTTGAGCCTTCTCTGCCTTTTAAATGAAACATTGGACCCTGATCTCCCACCCGTATTCATGTGCAACCCTCTTGCTTTTGTCATGCATGTACCAAGTGCCATGCCTGCTGCCCTGTCCTCATCAATGCTCTGCCAACAAGGTGTTCAGCAGCCCTTGTCTGCCATGCATGTACCAAGTACCATGCCTGCTGCCCTCATCAATGCTCTGCCAACAAGATGTTCCGCAGCCCTTGTCTGCCATGCATGTACCAAGTACCATGCCTGCTGCCCTCATCAATGCTCTGCCAACAAGGTGTCCAGCAGCCCTTGTCTGCCATGCATGTACCAAGTACCATGCCTGCTGCCCTCATCAATGCTCTGCCAACAAGGTGTCCAGCAGCCCTTGTCTGCCATGCATGTACCAAGTACCATGCCTGCTGCCCTCATCAATGCTCTGCCAACAAGATGCTCCACAGCCCTTGTCGTTATGTACGTACCATATACTGCCTGTCGTCGTCCATGCGCTTCCATACACTGTACCATACATTCCCTGCCGTCATCCATGTGACATGAATCATACTGCCGTCATCCATGTGACATGAATCATACTGCCGTCATCCATGTGACATGAATCATAATGCCGTCATCCATGTGACATGAATCATACTGCCGTCATCCATGTGACATGAATCATACTGCCGCCACCCATGTGACATGAATCATACTGCCGTCATCCATGTGACATGAATCATACTGCCGTCACCCATGTGACATGAATCATACTGCCGTCACCCATGCAATTGAAAGCACCAACCCTGCTTCTGCTGCAATGCAGATGCATGCAGGCACACTGCAATATTTGGTGCTGAGTGTGCAGCCGCACGTTGCAATATTTGGAGCAGATGCATGCAGGCACAGTGCAATATTTGATGCAGGGTGTGCAGCCACGCATTGCAATATTTGGTGAAGAGTGTGAAGCCACACATGCAATATTTGTTGCAGGGTGTGCTGCCACACCTGCAGTATTTGAGGCTGAACACAGCTGAGCTGACAGGGCCAAGGTTGATGTGCTGAAGGAATAGCATATGCCTCATGCCTGCGTTCGTTGCTGAGTGCATGCTTCATCAAGCCATCGCTTTTATTGAACACAGCTGAGCTGACAGCGCCAAGCTCAATGAGGAAACAGTGAGCTGACAGCGCCAAGCTCAATGAGGAGACAGTGAGCTGACAGCGCCAAGCTCAATGAGGAGACAGTGAGCTGACAGCGCCAAGCTCGATAAGTTGACAAAAGGGTTGACAGCGCCAAGCTCAATAAGTTGACAAAAGGGCTGACAGCGCCAAGCTCAATAAGTTGACAAAAGGGCTGACAGCGCCAAGCTCAATAAGTTGACAAAAGGGCTGACAGCGCCAAGCTCAATAAGTTGACAAAAGGGCTGACAGCGCCAAGCTCGATAAGTTGACAAAAGGGCTGACATGACTGTGCTGATTGAGCCGGAGCGACAGCAACACACGTTGCAGTCAGCACTACCAGGCTCTTCAAACCTGCCGGCTGGTCTCTGCTATGTGCATCGTTCTGGGCTGCTGATCAGGGCTTGGCCGCGTGTGCATTCAACGATCTGCAGTGGAGAGCATTGAGCGATCTGCGATGGAGAGCATTGAGCGATCTGCGATGGAGAGCATTGAGCGATCTGCAATGGAGAGCATTGAGCGATCTGCGATGGAGAGCATTGAGCGATCTGCGATGGAGAGCATTGAGCGATCTGCAATGGAGAGCATTGAGCGATCTGCAATGGAGAGCATTGAGTGATCTGCAATGGAGAGCATTGAGTGATCTGCAATGGAGGAGGAGTGTGTGCTGAAGCGTGCCAGGCAGCTCCCTCCCCTGTTACACCACCTCCCGTCACACCCCCCTTTGTTGCATGGCCTCCACCGTTTGCTGAGCGATGCAGCGTTTCTGTTTGCACTTTTGCCTGCAAAGGATAGGATAGGATAGGGTCACATAGCTGTACCTGCCTACAAGGGCAGCTTGCCTGCAAAGACAAAAGAGACATGCGTGCGATCATGTCTGTTTGCTTCTTAGTATGTGCAGGCACTATGAATGAATACATGTGTGCTTCTTAATATGTGCTGAAATATGTGCTTCTTAACATGTGCAGGCACTCTCGCACCCACCCCCCGTGGCCGTAGCCTGCCAGCATTCCGCCCAAGACTCAGCCGGCCACCCCACCCCCTCCAAGCACCTTGCGCCAGCATCCACACCCCGCCACTCCTCTGACCCCACCACCACCTCAGACTCGCAACCCGCTGCGGAAGCGCATGCACATGATGCAGCCACCACCGGCGACAACACCTCTGCTGCCCCAGATCGCCCACGGTCCCGTGCGAGTGCCGTCCCAGGCACTGGCGCTGCTGCAGTTGCAGCCTGCTCGCAGCCAAAGCCGCGTCGTCGGTCCTCTCAGCCGCGGCCGAGCAGGCCCCGCAGCACCACAGGTAATCAATCGCATTTCTCCTGTACTTCCATCTTCTCCCTGCCGCAGCTGTGGCCTGCATACTGCTAAAGCCGCGGCGCCGGTCCCCTCAGCCACTGCCGAGCAAGTCACGTAGCAACACAGGTAATGTCAGACACTTCCACGTAATAGGTCGACAGCACAACAGGTAATCCGTGTCGTCGGTCCTCTCAGTCGCGGCTGAGCAGGCTGCATAGCACCACAGGTAATGTGAGACATTTCCACATAATTAGTCAACAGCACCACAAGCAGCTGGGCAGTGTTGGCCTTCTGAGCCGCGGCTGAGCAGGCCACACAGCATGACAGGTAATGTGAGACATTTCACGTAATTCGTCAACAGCACCACAAGCAGTGGGCAGTGCCGGTTCTCTCAGCCGCAGCCAAGCAGGCCCCGCAGCACCACAGGTCATTACTTGTGTTTCTTCTCTTTCTCCTTCAATTCCATCTTGTCTCCGCCAAAGGGGACCTTGCTTTTATACCAGCTGGAGTCTGAGAAGAGGTGCATCCCACTGACTGGCTATTGTGAGACGTTTGTCTATGTGATTTCGGTAAGACCCTTGCTAGCTTGGTAGTTCGGGAACCTTGCCATACTGCACGGGGCCTCTCTGGCTGGCGTTGGCTTTCCTCTCCTTTTCTACGTGACAAGTCAACATTTGAGGTCTGTGCGGATTGCTTGCCTGTAGGTGTACGCCCACGTTCCTTGCCTGTAGGTGTACACCCACGTTCCTTGTTACTCTGGGTGTAGGTGGTGCGCGCGCGCCAGCAGCATCTGGCTCGCGAGTTGCTGCCGGCGCTCGGCGCCCTCGGCGACCCTCGAGGAGCCGCACAGGTGCTGGTGGCAGCGGCAGCAGTCGCCGCGCGCGGCGTCAAGTCAAAGAGGAGCAGGAAGATCAGGAGGAGGCTCGGCAGCTGGCGCTGCAGCAGCAGGCAGAGGAGGAAGAGGAGGAGGAACAGATGCTGCTGCTGCTACTGCAGCAGGAGGAGGAGGCGCAGGCGTGCGGTGAAGAAGAGGAGGAGGAGGGCGATGCGGGGCAGGCTGTGCCTGTGTTTGTGGGACACAACAAGCGGACGCCTGGGCTCGTGCACGTGTGTGCGTTTGAGGCTACGGGCGAGCATGAGAGGGGAAGCACAGGCACTGGGAAGGGTACTGATGGGCCAGGTGGCGTGGAGGACAAGGGTGCCAAAGAGAAGGGCGCGAAAGGGGTGTTGGTTGAAGAGGGGAGTGGTGGCGAGGCAGCCCTCAGGCAGCTGTGCACGCCCGTCAAGGCCAGCGAGGAGCTGCATGCAGCTCGGCAGGAAACTGATGGCAGGCAGGCAGCGGGCCAACACCAGCAGCAGCAGCAGCAGCTCAAAGGTGGAGCGGACTCAGCACTGCATGCAGCCACCCCAGCAGTCGGATCAGCTTTAGCGGCAGACGCCCCCAAAAAGGGGTGTGGCAATGGGGACGACGTTGCACCGTCAAATAGCCCGCCTCACCCTCCACCCCAGAGTCAGCAGAAAGAGCTGCATAAGGACGTGGCTGGGAGAGCATCGCCCCAGCAACTCACACCCAGGCCCGGGGCTGCCCGGGAAAGGAAGCCCAAACCACTCCTGCAAACGCTCAACTCGCACACAGGTGTGTGTGTGTGCGCACGTGTGTGTGTGTGTGTGTGTGTGTGGGGGTGTGTGTGTGTGTGTGTGTGTGTGTGTGTGTGTGTGCGCACGTGTGTGTGTACACTTATATGTACTCATGTGTGCACGTGTAACATTGGGGTTTCGAGAGAGCATATGAGCCTCTTGCTTTCGCATTCAGCAGCCGATTGCTCTTGAGAGCATCCTTTTCTGGGGGCTTTCAAAGATGAGGCCCCGTGCTGCTCTGTGCACCACATCATCCTCTTGCTTTCGCAGTCAGCAGCCTGAATGCTCTGAAGTGCATCTTTGGCTGGGGGCTTTCACAGGTGAGGCCCCATGCTGCTCTGTGCACCTTTGCACATTGGCTCTTGCAGATGAGCCTCGAGACAGCTTGGAGCTCTTCAAGCCCCCCTTACGGATGCCATCCGTTATAAGCCCCATAAGGATCCCCTCGTGATCGCACGTGACTGTTGCTCTTACAAGACCCCCCCATGAATGCGCCACTTACTTCACTTGTTCTGGGGTAATAAGGGCTCCACAAGCACCCCCTCACACATGCAGGTGGATTTTGTAAAATCCTTCCAGCGACGCCTTGTGAAGGCGGGTAATTACTGGAAACATAGGATGGACGAAGCACGGCAATCCAACACTGTTCTGCTCGGGAGCAGGAGAGGTCCGCAGCTTCCATCCCTCCCCATCCTCTCTTCGCCCTCGCTTGACAATTGTGGCATTGCTTGTGTGTGCCGTTGCAGGGACCCTCACAGACAGACCCTGGGGCAGCTCCTCAGGCCTCCTTCACCCCCCCTCATGGGTGCCAATAACGGTCGGCTCCGCACCATTGCTTGTGTGTACGTTGCAGGGGCCCTCACAGATGGACCTGGGGGCAGCTCTTCAGGCCTCCTCCACACCCCCTCAAGGGTGCCAATGATGGTCAGCTCCGCACCATTGCTTGTGTGTGCCGTTGCAGGGGCCCTCACAGACGGACCTGGGGGCAGCTATTCAGGCCTCCTAAAGCTCCCCCCTGTGGTACCTCCTCCACCCGTCAAGAACCCCCCCACTCCAGCAGAGCGCCTTCTGCACGCCCCACTGCCCGTGGTGTCCTTAGATGTGCCGGACATTACACCAGGTGCGCGAGAGTTTTGGTATGTGTGTGTGTGTGTTTGCGTGTGTGTGTATGTGTGTGTGTGTCTGCGTGTGTGTGTATGTGTGCGTGTGTGTGTGCGTGTGTGTGCGTGCGTGTGTGTGCGTGTGTGTGTGCGTGTGTGTGTGTGTGTGCGTGTGTGTGTGTGTGTGTGTGCGTGTGTGTGTCTGCGTGTGTGTGTGTATGTGTGCACATGAAAAGCGCTATGAGAGATGAACCCGAATGCGCTGATGGCTGCAATTTGAATTCTGACCGGCACACCATGTGCGTGAGAGATTTGGTTTATGCGTTCGAGTATATTGACAGCTGAGTATGTGGATGCCCTTTACCAATCATACCAGGTGCTTTTGGGAGTTTTATTTTTATTCAGGGGTATCTAAAAAGGTTCACATACGTACCAAGCGCAAAGACGTGGCAGCGGGAAGGGCTCTGAGGTCTGTCACGCCCCCTACAGTCTGTAAACGCAACTTGTTGCACCTTGATCTTGTGCAGTTCATCACAAATGTGCTCATGTGTTCGTCAGCACCTCATCACAGTGCGCACATTGTCCATAATGGGTGCGTATCACGAGTGCACTGTTTTCACTGATATATACATGGCAAACATTGCATCTCCCAGGTGACAGCTTGGCCAGCATGCTGACTTGGCTGCGAGATGCCGCCTGTGCCATTGATCAGCCTGGTCTCGACCTGCCGCTCTTTGGCAGCTATGGCAAGCGGTGCGCGTGATTCTGATGCATGCCCGCCTGCATGCATCGCATATGTGTGCATGAATCCATGCATGTGTGCATGTGTGTGTGTGTGTGTGTGTGTGTGTGTGTGTGTGTGTGTGTGTGTGTGTGTGTGTGTGTGGGCGCGTGCTCGCATGTGCTTGAGCCCATACTCTGTTGCTTTGTTTTACTCATTTTTTCCACGCTTTTTCACACTTTGATGTGGTGTGCGGAAGCAAGAGCAAGGTACTTTGACGCGACTGGATCTATTTTAGTAAGCAAGAGCCCACCTTTTTTTGCATGTACTCTTCATGTCCAGGGTTTGCTTTGTTCCCTAATCAAGGATTTAGGATTAAGGTATATCATCATGTGCTTGCACTGCACAAGGAGATTTTTTATCACAAGAACATTGTTCTTGTGTTTGATTTGAGGATACAAGTGCTGTATTTACCTGAGTGTGAGGGCAGGTAAAATTAGCATTAGTGAGCAGGATAAATCTCCCAAGAGGCAAAAAGCAAGCTGCAGCTGGCATGCTTTGGTGTGTTTAGAAAATGCAGCATGTCCAGTGTCTATAAACGCAGTGTCTGTAAATGCAGCATGTCCGGTATATATTTTATATGCGGTGCCTGCAAGATCTATAAATGCAGTGTTATTAGATACAGCATGTCCATAGAGCATGGAAACAATTGCGCTACCCATAGAGCATGCAATGTAATCCATAAAGCTTGCGACATCCATACAGCATGCAATTCTTATAAATGGATTCATAAATGCAATAACCATAGAGCATGAAATATAATCCATAAAGCATGCGACATCCATACAGCATGCAATCCTCATGGATGGATGGATGTTCAGTTGGTATATATGTATATGCACCATAGCGACACTGGAGTTTTGCGATTTAATTAAATGATTGTTGGGGTCGTTCGCAAAATGAAGTGTCTCTAGAAACTACTTTTTTCAAGGCCTCGTAAAGGGTCCAGGTTTATGTTCAGCCATCCATCAGGCCCCACAATGCAGCCCATGCTCCTAAAGGGCAGGGATTCCTAACTGACATGGGCTGTACTGAAGCTGAAGGATTTGGAGCTGCTCAGCTTGCAGGAGGAGGCAACTGGGAGCATGCTTGCATGGGGGAAGCAGGGCGAACCAGTTGATTGACCTCAGGAAGAGTTGATGGACCCCACAGCCACAGCTCTTGGTCAGGGGGGTCCAGAGGCAGGTGAAGGGCACAGGGGAGCTTGCCGCAGCTGCTACACAAAGCCAGGAGGGCAGGGGCAGGGGGCGTGGATAGGAGGGCTGAGTGGACCGATGGAGGTGTCTGAGGACACCATAGATGAAACGATGAAGGGAGAGGGTGATTAGAGAGAGTGAGCCAGTGCAAGAGAGACGCGAAAACGCAGTATTTCGCAAAATTTGATTTGTTTCTGGGGTCCTCGTAAACCCCTTAAAACTCGCAAATTAATTAATGAAATTATTTTAGTACCTCGTAATATATCAGTGTCGTAATACATTAGTGACGCTGCGGTATATATGAATGTATTTATATGAATGTATGTATGTATGTGTATATATATATATATGAATGGTTAAATGGGTCGGGCGTTTGTGGGCAAAGTATGTTGTTGTTGGCTAGACGTTGGATCAAGGAAACAAGAAGGAAGTGATTGATGATTGGATTTCCTTAGACGAGAGATGGACGGTGTGTCCAATGGTTTTGCTGTTTCCTTTGGTGCTCACGATTTGTGTACCACAGGCATGGTGCATCTTCAATCCCCCCCCCCTGCGCTTTGTGCACCTGCTTCGCTTTTGACTTCCTTCTTGCTTTCATGCTTTGTGAATTTAGCATTCATGTAGTAGAAGAAGAAGCTGAAATGAAAAAAGAAAGAAAAGAAAAAGTATGCAGGCAGGAAAAACTCTCCCTACATCTTTAGGGGGAGTCCCCCCAAAGATCTCCTTTTCCTAAGGTCTGGGGAGGGAAACTCCAAGGGCTGAGGGAACTCTCCCTACATCCTTAGGGGGAGTCTTCCCTAAGGTCTCCTTTTCCTTAATTAAGGAAAAGTAAGGAAAAGGAGACAGAAAAGGAGAGGCTGAGTTAAATGTTTTGCATATGGTCAATCGAGGACTTGATAGCCCTTTCCAGTCCCAAGCATTGCCCCATATCCTTTTCATCCACATCAAGTGTCTCGCGCTGGAAGCTTGATTCTAGCAATGTACGTGCTGTTCCTATATATCACATTCAAACATCCTACACATTCCTCATTCCTCACCCTCCCCTCACACCAGGTACTTCGCCTTGGCATGGCGTGCTCGTGCACTTGAGACACATCACACCCTTGACCACTCAGACCCTCTGGCCTCCCCTTCAAACTTGGAGGGCATTCGGCCTCTTGAAGGAGGTTAGTATCCAACATCTACCCCTGACTACACAAGCACCCTTGCTCTCCTGCCCTTGTATAGGGTCTCAGACCTCATGTTTTCTTCTGAGCGCTCTGAGACGCCACTCAGAATTCATGATGCGGACACATGTGCTCGCCTGCATTTGCCATCGGAAGGGTTGGGGACACATGTTCACACGCGCGCACACACACACACACACACACACACACACACACGTATGTGGTCCACAGGGGAGCAGCGGTGGCAGCAGCGTGATGATTTATTCCGAGTGAGCATGCGCCCCCGGCAAGGTGGGGCGATCGCCAAGTCCCAGCAATCAGCTTATGGCCAAAAGCCGTCACATGCTTTCCTATTTGTGGGCTCCCGTTACCAGGCACAGGTACGTTGGGCACATGAGCTTGCATGTGTGTGTGTGAGAGAGAGAGAGGGTGGGACAGGGAGATAGAGACAGGGGGAGGACAGAGAGAAAAGTTGGGGGGGAGAGAGGGAGAGAAGGCCTAGGTCTGTCTTGGTACACACCACAAGGGTCAATGGCAGACCTGTTCCAGGTGCCTCATCTGAATCAATCCGCAGTACAGCTTGGAGCAGGCATCACTATCAGCTTATTGGAGGTATAGACCATGCCAGGCATGCTTACTCCACCTTGCCACCTTGCAACCCAAGGCTTTGTCCTTTGCTTGGTACTTGTCAAGTGCCCAGAAAGATCCTCAGCACCAAATCTTTCCCATTTCTGGATCACGGCTTGTACATTTCCATACTTTTTTTTGCATTATGAGTGTTGCGCCTAGTTTCCTGAAGCCCCAAGTTTCTTGATCCCAACAAAACACTCAGTATCAGATGCCATGCTTAAATGCATGGACTCAACGCAGGCCACTTCAGTGCCTGATTTCTCCAGAAAGGCTGAGTGCTTGCCATCTAGCATTTCCCCTTGCCTTGACGCCTCATGAACAACTCCTGCAGAACTGAATGCAGGTTCTGGGTCCTGAAGCATCCCATATCCAAGTCAAAGGTCTCATGAGCTCCCTGTGGCTGTATGCTGACTGAGCGCTTGTTCTGAAATGTTAAAATTTCCCCCTGGAGTTTCTTACAATTGCCTGGAATCCAGGTCCCATAAACACCCTGTGGCTTCCTGCATACTGTGCTGTTCCTAAGCAAGGCGCGGCACCAGCTCCCCCTACTTTCTTGAGGCAGCCCTATGGCCTCACGCTGGCTGAGCACTGAGGAAACTAACTCAGAAGCATATTCCCCTCCAATGCAGGTTGCACCAGCTCCCTTGCCCCGCCCAGAGCAGCCCTCAGAGGAGGAGCTGGCCATGTTGGGCATTCCTGTGCTGTCACCCAAGCAGGTGTGTGTGTGTGTGCCAACCATTCTATGATGAGTGTCCATGTGCGTTCATACAAGAAATAGAAATGAGACAGTGCATCAAAAATAGCGTGTTGCATTGGTTTCCGTCCATCAAACACTGCATAACATTATGGGCATCAAGCTCTGTTATTGATGAGGCTGTTTCATTGCCCACTAAGAAGCACACACGCACCTACACCAGTAAACTGTTTCAGACAGGAGGTGTGATGTATGCGTGTTCTGCAATACACGTCTCAATTCATAAGTGTGCGCTGATTCGGGCGTGTGCTTGTGAGGGTGATGCGCCTGCAAGCAAGTGCGCCCTCTTATCTGATGCTCAAAGTAACACTCCTAGCGTAAAGTAAGAGGGCGTGCGTGCTTGCAGATGCAAGTTACTTGGAGCAGCCTTTGTTGGCAAGAGTTTGGGAGCAGCTCTTTTGGATGGACACGCAGATGTGCTCTGGAGGGAGCAGATGTTGGCAAGCTTTTGAGCAGCTCCTTTGAATAAGGCCTAACAGGCTGGCATAGACCATGTTTGAAGAGAGCAGTTCCTTAAAAAAAGGATGACATTGAGTGGAACGCACGGCATCGACCAGAGATCAGCTTCTTTGGGCAAGGCCTCAAATATGGCTCAGACCAGAATTGTGTCGTCCTGAAAGCGCATTGCCCCTGTCCACAGTACGGATAAATTGATGTGCTTTTGTGCTAACAGACTTGAGGACATGAGTGCCCATGCCTGCGAGCACAAAGTGCGGATTTCCCGAGTTGCTCTGACTGTTTGAGTTCTTTGCTTTGCTTTCATGCAATTAAATGCTTGCTCATACCCGGTGTTAGGCAAGCAAATGCCTCTGTGCAAAGTTGTAGCTGTCGTCAAAAGTGGCTGAAAAGTGTGTTCTTTGGTTTACTTTGGTTCTCTTTCGTTCATGTGTTTGCACACTCCAAGTGTTGAAGGGGAGGTTTGTGCATTTGTAGCTGCGCATTTGTAACTGCGCACAAAGGGCAGCAGGCAGCAGCGCAGCAGGCTGCATTAATTAAAAATCAAAATGTCGTACTTGCAAGCATCATTTGATGGAGGAGGCTACGTGTCTACTCAGATGCTTTGCATTAATTCAAATTCATATGCTTGCGTGAACTTGATGGAAAAGCTTGCAGCGCTGCTTTAAAGTTGTGGCAGTTCGTTAGAAGGGTTATGTTGAAGAGCGACAGGCTGTACGTTCTGTTAAACCTCGTGTGTGTGCTCATGCCAGGTGCTGGAAGAGGAGGAGGCGTTGCCCAAGGTTGTAGCAGCACGCAAGGAGCAGCATGCTGTTAAGTAACAGGCCATACCTTTGTTGAAATGTGTGTGTGTGTGCTCATGCCAGGTGCTGGAAGAGGAGGAGGCGTTGTCCAAGGTTGTAGCAGCACGCAAGGAGCAGCATGCTGTTAAGTAACAGGCCATACCTTTGTTGAAATGTGTGTGTGTGCTCATGCCAGGTGCTGGAAGAGGAGGAGGCGTTGCCCAAGGTTGTAGCAGCACGCAAGGAGCAGCATGCTGTTAAGTAACAGGCCATACCTTTGTTGAAATGTGTGTGTGTGCTCATGCCAGGTGCTGGAAGAGGAGGAGGCGTTGCCCAAGGTTGTAGCAGCACGCAAGGAGCAGCATGCTGTTAAGTAACAGGCCGTACCTTTGTTGAAATGTGTGTGTGTGCTCATGCCAGGTGCTGGAAGAGGAGGAGGCGTTGCCCAAGGTTGTAGCAGCACGCAAGGAGCTCTGCAGGATGCAAAAAGCAGCAAAAGCTGCAGTTGGGACGCTTTGCTGTGCATATCTGTGCCATTTATGTCTCTCTACAAGCCAGGTGCTGGAGGAGGAGGAGGAGGCGCTGCCTGAGTTCGTAGCAGCACGCAAGGAGCAGCATGCTGTTAAGTAACAGGCCATACCTTTGTTGAAATGTGTGTGTGTGTGCTCATGCCAGGTGCTGGAGGAGGAGGAGACGCTGCGCAAGGTCGTAGCCGCACGCAAGGAGCTGCAAGCCGCGGAGCAAGCAGCTGCCGAGCAAGCAGCCGCCGCTGCAGGACTCGCAGTCGCTGCGGGGGGGACAGGCAGGTCTCGTGCTGGTGGCCGAGGCAGATCGCGAGGAGGGGGCCTGGGTGTGCATGGCACGCGCCGTGGGCGTGCTGCCACCCCTGCTGAGCTGCGCAGAGAAAAGGCGGCAGCCACTGCAGCAGCCCGCGCCGCAGCAAAGCTGCGGGCAGCAGAGGCGGCAGCCGCACAGGCTGCGCGTGTCATGGCAGGAGAAGCGGAGGACGCAGAGGGTGAGAGAGATACCAATGAGGAGGACGAAGCAGAGGCAGGAGAGGAAGAAGAGGAGGCTGAGCATCAGGCAGGTGGTGGCAAAGCAGGGGCTGGGAGGAGCTGGAGGGGGCGAGCTGGTGAGTGTGCGCTGGCGAAGGAAAGGGACGACGCTCTGGCGGCGGGTACCCTGTGCGCCTTGGTTGGTGGTGCAGCAGTAGCTCAAGGCGGTATCATGGGCATAGAAGTGAAGGCGGCAGCAGCTCGATGTAGTGGTGCAGGTGCTGTGGAGGCTCTGGTGGATGGGCAGGCTGGCGAGAGGGCGCAAGGGCAGGAAAGGAGGGGTCGGAAGCGGAGGGGTGCGGATGTCAAGAGGGAGGAAGGGGAGGAGGTGCAGCATGGAAAGGGGGTCACAAGCGTATCTCCTGAGCCAATGGCTGGAGTGGTGGAAGGGTGTGTACCAATTGAGCGCGAAGTTAAGCGGGTGAAGGTGGAGGAGGGGAATGCAGCAACACAGCACTCCCATCCTTTTGCTGCGCATGAGGATGCGCTGGCTCAGCCTGTGGCGTCTGCTGCAGCAGCTGGTGCAGAGCTTCCAGCAGCGGCAACCGCAGCAGCAGTAGCAGCAGCAGTCAGCGGAGAGCCTCACATTGCGCCTGATGGAGTGGCTGCAAAGGAGGATGTGAAGGGGGGCGAGGGTATGGCGGTGGATGAGAGGCCGGAGGAGAAAGTCTGTGGTGGTCTGTGCAATGGAGAGGAGCTGCAGCAGCAGGAGCAGCAGCAATGCCGGCAGGACCTGCAGGGTAAGGATCGACAAAGTAAGCAGCAGCTTACAACGCAACATGGAGGGCAGCAGAGCGCCCAGCAGGAGTATCAGGAGGAGCACCCACGCCAGCAGGAGGTTGCGCACCAGGGTGAGCAACAGCACATACAAGCGCAGCAGAAGGAACACCAATGCCAGCAGGAGGTTGCGCAGCAGAGTGAGCAGCAGCACATACAAGCACAATGGGAGGAACACCAACGTCAGCAGGAGGGTGTGCTGGAGGGTGCGCAGCAGGGTGAAGGGTTGCGGCAGCTGGCACTGCAAAGTGGAGAGCAGCAACAAGCGGACCATCTGCAGGGGCAGCAAGAAGAACAGCAGCAGCAGCAACAGCAGCAGCAGCTGGAGCTGGAGCAGGGGCAGCAGCAACAGCAGCAGCAGGAGCTGGAGCTGGAGCAGCAGTTGAAGCAGCAGCAGCAGCAGCTG
This sequence comes from Dunaliella primolecta, assembly GCA_914767535.2. Lineage (NCBI taxonomy): Eukaryota > Viridiplantae > Chlorophyta > Chlorophyceae > Chlamydomonadales > Dunaliellaceae > Dunaliella > Dunaliella primolecta. The sequence continues at coordinate 12,906,657 of OU611755.1, forward strand.
GAGCAGGGGCAGGGGCTGCAAGAGAAGGATGATCAACAGCAGCTTGAAGGGGGTCACTGCATGGATGCAGCAGCCACAGCAGGCACACGAGCAGGAGGCAGGAGTGGGGTGGGGCGTGTGCGGCGAGGGCAGCAACGCAGGCACGTTCAGCCGCTGCCGGCACAGTCGCAGCAGCAGCAGCACCAGCACCAGCAAGAGGATGAGCTGGAGGATGCTGACGAGCAGCAGCAGCAGCAGCAGCAGCAGCAGGTGCTGTGGCCTCCTGGTGAAGAGCCTGATGGCCAGCTGGAGGTTGGCCGGCAAAAAAAGCAGCAGCAGCAGCAGCAGCAGCAGCGCCCTTCCCGGCGGCAGCAAAGGTGTGAAGACCTGCAGCCTGGGGAGCAGGATGGTGAGCAGCAGAGGCGACGGAGCGGGTCGAGGCGTGCTTTGAGGCCTGCGGACCCCAATGCGCCTCCCAAGAAGCCGCGCGCAGCTCCAGGGTGGGTGTGTAGACAATGTGTATTAATTGAAGGATCCCAATGAGGCTGTGACGACGGATCCCAAGGGATTTGTATTTTAAGGGCGCCAATGCGCCTCCCAAGAAGGCGCGCGCAGCTCCAGGTTGGGTGTGTACTTAGGACACAATGGGTTTTCATTGAAGGATCCCAATGAGATTGTAAAAACGGATCTCTATGGGTTTGTATTTAATGGCGCCAATGCGCCTTCCAAGAAGGCGCGCACGGCTCCAGGGTGGGTGTGTACTGAAAGCATGCTACAGGAGGAAGCATTCAAATGGCAATCAAATGTAGGGATTGCAGCCAAGTGCTGGAGAGGATGCCAGCATCCTCTTGTCGTATGCAGGAAGAGCATACAATCAATTGCAGGAAGGATGCGATCGAATGCAGGGACGCATTATTCGAGGAATGCAGGAGAAGGATGTAACAATGAAGTCTTGAGCTGATGCAAGGTGTTTATACTTACAGTGTGAAGAAAGAGAATTTTGAAGTACCTTGGTGAACATGTGGAAAGACCCAGGGTGTGTGTATGTTTGACTAGATGCCCACGATCAATAACAGCCGGCAAGACTGAAATTAAAGACTACAGAGTTGATTGAGGAGCTGTCGAGTGCCCATGATTAGCAAGATGTGGCAAAGGCTGAAAAGCAAAGACTAAGATGCTGTTGACTCAGAAGCTTTTGTTTGACTGGGTGCCCACAGGCAACAAGATCTAGCAAAGGCTGGAAGCAAAGGGTGGGATGTTATTTGGCAAAGAAGCTGTTTGACTGGGTTCTCACGAGCAGCAAGATCCAGCACATAACAAAACCCAAAAACTTTGTCTGACCACTCACCTCACATAAAGTTGTGTGTTGTCCTTCTCCATCAGCAGGCATGTTCTGCGTAAGTCCTTTGTTCTTGCTTAGATGACACGCGCACGCGCGCGCGCATACACACACACACGCACGCACGCACGCACGTACACACACACATGCACGCGCACACACACCCACATACACACACACACATGCACGCGCACACACACACACACACACATACACACACACCTCTGAGCTGACAAATTTCTGCTGCTTAATCGTTGCGCCGCGCATGGCAGGCACGTCCAAACAACCCTCACATAAAAAAAGACACATACATACATACATACATACATACATACATACATACATACATACATACATACATACATACATACACGTTGTGCCACTCAAATTAAACTTTTTAAAAGGATGGAGCAGTTGGTCACCTACACAAACAACGGCACATGCTATGCCGCGCATTTGAAGCAATCCAATCAAAAGACTTTGGGGCGCATAGTGGTCGCAAGTCTTTACGCTACAAACAACATGTTCGTGGTTTTCTACTTCAAGATACTAATAAACTTTTCAATTTTCTTCATGAAATTGTTACTTTCTATGAACAGGCTAGCAGTCGCACGTTTTGACTGAAGGCCTCTTTCCTGTAACCCTGTAACCCTACAAGCAACAGCACAGGCCATGCTACGCAACACCATTTGTGATGGCATGCTATGCCACACCATATGTGATGGCAATGCCATCTTTGATGGTAACACCATTTGTGATGGTATGCCACTCAACGCCATTTGTGATGGCTATATTGTATATGTGATACCATGCATGGAGGGTATCTGAGGCATATGCAGGAGAGCTGCGCATGATGGTCGCAAGCCCCTATGCCACAAACAACAGCACATGCCATGCTGCACAACACCATTTGCGACACCATGCAGGGAGGGTATCCGAGGCATACGCAGGAGAGCTGCGCTGGCAGCAAAGGCTGCTGCAGACGTGTTCAACCCCTTTTTGTCCCCGCCACACCAGGTGTGTGTGTGTGTGTGTGTGTGTGTGTGCGTGTGTGTGTGTGCATTCATGTTGCAACTGCTAAGGAGTGGGGTGCGGGTGCATGAGCAGGTTCAGCTTGCTTGCTCATCATGCACGCTGTGATACACGTCATACTGGCATGCTTACTAATCTGTCCCACAGCATTGGCCAAGCGTTACAAATGATTAGTGTTGGCCAATTCCATACCAGCATGCCGTGTGTGTGTGTTTGTCTGTGGGTTTGACTCATCAAGGAGTATCCTTGTATTTTCAGACAATACTGACGACAGTTGTAGATTCAGTCAAGGTATGAAAGTTGCCCAATTGGCTGGTTTTAACAGTGAGACATCCCCACATTGTGGAAAAAGTACTTTTCTACAAGGCATTCGTTGCAGCAAAGATATTGGGAGTGTGGACACGTCTTTCGAAATCGAGTGCCTGTGATAGCAGATTAAACCATTGCAGAATGGGCACATGCACACCATTCAAGCTATACTCTGCAGCACATCAAGTCAGGAAAGTCCCACTGCCATGTTTGCAATATGGGCACCTTCACAGCTCAGGGAGGTCTGCAGTTGCGGAAGGATGGATTTGCACGATGAAGGGGAGCACTGGACCTTGTTTGCATGTTCCTTATGGAGTGCAGGACAAAGGGGGATTCAAAAAATTTTAGAATGCACACACCATTTCTGCTAGCATGCCAGCTAAACATTTTAGAATGCACACGATTTCTGCTAGCATGCCAGCTAAACATTTCAGAATGCACACACCATTTCTGCTAGCATGCCAGCTAAACATTTTAGAATGCACACTCCATTTCTGCTAGCATGCCAGCAAGTGTGCAGCTCAAGGGAGTCTGCAGCATGAAGTCAGCACAGGGAAGTCCGCAGCAGGTAGTCTGCAGCATGAAGTCAGCACAGGGAAGTCCGCACTAGGAAGTTAGATGAGGGAAGCCTGCAGCATGCCAGCACGTGTACAGCCCAGGAAGTTTACAGTAGCAGAGAGCGGGGTTCTTGTGATGGGAGGGAACACCCATCTTAAATCGTTCGACTTCTGATGCATGCAGGGTCTGCGCAAGGAGGTGGCTATGAAACTGAGTGCCGCGCCCAACCTCATTGCTCCTTATGCATGTGCCGTGTCCCCACCCTTTGCAACCCATGTATATGTGTGCTCCAGGGTCTGTGCAAGGAGGTCACTGCCAAACTGAATGCTGCGCCCAACCTCAATGCCCGGCATGCTGTCATGGACGCCACTGTGCTTGAAATGGACGAGAACCTGCTGGGACCGAACCTGGTCAAGGTACGAGCTGCAGGGTGCCACTGTGCTGTGGAAGTGATTGGGAAATGAGAACAGATGGACGCCCCTGTGCTTGAAATGGACGAGAACCTGTGCTGGGACCGAACCTGGTCAAGGTACGAGCTGCAGGGTGCCACTGTGCTGTGGAAGTGATTGAGAAATGAGAACAGATGGACACCCCTGTGCTTGAAATGGGTGAGGACCTGTGCTGGGACCGAACCTGGGTCAGGGTACGAGCTGTAGGTTGCAAGTGCTGGAAAACAAATGTTCCAGACAGATGGATGTTGCTAAGCTTGGAGTGGTCGAGAACCTGCTAGGTTTGAACCTGGTCAGGGTGAGGGTTGTGTGGTGTGAAGGCTGTGGTGTGAAGGCTATATCCAGGTGAGATTGAGGTGGGTATAAATGCATGGTAAGTTTGATGCAGGTCGATGCATCCATTGAGCTGAAGCTGTGCTGGAGGTTGGGAGGAGGTGTCCTGCGGCCAGCGTGGCTTCCTCACTGATACGTGTGTGCGGCAGGCAGCACAAGTTTGTAGGGGCGATGCTCCAATGTTCATCTAACTGCAGCGCGAGGTCCTTTTGCAGTGAACGAGTGAGAGTTGCGCTGTTTTTTAGCTGTCATGCCGTAATTTTGTGCGGCATGATGCCATCTAAATGAGGTGTGTTTAAATTGTAAGAGGAGCTCCTTGTGTTTGCCGTCACACGTGATGGCTCCATGCAGCTTTCCCCTGGCCCTAGCTCAGCAAACGAGTCTATCTTGCACTCCGTCAGAAGGTGCACGTAGTCCTTGGAGCAGCTTGCATGGCTTTTCCAATTCGGGTTGACATGAGTCAAAATTGTGGCCGTCATGCAACATTGGAAGCGAGGTCTGCTCACACAACTCTGCAGCCACGAGTGGCATGGGTTGTTGCCATAGTGGAAATTGTTGCGCAAAAACGCCACAGGTCCCTCTTGGAAGCGGCACTGCAAACTTGCTCTCCCAATTAGGTGAGGGCTGTGACTCACTCACTTTTACAAGCATCAAGTGGCACCTCCACTTGCAATATTTCCATTCCCTTACAGGCCATGATTGTGGGGTCTTCTAGCAGATTGATCAAGGGTCCTTCTGGCCCCACTGTAAGGCTCAATCAGGCTTCTGAAAGCATTGGTCTTCCTATCCCTCATAGCCTTGATTATGGGGCCTTTCAGCAGCAAATCCAAAGAGCCTTCCAGCCCCACCCAAGCCCCCAAGGCTCGATTGGGCTTCCAACAAGTCCAGGTTTATTATTTGCAGAAGATGAGGTGTAAGCATCCTCGGTCTCCCTCTCTGAATGTGCAGGCTTTGAGCATGGAGTCCTTGGGCAGCAAAGTCAAGGCCTCATGGACGCCCGTGGAAGAGGATGCCTTTGTGGCGGGCCTGCGCCAGCACAACCGCGAGTTCCAGAGCATACAGGTATGGGCGTACAGTCCCAAAGGACACATATACAGATCAAAAGATGCCGCTGTGGTAGGGCTGCGCCAGCACAACCGCGAGTTCCAGAGCATACAGTGTGGATATACAGCTTCAGAGCATAAGTAGACAGTTCCAAAGGACGGGTATACAGGTCAAAAGATGCCAGTGTGGTATAGGGCTGCGCCAGCACAACCGTGAGTTCCAGAGCATACAGGTGTGGGTGTACAGTTTCAGAGCAATGATAGACAGTCACAAAGGCCAGACATACAGGTCAAAGATGCCGGTGTGGCAGGGCTGCGCCAGCACAACAGTGAGTTCCAGAGCATGCAGGTGTGGATATACAGTTCCAGAGCATAGATATGGGTTTATCTATGGATTTAAAAAGAACGGATATACAGTTTAAAGATGCCTCTGTGGTAAGGCTGCGCCAGGAGAACCGCAGGATCCTGGGTATGCTCGTCAAAGCGTTCTATCAGTCCTCTGCACCTGCACACTTCCGTTTTTGTTGGGCTGCGCCTGCGTAAGCAAGGGCTCCAGAGCCCTCAGGTGCTCGTGGCTATGACCGTTGTCATAATTGCATTGTATCACGACTGTATGATGATTTCAGGAACTTGTGGCTACACCGTAAGTAGGAGCTCTGGAGCCTTAGGGGAAAGAGCTGTGCCATTACACACACACACACACATGTTCTGGCCACGCTGTGCAAGCACGCGAGAGGATTTCAAGACTTGTGGTCAAGTGTATGGCGCATCACTCAGGCACAACCGTAGCAGGATGACATGAGTGTCATACTTCTAGGGGTGTTTGGGTTTAGAGAGCCCATTCCAGGCCTTTTGTTTGTGTGCCTTTGGAATGGGACGAAGTCCTGGTTTTTGTTTACGAAGCACAGCATTTTCTGGGTCTCGCATTCATCAAGCAGACTCTCTGGTGTTTTGTTACAGCGCCAATGCATCAGTCCTTGCATGCCAAGGCGAGCTTTGTCATTAGATAGCCTGTGTGCGTTGCCAAGATGTGCGCTTGCCTTGTTGTGTCCCGTACAATTGAGCCCTTTGTGGTTTGCCATCCTGTGTGTCTTGCAGCGCGATTTCCTGCCGGAAAAGTCGATAGCCCAGATCATCGACTACTACTACAACATATGGAAGATCAGGTGTGTGAAGCTGCGCCGGAAGCAGTAGGCTAACTTGATGGAAGCTTTTGAGGCTTACGTGTGTTGCAATTTTATTAGAGCCGCTGGGGCGGTTGATAACTTCTAGCTTCACTGCTTTCAACATAGTCATTCCATTTTCTCATGCCAGACCTCACACGTTGTGGACAAGCGTTCAGATGCATCTGAGTGCCAAAGAAGCACCAAAAGCAATCAGCTGCAGGTGGTTGAGGACCCCTAACGGATGCTTCCGTTCAGCAGCACCTAGGGCAGAACCTTCACACACACACACACACACACACACACACACACACACACACACACTCATTTCACTCTGCCACTTTTGCAGGTACACGGATGCTTCTGTCCAGTGGCACTTGGAGCACTGGACGCTGAAAGAGGCACGTGCAGCGGAGGAGGAGGCAGCAGCAAAACAACAAAAGCAGCAGCAGCAGCAGCAGCAGCAGCAGCAGGGACGGCAGCAGCAGGGGGGGAGATGTGCACAGAGACAGCATACAGCCCAGCCGCACCGGGGGAAAGCAGAAGAGAGGGCAGCAAAGAGAGAAGGGGTGACGGGGGAGGGTAATGGTGTGATGTAATGAGCTCCATGATAAGCATGTGTGCATTGTCCTCAGCCTATTGGTGAGGCCCTTGCTTGCTTGCTAGTTAGGGTACCTTTCTTTAATGTACGTGGCCTTTTGGCTGGCGTTGACTTTCCTTTCCTTCTCTTTTGTCCTCTGGCCATGTTGCGTACGCTTAGACCAATAATGAGCAAAGCAGGCTCAGCTCAAAGGTGCTGTGCCATGATCACTGCCGTGCCATGATACATCTGGGCCATTGCTATTGGTTAGACTTCTTTAAGTTTGATGGTCGCCTTTCCTTACTGAATGACCAAATGTACTGTTAGGCACTAGTAGCACCCACACCTACACCTTCGTGTAGGTTGTCTTGCAAGCATTCGCCCATTCTTGGACGTTGTTTCAAATGTTACCAAATATGCTGTTAGGCATTAGGAGCGCCCACGCCTACACCTTCATGTAGATTGTCTTAGTTAAAAAGCTCGTTGTTGGATTTCGGGTGGGTTGTAGCGGTCAGCCTTTGGTTAGTACTGCTACGGCCTACCTTTCTGCCGGGGACGAGCTCCTGGGCTTAACTGTCCGGGTCTCGGAATCGGCGAGGTTACTTTGAGTAAATTAGAGTGTTCAAAGCAAGCCTACGCTCTGAATACATTAGCATGGATTAACACGATAGGACTCTGGCTTATCTTGTTGGTCTGTAAGATTGGAGTAATGATTAAGAGGGACAGTCGGGGGCATTCGTATTTCATTGTCAGCGGTGAAATTCTTGGATTTATGAAAGCACTCGCCCATTCTTGGACGATGCTTCAGATGTTTAGCGGGACTCTTTCGGATCACCAACACGCTGACCTGCTCGTAAAATACAAGAAGATCACTGAGGAAAAAATAAAGTTTGTTGTTGTCCTGGTTCAAAAAAGCAAACACGTCCTGAGATCCTGTATGTAAGAATAAGGCCGCATATTTCCTGCGGAGGGCCACCGCAGGGGGATGAGTGCAATGGAAAGGAAAGGAAAGGAAAGGGTTACATAGCAGGGGGATGAGTGCAATGAAAAATGACATGTTGTTCATCCTGGATATCATCATCTGCTTCACACAAGTCACAATTAGGGGGGGACCCGGGATTCCAAGTTGCTGTCTCATAACGAAGTGTGTAAACACGGAGTCTGAATCGAGCCACACTGCGAATAACGTCCTGGGGCAGGTCAAGGAACATGTATTTAGGAAGGCTGTATGGAGATTGAGTGACCTTGGCTCTTTTAAAAGGTAGGGCACACCATTCATGAAAAGTCAGCCGTTTGCTGTTGCATTCTCGTGGATGTGTGTCCGAGAAAGGTGTCCAATAATGTAAATGCCTCTCCCTGAGGCCTACAACAAAACGACTGAGTTCAATGGGTTCACAGCCCCGCAGCTTCTGCTTGAAAATGTCAGCATGAGTGAGGCCATCCATGCCTGAGAGAATATGAGATGACCAGTACTAGCGCTAGTACAAGGGTTACAAGGGAAAAAAAGGCCTCAGTCAAGACGTTTGACTGCTAGCCTGTTTATAAATACACATGAGGTCATGAAGAAAAAAAGGAAGTTTGTTGTTATCCTGGTTTAGAAAAAAAAAATTGATGTCCTGGGAATTCACATGGTGAATGGTGCCTAGACAGGACATCCTGTGGGAGATGTGGAGGTGTAGGAAAGAGAAGTTGTGCTCAAAAAGTGAGGCATACTTTTGACGGAGAGAGCAGACCTGGGGATTGGAGCATCTGAACAACACATGTTTTTCATCTTGTATGTCATCAGAATCACAGATATCACAGACCGGAGAAGTACTATTGGACCAAGTAGCCCGTTCAAATTGGAGAGCGTGTACCCGCAGCCCGAATCTGGCAGTGTTGCGAAGGACATGATGGGGAAGATCCAAGTACATGTATTTAGGCATTGTATAAGGTGGGTGAATGGCATGTGCATTTCTGACAGGGAGAGCGCACCATTGATGGTAAGTCAGCCGCTTACGGTTGCTTACTCTTGGATCAGGGGCTGTGAGTTGGTTCCAATAGCCCAGGTGTCTAGATCTCAGGTCCACCACAAATTGACTGAGGTTCACAGGTCACAAGCCATAATTTGACGTTTCATCAAATCCGAGTGAGCCAAACCATCCAGCGCAGATAAGAGGTGGGACGTCCAACAAGAATCAGTCATGGAGCTAAGGCTGATGTCAGCATGGAGAACCTTTTTGAGGAGGAGACTGTTGCACTTAGTAAGCGAGTTGTAGAAGCGCATAGTGGCACAAAACCAATTGAACTGAAAAGGTTCAATGCCACATTCTCGTAAAGTGCTCCAAGATGGTGTTGTGGATTTCACTCCAAGAAGATTTTGCAAAACGTTCAGAATCCACTTCTGCAACAGGTTGTCCATTTCTGCGCCCTGCCGTAAGTAAGGAGTGGCCCAAATCTGGCAAGCATACATTCCTGCTGGGATAGCATACGTTTTCAAGAGCCAGATGAGCGCATGCAGCCGATTTGCAAGGTTATGGTCGTGAGCAAAGGTTTTGACACGATAAGTCCCCGCCATGCATGGTTTCAGAGCAGCCTCAGCAGCAGTGGAAAGGTTGAGACGTTTGTCACAGACCATACCCAGATGTTTAAAAGAATCAGTGTAGGGCAGGTTTTCACCATCATACAACAGTTGGGGACGAGTGTTAGCTCTGGAATTGAAGCAGACGACCTCAGACTTTTTTGTGTTGACCGTCAGGCATTTCTGGTTGCATGACCCTGCAACTTGTTTAACATGGCTTGCATGTGGGTGTGGTTGTTTGCATTCAAAGCGAGGTCATCTGCATAAAGCATATGAGAAACATGAAAATTTGGTAAGCCTGTCACCGCGCCTGTTTCCCCATTTGTGATGCAGCCAATGTCATTAACGTAGGTTGAGAATAGGAGTGGTGACAGTACTACAAGCGCTAGTATCGCGCTAAAAACAAAGAGGTAGGACACAAGCTGGTCTAAGATAGTAAGCTAAGTAATAAGTACTACTGTCCAGCCAAAACATACAAGTGGTCAACGCCACAAGCCACAAGTTGTGCTTAACGCTTTGATTGGGTGATGTATTCCGCAAACGCAAATTGTGAGTGTGTGGCTTTGCTCGTTCTAAGTGCTCGTGTTGTATACAATTCCACTCACAATTCCCAAACAAAATCAAGCTGGTGCACCATGAAGTACATTCTGGTCTACACTCAAACCATGCAGCAAAAATATGTGCAAATTTTCTTTTATGATAACACAAAAAATTTGCTAGAGCAGCAGAAGGTAAAATGTTTTCATCTTATATTTCAACTGAGCCACACAAATCACAGAGAGGTGATTGCCCTTGCCAAAGAGAAGTTTCAACTCTCACTTAGCGTTGTCCCTTGGTGGGCTTCTGACTTGGATCAACTTGCTTTCTCGACTTTAGGAGCTCTTGTTTTGAGCTGAGCTAGCATAGCAGCTGGCTTAGACACTCTTTTTGCTCCAGCCCCTCTGTCCTTTCCTAGTGGACCTTTGCTCCTGCCCCTCCAGTCCTTCTTTGTGACGCTTTTTGCTCTTTCCCGCCTGCCCTTCCTAGTGGGCTTTGCTCGTGTGTTTTTTGTCCCCAGCCTTGGTTCTAGGAAATCGCTATTTCCCCGTGATGAACCCGTGTAATACCAAAAAAAACTCTCAACTTGTGAGCGTGCAATCTGAGGCCTGCAATGTTCCGCTGCATGTGCCTTCCTGAATTGAGGTAAAGATACCTAGGAACATGGAGGGGCTTGCCAAAAGCAGAAATATGCTTGAATGGAAGTGCCACCCAGTTGTGGTACTTGGCTAATTTGTTGGAATGTCCATCATGCTCAGCCTGATCCACACTCTCCTATGCCTCTTCCTTCAACCAACCACAAAATCCTTCATTTTAATTGGTTGGAAAAAAGAAAGAAAAACTACGCAGGCAGTGAAAACACTCCCCACGTCAATAAAGGAAAAGAGGATACCTAGGGCCGAGTCATTGTGTATCCCCTTTACCAAGAGGAACAAAAGAAAGAAGTCAGGAGGGTTACTAGGAGTAGCCCGTGCCTGACCTTGGTGACGAGAGTTGAGAGGAGTCTTCTCAAGAGCGCATCTGATGCTAGAAAGTTTATAAGCGTACTGGCCTGAGTAAACGTATTGTGCAAAACTGTTCTGTTTATCCAGTCCTTCAAAAGCAGATAGAAATTCTGAAGCCCAATATTTCGAAAAAGCACTACTCATGCCAACATCTGCTGCAATCACCTTGCGGAGATTTATGCTATTGCAGGTGAGCGAGGCATGATAAAACCTGACAGCTGAGCGAAACCAGTAAAGCTGCAATGGCTCAAACCCACATTCACGCAGCACAGACAAATTGGGTGTAGTGCACTTTACTCAAGGATACGCTTCAGCAAGCACAGATGCACAGTTTGCAAAGGACAGTCCATCTCAGCTCCTGGTCTCATAAACCTAGTGCCCCAAATTTGGCTAGCATACATACATGCTGGAAGATCATATGGCTTAGTCAAGTATAGCATAGTATGAGGCCGATCTGCAAGCTTGTAGTCACATGCAAGTTGTCTGACGCGACGACATTTAGCCAAGAAAGGTGCACACCTATGTTCACAGGAGGGGAAAGAATTCATGTGCTTTGTAAAGGGCATACCTAAATACTTGAAAGACTCAGCGCGCACGAGCTGTGATCCACCTACTAGGCTAGTAGTGTAAAAGTGGGTACATTATTGCCCTTTGAATTAAAGTGCACAACTTCAGATTTCGACACATTGATTTTAAAATCCCCTTCCTCTGTGCATACTCACACAAACTAACCAGCACGATTTGAAGCTCAGTAGGATGATTGGCAGTAAGGCACAGGTCATCTGCACACAGCAACAGCATTACTTGAACGTCTCTTGCATCTGTAACTGCCCCTTGCACGTTATCAGTCAAGCAGTCAACATCATTAATGTAGAGGGAAAACAGTATAGGAGACGATATCGATGGGCAGCCTTGTTTTACCCTACTGATCTCACTCAGAGGCAGAAGGAATTAATTAATATTGTTCTTGAATAGGTTGTATGCAAAGAATCCTGATGTATATGCCATGCTCAGGCAGCCTATGCACACGCACCACACGCCTTTGGCAGAGCCTGTGTGGGCCTCTTATTTTAGTGCTCATTTTCGTCTTCATGCTGCAGCTTAGGTTGCTCGTGCGGGTGTTGGTTTGACTGCAAGGAACATGGCTGTACCTTTGGGCCGCAACCATAACACTGAGGCCCTTTTGCGGCATGGTGAACAGAATAACTGGATGCCTGTGCCAGATGAAGTTGCTGTGACTACAGATGTTGTCATTCAGAAGCTTCAAGTTGTTGCTGAGCAGGTTGGGGAAATGGATGGGCGTGCTTCACCAGGCTTTGATTGTGTGGCTGTTCCTTTTATCAAGTATGCTACAGTGCTCTGTCCCCAATTAACCGGACAGGGCACTGAACGAGTTAATGTTCTGGAGCCATAAATTGGCAGGCTCTTCAAGCTGCTTTTTGATAAGGCTGCATAAAGTATGCATACCGCATATATTCAAATGTGGTACGTTCTCTTATTAATGAATGGTACGCGGCATCTAAAAAGATCCCAGACACTCAGTTTGGTTTCTACCCTGGCCACAACGCACTTCAGCCCATTTACATTTTGCGGCACTTGCAGCATGTAGCACGCACATTAAAACCAGGCCAGGCCAGCAGGTTGCACACAGCATTCATCGATTTTAAGCAAGCATACGACACCATCCCAAGACAAGCACTTTGGCAACACTTGCAGTGCACACGCATGCCCACTCCCTTTCAGAAAATCATTCAGATTGTGTACGAATGAATACGTGCTGAAGGATGGAGAGAAGACTGCCCGTGTGCACCCAAATGCTGGTGTGAAGCAAGGCTGCCCTCTATTGCCTTTGATCTTTTCCTTATATGTGGATGACATAGATGACCTTGCTGAAGGGGTGTGTGGGGCAGTCACAGGGACATATGGTGTGCATGTGACACATTTGCTATATGCTGATGACCTATCACTGACTGCAAATGACCCCAATGCGATGCAAACTATGCTGAATCGCTTGGACCGAAGCACGAAGGAAGCACCTACTCATTAACACAGCCAAGTCAGGAGTGGTGCATTTCAACTCGTCAGGTTCCAATTTGCCTGTGTTTTCGGTTGGCGGGGTACCATTGGCCCATAAGGAATCCTTCAAGTACTTAGGCATGTGGTTCCACAAGAACATAAGCATGGCTACGTCCTCTGAGCACGTCACTGGCCCATTCATGGCATCTGCCTATTGGATTCGGCAGTTTGTGCGAGAGCGTGCATTGAGGGACAGGCTGCATGTACCGCTCTGGTGAGGAAGAACATACCTAGTCCCAGCTAACATGTATGCAAGCCAGGTGTGGGACACAGAGTACGTAAAGAAGGCCATTAATTTTCAATTAAGTTGCAAGTGCGCCACATGAGTTTTTTGAAGGGCACATTAGGTGTGAAGCGCGCAACTACAAACTGGGCAGTTCTAAGAGAATGTGGGCATGTGCCATTGCAGTTTTACGTGTTCAAAGTTTAAGTCTGCTATTAAGATGTACAATGGTCTGATCAATTCTAATTTTGAGACGCTCTGGAAGGTCCTGAAGGCAGACTTGCAATTGCACTCCAGGGCCCCCTCATGTTGGACCGCTCAGATCCTGGATGGCTTTCAAGGATTGCGGTGCTGTGAGTCTTTTGTAACAGCGATGAAGCAGGGTACGCCTATCTCACTGCAGGATTTCGCAGATGATTTGAGGCACAGATTGCGCGGTGCATGGAGAGCTGTTGAAGGAGGGGACCTGCGAACAACAAACAACAAACTGGCCACATATCAAGCATTCTTTGCTCTGCCTTTTGACCAAAGTGTGTGCAAGCCTATCCGGCTGCCAGGGTATTTGCATTTGGATTTGCCTCGGCATGTCATGCAGAATGTTAGTAGGTTCAGGTTGAGAGCTCACAAGGTAAAGGAAAAGGAAAAGGAAAAGGAAAAGGAAAGCTACGCAAGCGGCTCACACCTCAAGGTTGTATTAAGGAAGGGCCGACCCCCACCGCCACAAGGGCTGGAACTCGGGGCCCCCCGCCACCTGGACGAGGACGAGTATTTGACTCAGCTTCGCATTTTAACCCACCGGTCATCTATCCACCCAAGTGGCCTTCTAGAGCTCACATTTTGACCGTGGAAACTGCGTATTGGGAGGATGGAATTTCCCTGGTGTGTGACAAATGCTAATGCGGGCAATTTCAAGATGAGGCCCATGTTCTCTTCATGTGTAGGTATGAGGGGCTGTGTGCTCTAAGACAACAATACTCCGAGTTTTTTAGACTTCATCTGGCGATCTTTCACCTGCACATTCTTTCTTGCAGCATCAACTTAGTGTCCAGGCTGTATCTAATTTCCTCTTGCAACGCAATAAGATTTTTTTCTATTTCATGTCTGAGCTAACTACGAATGACCCTGGTGAAATGCAGAAGATGCTGGACAGACTCTGTGTGTATGCTCAGAGAAAAGGGTTGACTGTAAACACAGCTAAGTCTGAGGTGGTGCACTTCAACAGTACGTCTGTCTCTCCTCTGCAGAATCCTTTTACGTATGATGGAGTGGTCCTTCCAGAGAAGGACAGGTTCAAATATTTGGGAGTGCTGTTGGATAAAAAGATGGATTTTAAGGTAGCTGAGGAGCATGCGGTGCGGCCTTATATGGCTGCACAGAGAAGGATTTCGGAGTTTGCCAAGGGTCATGACCTGAAAAACAGGCCTCATGCTATGCTCTGGTTATCTAAGGTGTATGGCATTCCTGCTGGGATGTATGCGTGCCAGGTGTGGGGAACTCATTACTTGAGAGAAGGCAGTGAGTTCGATAGTCAATTGCAGAAAAGACATCTGTGTTCCTTGAGGCGCATTCTTGGAGTAAAGAACAGTACTACAAATTGGCCGGTGTTGAGAGAGTGTGGCCAGGAGCCTCTGCAGTTCTTCTGGTTCCGTGCCTCCATCAAGTTTTTTAATAGCATGCTTGACTCCAATAGTGAAGTCTTGCGTCGTGTGCTGAGGGCTGATTTAAGTCTGGCTTCTTTTGATTCCTCTTGCTGGGCTGCTGAAGTTTCTAATGCTTTTGGTGGGATGCGGAATGGTGATTCGTTCAAACAGAACATGCTGAGAGCTGAGAAAATCCCCATGCAAGAGTTCATTGGTGATTTGCGATACAGACAGCAGAAAGTGTGGAGAGGGGCCGATGTTTTTTGTCCTCGTGTAGTTAACAAGAAGGTAGTGACGTACCATAAGTGGCGTGGGAATTCTGAGAGTGGTCCCAGAGGTGCTCCTTTTTGTATCCCCTCGTATCTGTTCAAGGATTTGGACAAGCATGTTTTGAGAAACATTAGCAGATTTAGATTGCGTGCTCATCACTTGAGAGTGGAGTCTGGTAAATGGCTTGGGGGTTCAAGTATCTGTGATAAGTGTGAGTGTGGGGAAGTCCAGGATTAAAAACATGTGCTTTTCTTTTGCAAATGTACTGAGGTGCGTGAGCTACGCACGAGATACAAGGAACTTTTTGAGGAGATGTTTAAGACTTTGCGTGTGTTTGCTCCGCCTTCAAACGCTGACTTTATTCCATTCTTGGCTTGCCATCATACTATCACTGGTTCTGAGATCAATGCTTTCCTAAACCAAGACTCATACAGACTTCTTAGATTTGTGTCAGACTTGGTCTCAATTTTTGATACTGGTTGAGCTTGTTTCACCAGCTGCCATCAGCCAGAGTCTCGGGCTGTAGGCCACCATTGTAAACCATTGTAAACCATCATGTCTGAGCTTTTGAATTTGCTGTTGGCTGGCATGGACCAGCCACAGGCTGATCAGCCGAACAGTCTGGCTGAAGGTCTCCCTGTGTAATCTAATGTAATCTAATCAAATCAAATCATGTGTAGGCATGAGTGGGTATTTGCTCTGAGGCGGGAATACTTTGAACAGTTTCAGATTTTACCTTGCAATTTTACTCAGTAAGAGGCTCTTGCACAGCCTTTCTTGCGGCAACAATTTGGTGTCCAAGCTGTATTTGGTTTCCTCTTGCGACACATTAACAAGCTTTTCTATTTTATGTCTGAGCTTTTGGATTTTCCGTTGGCCGGCATGGACCAGCCACAAGCTGATCAGTTGACCAGTCTGGCTAAAGGCCTCCCTGTGTACTTTTTTTATTGAACCTACTATAAGTTGTGCGCCTGCCATTGGTAGTGTCCAGTTATTGATTATGCACCTGCCATTGTTCATGCACCTATCACAGGTTGTGCGCCTGCATTTGGTCGTGTCTTTCATAGGCTGTGAACCCAAGGATGCTTTTGCCTGCCATAGGCTGCCTTCAAGATGGGTCGCTTCAATTTATTTTTTGCACTATGCTGTGTGCTGAAGTTAAGGAATTGAAGGGTAGACCACAGAACATACATGTGGCCTGCCCACCTGAGAATGGGTCACAGCCCTCAAGCATTGCTGTGATCTGAAATTTTCTTGAGCCTCGCCAGCGTAGCACCTTTCTCCTATTCAAGGCAACCCTGGATGTAAGCACACAGTTCAGCTGCCCTTAAAGGTGGAAATAGCACTGCAACCAAAATTTTAAAAACACAAGAGCTACAGTGGCATTCAACGTCATTCACACATTGTTCGTTGACTCGAAAGTGTCACAGCGCGTGGATGCATTTGAGCATATGTACAACTGTAAAAGGCGCTGTGTCAGGCAGAGTCTCAAAGAAGAAAAGAAAAGCAAGCCAAGAACACTTCCTCTTGCAAAAGAATGATGACAACAATCAAAAAGCTGCAGAAACAAATGTAAGCAAACAAGAGTACATGACGAAGGCATATGTACATGCTACACGCAATTCAGTGTAAAGAGTCCCTGCAGACTGAAAAATCATGCCCGAATGCCTATGAAAGGAAAGTACATGCCTAGAGAGAGTGACTTGAGAATGCCTCATCACACCTCACCACTAATTCCTCACCTAAACTCATACCTTGAAGGTGGAAATTGGCTGAGTTAGACCAACAAATAGTTGTCAAAGGGGAAGCAACAGAAGATGATGAGGAACAATGCACACATGCGCATCTCTTGGTCCCAGTCAAAAAATTTTCACAAAGGCACTATCCTCTCATAATAAAAAAGTTCGCACTTGCAAGGCAGGGCCTCGCCTTAGCCTGATGGCAACATGAAAACGAGTTTTGTGCTGAATGCATCTCACATGGCACACTTAAAAAGGCAGCCTCTGCCTGAGCAGGAAGGCAGGGCCTCACCTCATCCTGTGACAGCTCAGCTGGCACGCGTGGGTGGAAGTGTGGGGCAAGGATGCCCTTTTCCTTTAGCTTATGTCCTTTATGTACAAATGTCTAAAACTCCGATGCATGTCTTTTTAGCGCTGAAACAGACAAACCAGGCGCTCCAGCGCACCACCCTCTCACCACCAAGCTTCGTAGTCTCAGTGATACTTTGGCGGCTTTGCTTGACTTCCGACAAGCTGCGGTTGAAAAGATTTCAGATTGATTGGAATCAGGCTCAGAAAATTGATGGAATTGTATGGCCACTTAAGCTTCCAGAGTCTGAGCTTGGGCCTACGCATGATGCCTTACACATACAAAGGCTTGATGGAGTGCAGCACACAAGAGCTCATGCAATAAGTGCCACAGTCAGAGGAATATGTGAGAAATGCAGAGGTTAAGCAGGGGGGGGTGCTAAATATCAAATACACGTCCAGGCCTCCAACAACAGGAAGCTGGACAAAACAACAATTTGCATGCGTGCCTTGATAGAAGCCTAGATAAGAGCCTTGAATAAAAAAGGATGATATCAACAATTCAGCATGCACTGGGCTAGAGGAGTGCCAATGGGGATGTTTCCTACTGCACCCTTGTCATTGAAAAGCAGCTGCAGGGAAAAGTGAGGAGACATTGCGGGAGATTTCCATCAGTACTACAAATGTAACATTCGAAATGAACAACATTTGAGATGAACATCTTTACAATGGCGTACACAAACCTGGTGAAAGTATGCAGGCTTGGACCTCTTCCACTGCCTGTATGCCTCGGTGCCTTTCACATTTTTCTGGACCTCCCAGTCCCCTTTGTCGTTCTCTCCATTGCCCAGGCGGAGCTCATAGCCCTGCAAATAAAACATGAGTGTTGCGACGGTCGCTTGCATGCACCTCCTCCTTGATCATCACCGCTTGCATGCACCCCCATCATGATCACCTCCAAGATGAGCTCAGGGCAAATCAAATTTGTAGCAAGAAGTCACAACCACTTTCGCATGCTGCCACAACCACCGCTGCCATCATCAGGACCCGTATGCATGCATGCATGTGCACACGCGCGCACACACACACACACAATCACACACAGACACACGTACACACATACACACACATGTCCACACGCATACAGCTCCACGCTGCGAGCATGTGGCAGAGCACTCGTTATGAGCATGAGTCATGCTGCTCTGCTTCGTCACCATGCTGCAGAACACCACATGTAGAGTCTGGCAAAAGAGGCAGCCTACTTCAAAGCCAAAGCCTGATGGGCGCCATGTCCGCGTTTGCAAGAACTCACGAGATTGCAATTTGAATTGGAACCAGAACTCTTTGACACACACCTTGTACTTGATGAGGTACCACCTGTACTTCTTGGACACAAATTCATCCACAATACACTCCGCTTCAAAGTCGCCCTGCAGCAGCGCAGCAGAACAAAAGCACAGTGTGACTCTGTGGAGTCGCCCTGCAGCAGCGCAGCAGAGCAAAGGCATGGTGCGATTCTTCGAGAGTTACACAAAGGTTCCAAGGGACAGACCTACAGCCTGAGACTCGGCCTGATTGGCTGATCCTTTGGACTACAACAAATGGGCGGAGCCTGTGCCACCCTTGCGTGCCCTTGCTAGGCATGCACTTGACTGATGAGTTACATCAACATGAGGTGTGCATGAGGGGCTTCTCCTCCCCTGCCACCCTCTGCTCTTGTCCTTATTTCAATTACCTGCACTTGCAACCATACACTGCTTGCCAGAACAGCTCAAGCGCATGAAGCAATTTCAAGACATTGCACCTGCAAACAATGCCCTGGATGCCACAGGGCCTGATACAGTAACTGGAGAGAAGAGGCTATAGCCTTACGTAGCTACGTAAGCCAGGTCCAGCTGCTGCGTTAAGGGAAGGTTCCCAAGCTAGCAAGCCAGCTACAGTTGCAGCCTTCTCCAGAATCAAGGCCTCATGTCCTCGATGCATCTCTCATGCATTCTTGTGCATCTCTGAGTGCATCATCTCTGTCCTCAATGCATCTCTCATGCATTTCTCAATGCATCATTGAGGCCTCATGTCCTCGATGCATCCCTCATGCAGGGTTCAACAATCCCGAGAGAGCATAGGGCTCGCGTAGAGGATTTGCATGCTGGGTTGGCAGCAAGTTTTGAAGGGCCTTCCCCAATGCAGTACACAATCAGTCTAAAAACTGCTTGCTTGTTGTTGTTCCTGGACTTCTAGCAACATATACAACTGTATCACTTTGAGAAAACTTGAAACCAAAGAAAATGTGCATAACATAGTACTTGATGAGTAAAGTAAGCTCGGCTTGGCACGAGAGCTTCAAGAAGAACTCAAGGGCAGCTCTAAAACCAGTGCAAAACTGGCATCTGAACGGTGGAGTTTGTATGGAACGGCCTAGGTGGCTCAAAGCTACACTCTTGTGCTACATCCCGTGTTTACACAAGCACTCAGGGACTACGCTCCAGAGGACCAAGCTCCAGGGGACCCTGCCCCAAAGAGGCACATGGTCAGACCTTCCTAGCAGAGTTCCGCAATACCCAATTCCACAGGACCAAAAGGAAGAAAAGAAAAGCTATGTAGGCAGAGGAAACTCTCCCTACATCAATTAAGGAAAAGGAGACACATTGGCTCAGAAGAGCCGTGAGTACCCTCCACCACAAAGCAGGAACACAAAGTTGTCCTGGGGATCTGGAGGGTTGCTGGAGGCACCTGCCACCAGAACCTGGCTGTGAGGAGTTATTGTTTTCACAGGAAGAAAAGATTACAGAGGAAAGAAGAGCCCTGCTGCTGCACAACTTGGGGTAGCAAATATCATTGCTCAGCGCAACTTTTTTTGGTTGAGTCTGGGGCAGAACAAAGGCGCTCCCAACAAGCACAGCACAGCACGTCAGGATACGTCCGCCCACAGCAGCAACAAATTCTGCAAGCTAGAAATCAAACAAGTAATCAAATCTGCCAGTCTGCCCACCACACCACAGAGCAAAGTTTCTGCCACTTGCTCAGCATCCCACACAAAAAGCTAATCATTCCCACTTGAGGAGGACAGGATCACTATGCACAGGCACACATGGTTGCTGTGGTGTGAATAAAATGTGAACAAATTGTGCGCTGTGGTGTGAACAAAAAGCTAATCATTCCCAAATGAGGAGGACAGGATTGCTATGCACAGGCACACATGGTTGCTGTGGTGTGTAAAATATCCTTTTGGTCAGGGCCAGTCAGAGCCCTTGCAGCTACATACTAGAGCCTATTTAACACTAACTAATACAAGCAGAACAAGCAGCACCCACCTGCAACTCATCCATGGTCATATCTTTGATGAGCTTGTCCCCAGGCCGGCAGCAGACTGAGCGTGGGTAGACCTGATGCAAGAAAGAACAAAGTAATAATATAACCCCGTGCCCAAGTACACAACTGTACAAAAATGCGTGCATGTGCACGTGTGTATGTGTGTATGTGTGTGTGTGCGCGTGTGCGTGCGTGTGCGCGCGCGCACGCATGCCAAATGTTTGAGTGAGGTGTGTGTATGTGCATGCTACATTTCTATCCTGTGACAAACCCACGTGCGTGCACACACACACACACACACACACACACAAACACACACACACACACACACACAAACCTTGCCGGTCCAGCTGAGAACCCATTCCTCCTCATCTGCCTTTGGCTTTTCATCATCATCCCCTGCATGTTTATGCAAACAGAATAACAAACCGTTTTTCATTGTTCTGAACAACGTTTCTAGCAACAATATACCAGTACATGAACAAAAAAAACCCACCAACACCTTCCTGCATGTGCAGCACAACAGCAAAATGCGACAAAGAGAGGAATTTCCCATTATGCTTTGACGTAAATCTATGCAAAACTTTGCTCTGTAGGCACGTCTGCCTCTAGCACGAGGGAGGTTAGTGATGCTGCATGCATGCGTGTGTGCGTGCGTGCATGTGTGTGTGTATGTGTGTGCGCGCGCTTGCGTTTAGCAATGCCAGGGAAGTTGTGGGACAAGTGAACTTTGCATTAAGTTCCTTAATCCCTCTAAACTATCCGCTCTGATGGTTGTTCACAATGGTTTGGCAAATGGACTAAAAATATTCTAAGCCACCGAGCTTTCTAAAAATGGAAACTCATTGTAGGCACCCATCTCCCTCCCCTCACAAGCAGAGAGTACCAGATTACAACAAACATTAAAGGACAGCAAACACCAGAGATGCCAGCAAGCCTCAGGCAGACACAAGCCAACGACACAACCCAGGTAGCCTCAGGTGTCAGCAAACGACAGAGGTGCCATCAAACCTTAGGCAGACACACCCCTATTTGTTTCTGTCCAGACTCCTCCAGAATCTCAAATACACAGCTGGCAGCCATTGCGCCATGGGAATAAGCACCCCTTTCTTGCATTCAATGCCATTCAATGCCACCCCTTTCTTGCATCCAATGCCACCCTATGCTGGGCTGCCTACTTGCGTACAACAGGCAGCCAAAATGCAGGGCTGCCCATTTGCGTGCAGCCAGACTGTCACACAGCAGAGGGGGATTCTCATTCTTATCCTCGTATTTCCCCTCCCTTGCCTTGCCTGTTTCTGCTTGCCGCTTCTAGACACTTGCCTTCATCTCCTTGCGTGCTTGCCTTTGCTTTGCCTTTTTTAGTCCCATTGGTTTTGCTGCTGTTGCCTGCCTTGGCAGCTGGACCCTGCAGAAGTGATGCAAGCACAGGGTGCACCACAGAGCAAAACATTGAGGTCTCACGTGAGCTACGAGTTCCGCACGGGTTATGAGTTAAGCGCAAGCGATGCAGACACAGGGTGCACCACAGAGCGAAACATTCAGGCAAACACAGCGGCACACCGCACCAGACTGACTGTACTCCAGAAAGTTGCAAGCACCCTCCAGGGCACAATGCAGAGGTTACAGGATAATAGATTAACGGGTTCACAGGGAGCCATCAGTCAAAGCGCATGACTGCTAGGCTAGGAAAACAGACACACTGCTATCTTCTTTTCTAATCTTGTACATTCTGCTCACATCTTTTCTGTTGGGGCACACTGCCGAGCTGAGAGCATATGCTTTTTTTTAATTTACAGGCGAACGGTTTCAGAGGTATGTCAACATCCGCGCGCGCACACACAC
Source organism: Dunaliella primolecta (assembly GCA_914767535.2). Taxonomy (NCBI): domain Eukaryota; kingdom Viridiplantae; phylum Chlorophyta; class Chlorophyceae; order Chlamydomonadales; family Dunaliellaceae; genus Dunaliella; species Dunaliella primolecta. Next base: position 12,928,933 of record OU611755.1, read on the forward strand.
ACACACAAACACACACACACACACAGCCAAACTGAGAGTTAAGGCAAAAACTACAGGGCAAGTACATCTCAGACGTATTGATTAATTAATTCTTGCGCCAAAATGCACTACCATTGCTGCTGAGATGTGGATGAGATAGGTGTTTGAGGTAGACAAAGCTCTACCAGAGTGATGTCTGAGGTAGGCTGAGCACTACCGAAGTAATGTTTAAAGGAGGCTCTTAGTGCCGCAGAAGCAGGACCACACAGAAGCCGTGTCACACAGAAGCAGTGCCATGGAAGCAGTATCACACGGAAGCAGTGCCACGGAAGCAATGCCACACGGAAGCAGTACCACACGGAAGCAGTACCACACAGAAGCAGTGCCACAGAAGCAGTACCACACAGCAGTGCCACAGAAGCAGTGCCACACGGAAGCAGTGCCACGGAAGCAGTGCCACACAGAAGCAGTGCCGCGGAAGCAGTGCCATGGAAGTAGTACCACGGAAGCAGTGCCACACAGAAGCAGTGCCGCGGAAGTAGTGCCACGGAAGTAGTACCACACGGAAGCAGTGCCACACGGAAGCAGTACCACAAGGAAGCAGTGCCACGGAAGCAGTACCACAAAAAAGCAGTGCCACGGAAGCAGTACCACACGGAAGCAGTGCCACGGAAGTAGTACCACACGGAAGCAGTGCCAAGGAAGCAGTGCCATGGAAGTAGTGCCACGGAAGCAGTACCACAAGGAAGCAGTGCCACGGAAGTAGTACCACAAGGAAGCAGTGCCACGGAAGCAGTACCACACGGAAGCAGTGCCACGGAAGTAGTACCACAAGGAAGCAGTGCCATGGAAGCAGTACCACCACAGAAGCAGCTCCTCTTAGAGACAGGGGGCACCGCACATGGAAAACAGCATCAGATGCTGTGACGAAACAGCACCAGGCACAGCAGTAAAGCAATACAAGGCAAAGCAATACCAGATGCACCAATGAAGCAGCATCAGAGACGGAAAGCACGTCACCTGTACTACCAGAGTGGTGGCCGCCCCCATTTGAACAGCAGCAGCTGCAGGAGATCGGGCGTTGGTATCAGCAGCGGCGCTTTTTTCAGGTGCAGGTACATCCTCAGAGGCACTTGGCGGTGAGGCACCTGATTGCAAGCCAGTTTGTGCATCAGGTGCTACATGTTGGCGTTCGTGTCACCGGAGGCGCTTTTTGCTGGTGCTGGTGTAGCCTCAGGGGCACTCGGCGACGAGTTGTTTGCATGCGAGCAGACATGCACACAAGCACACGCACACGCATACACCCACACCCACACACGCGCAAACACGCACACACGCGTGCACGCATGCACGCAAACCAGGGTTGTTCAGTGCGACGGTCTGAGATGAAAAATGCAATAAAATGCGTGTAAAATGCGAGTACGTCGAACTGTTCGATCGCACGTTTGGTCGAGGAGGGGGGTGGCCGGGAAAGGGGTCAGCAGAGCCCATACAGGCTTGCCCTGGCCTTCCATCCCTTGACCTTTCAACCTTAAGAGTTGTCAATGAAGACGGAAAGTTCTGATGAGTTAATGCGCCATAACAGGGGCCTTCAGGTGACCTTCTAGTGGCCTTTGAGTGGACTTGGCATGCTGCATTTTGCAGAGGAGGTAACAGTTCCACGAACGGCACTTTCAAAATGCGATAAAATGCGTGTAAAATGCGAGTTCGATAAAGTGCACCGTTCGTCGCACTGAACAACCCTGACGCAAACACACACACATACACACACAAGAGCGCGCATGCATGCTCTCATCCCCGATGTTGCTCACATTACCACTTTCCATCCTCCTCCTGCTCCAATGATGCGCGTGTACACACAAATTCGAAGAGACACACACACACACACACATAAGCACACAGTGCTCACCCGTGCTGTTGCTTGCATCGACACCTCCTCCTCCTGCTCCACCCCCAATTAGGCGCGAGCATACATTCCTCAGCTGTCCCAGAAACCCTTCTCCTCCGCCCTGCTCCCCTCCTGCGCTGTGCCCACCATTTCCCTCAGCCTCAGCGCTGCCATGCTCCGGATTTGGTTGGTGCACAGAGCGGCAGTTGCGGCGGGATGCTGCTTCCATGTGCACCTTTGTTGCTTGTTGCAGCTGCACAGAATGCGCACGAGCAGGTGATTCAATTCTTAAAAATGGGTGCTGTTATACTCTAGACCTGGTTGGTGCACTAAGCGGCAGTTGCGGTGGGAGGCGGCTTCCATGTGCGCCTTTTCGACGTGCCCATTTGTTGCTTGTTGAAGCTATACGGAGTGCGCATAAGCATGTGAACCAATTTTAGGAAGTTGAGTGCTGTTACGCTCTGGATTTGGTTGGTGCACTGAGCGGCAGTTGCAGTGGGGAGGCGGCTTCTACGTGCACCTTTTCCATGTGCGCCTTTGTTGCTTGTTGCAGCCGCACAGAGTGCGCACAAGCAGATGATTTAATTCTTAGAAATTGAGTGCCATTATGGTCTGAACCTGCTCTGTGCGCGGAGCGGCAGTTGTGGTGGGAGGCTGCTGCCATGTGCACCGGCTCTGCTTGCTACAGTTACTAAAGATGCACGCAAAAGCATGTGATTCAATGCATAGAAGCTGCGTTGCATTGTGACGCGCATTTGTTGCAGCTACAAAAGATGCGCGCAAAAGCATGCGAGTCAAGGAGCAGCATGTGCGGCAGAAGGCTGCAGCCATGTCAACACATTCAGCTGGTGTGGCACAGTGACGAGCACGTGTTGATGCAGTAGGCGAAGCAAACGGCTGCAGCCATGTCAACACATTCAGCTGGTGTGGCACATTGATGGCATGTGTTGATGGAGCAGCCAGTGTGGCAGGAGGCTGCAGCCATGTCAACACATTCAGCTGGTGTGGCACGGTGACGTGCATGTATTTCAGTGCGTAGAGCTGGTGTTGTGTAGCACAATGAAAGAATGATGCAAGTAAATGGGGCAGGAGGTACAGAAGGAGGCATGTCAATACGTACAATGTGGCAAAATTGTGGCATACGTCAATGCAGCCGTTGTAGCATAGGAAGCGGCAGTCATGTCAATACGCACAGCTGGTACGGCACAGTAATGGCATATGTTGATGGAGTAGGCGTAGCTGCAGCATAGAATCCTACCTCCAGATGCATGGTGCCTATGGCTACTCTTGTGTACAGGTGTTTGCTATTGTGTTCGTGTTCGTGTGTGTGTGTGTGTGTGTGTGTGTGTGTCTGTGTGTGTGTGTGTGTGTGTGTGTGTGTGCATGTGTGTGCTGATACCGCACCTCGCTTGCCATATCCCTAGGCCTTCCAGCCTTTGGGGGAGAGACAAAGATGCTGTGCTGCACACCATACACATTGCTCTTGGCCTGCAAGAGTGGAGGTCGGAAGAGAGAGTAAGGTCCATAGGAGGAAGGGAGGACAGCGCCATAGCCCGCAAGATCAAATTGGAAATTCCAGTAAATCTGTTCTTGGCCTGCAAGATCAAGTTGGGATTTTTAAAGAGAGAAAGGGTTTGCATGGTGTTGGCTTGCAAGAGTGAGAGCGAGGAATTGAGGGAAAGAGAACAATGAAGAATGCACATGTTTTGTGCTTGCGAGCATACTAAGCCGCTCATGACATACACATTCTTAATGTCCACCCTCTGCCTCACCGACCCTAACCAAGCCAATACTTGCCAACACACCTTTTTGTTGGGGGGCGCAGGGTGCGCATCAGACTCTGAGTGTCGCCTCTTTTGGTGCACTTTCAGCAGCGGGGAATCCATGTACTGTTCCACTTTGTCGCCGTGCCAGTTGGCCTGCACATGGCAAGAAGTGAGACACTTGGTTTGAAGGAGGGTCAGGCGTATCCAAAAAGAATTTTTCTGCCCATGGAGCACGAGCACCAACAGTGAGAAATACACATACAGTAAGGAATACAAGTACTGCTCTACTTTGCTGATATGCCAATAGGGCTGCGCATCAAAGTAAACGAGGAATTTTGGCTGCGCAAGGTCCTGCATTGCTGCAAGTGAAATAGGGGGCATTCGCCTCATTGATCATATATTAGGCCATCTTGCAAGCTGAGGGGCCAAACCACCAAGCTGAATGCATAACCCAATGCCATTCTTGTAGATGTTGGGCCACCGTATTGTTGCCAGTGGCAGGCCCGTTAACCTGCTAGCGCCAAGGTTTTGGCAGATACAGCAGGATGAATCCTTGAAGCATGTTGATTAATTTTACATCAAAGGCCTTCTAACCCCACAAAGTGAGGCAAGTACTGTTGGAAATGAAAGTTGGTCCTGCTAGGGAAGGGGTGGCACAAACGGAGCATGTTTTTGTTCACAATGCCAGAGAACATATGAGACCAAGCTCCTCTATCCAGGGGCTGTAGCATACAAGGGGCGAGATGCCCCAGATCAGTGTTGGTCCATTCATTGTGTCAGGTGGCTTGCCCGGCTTGCCAATTAAAAGGAGGTATGGTGCACCCAGCAACAAGTCCACAAGGCAGTGCGACAAACAAAGACGATTCGTCAATGAAACATGCACTCAGCACCAAGTCTGCATCGCAGTGGACCCCGAGAGGATGGAATGTCAATCAAAGATGATAGCCAGACCACCTTGGCTTTATCCAAGACATTTTCAATGTGTGCTTGTGGATGCAGCTCATTTCCGGAGGCACCTGCACCTGCATACACACATATGCGCAAGTGTGCATGCACACATACCAGCTGTGCTGCGCGGATTTTCTTGGGCACCCACGTCTCGTTGGCAAACACGTCGGTGCACCACTTCTCTACCAAATGCGCTGGCACATCCACTGAGGTGCGGGTGCGCTCCCACCTGACCTGCGCACCAGCGTGTGCATCAGCTCATCAGAGAATGTGTGCGCACGTATGTGTGATTCAACATATGCACCAGCGTGGGCATCAATTCAACAGAATGTATGCATGTGTGTGTATGTGTGTGTGAGTGTGTGTGTGTGTGTCACGGGTAATTCTTTGGCCCCATTCATGTCTTGTGGCAAGGCCAGTACTTGAAGATTACATATGCAAATAGAGCTTTGTTCTCTGCAACTACCTGGTACACTGCAGCATATTTCAGCGAGTAATCATGATACTTGAAGCAGCAGACCACGCCCTTGGTTCCATCTGGCTTGCACAGGATGCGGCCCTCAATGATATGGGAGTAGAGGTCCCAGAGCGAGCCTGTAGATGACAGCAGGTGTGTGTGTGTGTTTGCGTGTGTGTGTGTGTTGCTTGCATAAATGCTTGCGCAGGTTGAGTGCAAGCGCGCCCTCATCAGCTAATGAATTTTGAATGGCACTGTTAAATTGTTTCCACTTACATAATGGCAAATACAAAGTATTATCACTGTCTGTGTTTGGAAGCCCTTTGAGAAGTGCAGAGCAAGTGCAGGGCGGAGGAAGGCAGGGTGAAGGTGTGGTCAAAGCATGCTTCAATGGGCGCAAGGGAACGCCGGTGGACACCAACAATCATAGACACAAGGAGTTTTGATGATGGGGATGCAGGCTTTGCTCGCATTTGCCAATGCTTGCATTGTCCAGCGGTGCAGGGAAAGAAGAAATCCTATGGAATTCCACAGCAAGAGATCGGTCTTGCATTGATCCCCAATACAAGCCGGTCTCGATGAGGCGCGGAATAAGATTTGGGCATCATCTTTGAGCCAGTGAGGCTCCCATGGGAGCAATGGAAGCTGGGCGCACCTTTTTTCCTTCCCTGGGCCTTCTTTCCTACCAGCGAATTCACCATGCTGTAACTAAGTCGGAAAAAGGTCGATAAAAATTCAAACAGTCGCGAAACAAAGGAGAACCCTGCTTCAACAGTTTTTTTAATCCTCATCTTCCTTGCGACTCATGCTTTTCCATTCCTATTTTTTGAAATATTTTCACAAGTTTAGTACTTTTGAGCCGGCGGCCCCATTGACTTGCAAGGACATACTTATGTTCCAAGCTTGAGTTGGACCTAGCCCCTAGGTTTAATCACTCTACAACTCAGGGCATATTTGTGTACAACTCTACAGGAGCCATGCCCTCTGCTTTAGTTGACAACGATGGTGGTATCACTGAGGAGGTCATGGCTAAGCATGGGCACAGCAACCAGCCTGAGAGCCAACAGGTAAGATACAGCAACATATTATCCATGAGTATAATATGTTTATAGGGTGCAAGGCCCGCGAACCAAAGGAAGAGAAGTGAAGAAGGGCAAGCGTGCCAAGGAGCCGCCATGGCTCTCTCCCACTGCGTCTCCAAGCTCATGCCTTTATTAAGTTCACCAAAGGTTGTACACAACAAATGGTTTTAATATTTTTGAATTTGGCAGGCACATGAATGTGCATGGTAGTACCTGCACCACTGCAGTACAGTCTGGAATCATTTTGTGCACCTGTGCCAAATTGAAAGAAATTGCTGTTCAAGGCCTGAAACATGCAGTGCAAGATAGATTGCAAGTGCATTTAAGTTGGAGCAAGGTATCACTTCCTTCTCGTGCAGGAAGTCAAGCAACAAGGGTTCAGACTCGTATACCTGGTTTAGTAGGTTTCTGTCTTTCCTGTTAGGGAAAAGCTCGGCAGTGCTTTAGCAGCTGGTGGCCTTGCTGTTAGCCCTGACTGAGATCATCCATGCGCAAGGCCTGCCCCTAACAACACTCTGCCTTAGCAGCATGCTTACACACACACACACACACACACACACACACACACACACACACACACACACACACACACACACAGCTGGTGGCCGTGCTGGCTGCTTTGACTGAGGTCATCCATGCGCAAAGTCTGCCCCTCACACCCACCAGCTTCTTCGCTGCCACAATGTCAGCTCTGGAAAAGCCAGACACGCGCAGCTCATCCCTGGTATGTACTTTCGTGTCAGGACAGGAACGTATAAAGTCAATTTTATTTATGCTGGTGCGTGTGCTTGTATACTGTTCCAACCATTACTGCAACTTGCAGTTATGGTTGCTGTGGTGTGTGTGCACGAGCAGCATGCATGTGTAAACCTACAGGGACTGGCCTTCCAGACCCAAGAATGTAAATTTTCTGCATGTTTACAAGCATTTATATTTTTTTGAGGTCCTGCCCCTGACGATTAGGGTTGCAGAGGAAGTGTCTGATGTTGCACACTCATCCATTGTTCAAATGCATGTCTGTCAAGGGATCCATTGTACATCCGTTGTACATCCATTGTTCAAATGCATGTCTGTCATGCGATCCATTGTACATCCATTGTACAAATGCGTGTCTGTTATGCGGAGTGCCAACATTGTCAACCAACCCTGAAGGCCATCAAATGTACCAATGCATGCCTGTGCTTTTAAGTGGTGCAACCTCTGCGTCGCCTGCTGAGCATGTACTCAGATAAAGAGAGCATTATTTCATCCTGGGTGAAGCTGCTGGAGGCCGTCCAATTTACCAATCCATGCTTGTGCTTGTAGGTGGTTCAAGCCATGTGCCACCTGCTGAGCATGGTGCTTCCACGGGTGCAGCAAGGGGTGTTGCGCTCAAAATTTGTGGGCGCCACGAGCTTGCTTGCGAGTTTACTTGAGGAGCACAGGCAGCAGGTGCGTGCGTGCGTGAGTGAGAATGCCTGTTTATGTGTTCACTGCCCTCATGCTAGCGTCATGCGCTGAGGAGTTGCTGGTTGATGATTCTGGGCTCCTCAATACAATATGCAAGCACACTGCCTTTTTGGGCAGCTTGACTTGTGGCCCTGTTTGCTTAGCTTAGATCCTAGCACCATCATCCTTATTTGGCAGGGGTCATACAGGGGACACTTCACCTCCTGAACAGCATGCGCCCCTACTTTCTTCCTGTGTAATCTTTAGCTTCATCTGTCTGGCTGCGTCTGTGCGCAAGCTGGATTGTGATGCGCCTACCTCTCTTCCTGTGTGATTCTCAGTTTTGTTCACGTGGCAGCCTCCGCGTGCAGGCTGGAGCAGCGAAGGTGGCAATGCAACGCGTGACCCATATGCTGGGCTGCATGCACCACGACCTGCATCCTGTGAGCTTTCTAACTGAAGCGTTGTGTTCCTGTGTAGGCTGGAGCGGCGAAGGTGGCCATGCAGTGTGTGACCCACATGCTGGGCTGCATGCAAGCTGTGTGCTTTTCCTGAATGAAGCGTCATGGCTGTGCTCCTGTGCAGGCTGGAGCGGCGAAGGTGGCCATGCAGTGTGTGACCCACATGCTGGGCTGCATGCAAGCTGTGTGCTTTTCCTGAATGAAGCGTCATGGCTGTGCTCCTGTGCAGGCTGGAGCGGCGAAGGTGGCCATGCAGTGTGTGACCCACATGCTGGGCTGCATGCACCACGACTCCTGGCTGGCAGCAGCGCCCGCCTTTGGTCTGCTGGTGTCCTTCCTCACAGATGCCAGGCCCAAGGTGTGTGGGTGTGGGTGTGGGTGTAAGCGCGCGCGCATGTGTGCAAGTTCCAACATTGGTACAATTATCGAAGAGGTGCTTGTGATGCTTTTGCCCTGTTTTTCTGCGAGCTTGTAAATCTGGAATGCTGTTGCCTTGCCTTTTGCCTGTACACCAGTATGTCTGTAATGTTGTTGACTTGCTGCTTTTTCCTGCGAACCTGTATACCTGGAATACTGCTGCCATCCCTTTTTTTATCTGTGAACCTGTAAATCTGGAATACTGCTGCCTTGCTTTTTTTCTGTAAACCTGTAAGCTGAAATACTGTTGCCTTCCCTTTCTCCTGACAACATGTAGACCTGGAATACTGTTGCCTTGCCTTTTGCCTCTGTGCTTATGGTAAGACTCCCCTTGTCCATCTATTTGCTTGCGTGTATGTCAATGCAGGTGCGCAAGCGTGCACAGGCGTGCGTGGTGGAGGTTCTGGCAGGGCTACAAGCCAGCCCTGCCCTGGTACCTGCTTCTGAGGCTATCGCGCGCGTCAGCCAAGCTCTGCTAAAAGGCCCTGAGGTGAGAGGTTGCCCCATGTCTGGCCTATGATGATACTGCAGTGGTAGATTGATTGGAGTTGCTAAGAACTATTTTGTAGGCAGCAACGCTTCCTGCATTAACCGTGGAAATGGGAGCAGGTTGCAGTGACCTGCTGTGTGATGCACTTGACAACTTAGCTGTTGTTTTAGTGTCAACAAATGGAAAAAGGTTTGGAGATGATGTTTTTCGTTATTTGACCCTAAATGGTCCTGCAAGATAGTACCTTTGATTCCTGTTGCTGTTGCGTCGATCATCAGCTCATCTTCACTCAGTTGGAAGACTGGCAGACTTTCAAGGGTACACTGTTGCGTCGACCATTTTGCAATGCAGTTTGGCTTTGTCCACAGAGTGTGTGGACCATCATGTGAGCTAGGCACTATTGCTGCTGAAGTGAACCTTTGGAGCAGCCAAGCAAGGTTTTAGTTTGATTTTCCTTCCCGGTGATCCATTTATAGATCCAGGTCCTGCACCATCATGCTAACGAACCAGGCACTGATGCTGCTTAAGTGAACCTTTTGAAGCAGCCTGGGATGCAAGGCCTTCCCTGTGAACCATGTATGGATCCAGCTTCTGGACAGGTGCCTCTGCTACGCTACTGCTGTTTTATGCAGCAGTTGCCGCCACTCTATGGTCATTCTTCGATGGCCTGTGCCTGCTATGTGGCTACTGCTGAACAAAATGAGTGCCTCTGCTACGCTCTATGAAGCAGTTGCCGCTGACTGTATGGCCACTGACTGTGCCTGCTATGTGGCTGTGGTTAGTTGAAACAGTTGCCGCCGCAGACCCTCCCTGTTTTGACCACTTCATGGCACGCTCCTTATAATCGTGCATGACTGGTTGCCCTTACAGCCGCAGCTGCCACCATGATCCCGCTGCCACCATGATATCTCTGCCGTACCTTTCAGGTGTTTTCATGAGTTCAAATCTTGACTACTCTATGCTATTCGATTTTTCTCTTTCCCGCAACCTGCAGAATGCTGCGCGTGCTGCGGCTGCCGCCAGCAACAAGCAGCGCTCTGCAGCTGAGGAGCGCATCGCCGCTGCCGTGTCAGATGCGCTGCACCTGATCGGGGGCCTGAAGATGGCGGCCCCACTGCTGGCAGCGCCTTCTGTGTCGGTGGGTGTGTGTTATGGCTGTCTTGGCTGAAAGTGTGGAGCGGTTGAGTTTGGATGCTGAGCATCCCATCAGAGGCCTGAAGAGGGGGCCTCTGCTGCTGGCGGCAGCACCATTTGTGTCAGTGGGTGCCTGTTGAGTCTGTTGGCCTACTAATTGGAACGATTGACTGGATGCAGGGCACATTCATGGGGGGATTGGAAATGGTGCTTCCTTTTCTGGGTACACTATTGTTGTTGTTGTGTTGTCTGGAGCATATGTGCAAGGAAGCAGCGCATCTGGCTATGGGTCCAACAAGGGTAGAGGCCCCCCCAAAAGGTAGGGTTTCCCCTTCAGTCTGTGCCTCCAGCGACTGTGAGTAATTGTGCTCTTGTTTTGTGTACTTGTCAAAGTAGGATGGTCTTGAAGGCTCCATTGCTACTTCTTGCAGGCCTTGCAGGTTGTGCCATGAGTGTTCTCAGCAACCATTCATCATTGTTTTTGTTGCTGCTGGATTCATTTTGTATGCAATGCTTTTTTGGAAGGATTTAAGAATGCCCGGTGAGGAGATGCACCTCTCCTGCTTCTGCTGCCAAGCAGGCAGGAAAGGTGTGAATCTGTGTTGAAAAGTTAAACAGCTTGTTGCCTCAAGTCAATTTGGGAGGCTCAGTGAATATAGTTCTAAGAGGTGTGTTAGTTAGGTATGCAATCAATATTACCTTTTTTGTCCTTTTGCAAATTGCTCTTCATTTCAGAGCTAAGCGTTCTTATCAAGACCCAGTTCTTGGATGGATGTCTGTGGGCACACGCCTCAAAGTGCACTTCCCTTCCTTCCAGACACACCCTTTCTGCCTCTTATATTCAAACCCCACCTACAGCTTGTCAAATCGTTTACCATATTCCTTGCATTCTGTGCTCAGGTCATCGTTGACCTGCTCTTCCAGCTGTACCCCCTGAAGCAGCCTCTACTGTCCAGGCATGCCACAGAGGCCCTGGCTGCACTGTGCGAGTCCCAGACGTCACATGTATCCCCAACCACGCTGGCTCAGATCCTCATGGTGCGTTGCTATGAGGTCTTGTGCTGTGTGTGTGTGTGGGGGGGGGGGGGAGGGCGCACGCGCATGCATGTATAGGGCTGTGAACTATTTGGATGCACCATTCGACAGCCCGGGCTCTTCACCTTCTTGCTTGAATCGTCGATGCCTCGCACCCTGGCCAATGATTGTCACAAACACAAACCTTATCTACATTGTACGATGGCTGGGGACCCAGCCCATGGGTATGACACAACACAGCTGAGGCCAGCTTTTTGCTCAAACAGGATTCCAGCTTTTTTGACAAGGTTCTGGCTTTTTGTGTGCCATTCATTTCCTGCAACAGCGCACTGCCTGTTCACAGCTCGAGCAACCCGCTGTCTGCATTCCATCCACGTGCTTAAAAAACGGCATTCTATCCACGTGCTTGAAAAACGGCATTAAATGCACGTGCTTGAAAAACGGCATTCTATCTCCGTGCTTGAAAAACAGCATTCTATCCGCGTGCTTGGAACACGGCATTCCATCCACATGCTTGAAAAACATGCAGTCCTTTACATTGCTTGAAAGGGGGGGCAGTTCAGCACAAAGGAGCCGCAATATTTGTGTTACTGCAACAACCTGCATCCTGGCTCCAGCATGATGCAGCTTGCCATCCATGCACTGAACCTGCTGCCGCGTGGCTTCATTGTCTGATGGCCGGTGATTGTCACAAACACAAACCTTATCTACATTGTACGATGGCTGGGGACCCAGCCCATGGGTATGACACAACACAGCTGAGGCCAGCTCTTTGCTCCAACACCATGCAACATGTACATGTTTTTGTGTTGTAACCTGCCTGAATTCCATTTGTGTGCTCAAACAATGTGCGGCCTGTACTCCAATTCAAAGGAAAGACGGTTCAGCATGAAAAAGCCTCTGTGTGTTTCTTGCTGCTACAACTGGCAGCCTGACTCCTCATCATGTAGCTTGCACGCATTCTCCATGCACTGAACCTGCTGCCGCGTGGCTTCATTGTCTGATGGCCGGTGATTGTCACAAACACAAACCTTATCTACATTGTACGATGGCTGGGGACCCAGCCCATGGGTATGACACAACACAGCTGAGGCCAGCTCTTTGCTCCAATACCATGCAACATGTACATGTTTTTGTGTTGTAACCTGCCTGAATTCCATTTGTGTGCTCAAACAATGTGCGGTCTGTACTTCAAAGGAAAGACAGTCCAGCACGAAAAAGCCTCTGTGTGTTCCTTGCTGCTACAACTGGCAGCCTGACTCCTCATCATGTAGCTTGCACGCATTCTCCATGCACTGAACCTGCTGCCGCGTGGCTTCATTGTCTGATGGCCGGTGATTGTCACAAACACAAACCTTATCTACATTGTACGATGGCTGGGGACCCAGCCCATGGGTATGACACAACACAGCTGAGGCCAGCTCTTTGCTCCAACACCATGCAACATGTACATGTTTTTGTGTTTTAACCTGCCTGAATTCCATTTGTGTGCTCAAACAATGTGCGGCCTGTACTCCAATTCAAAGGAAAGACGGTTCAGCATGAAATAGCCTCTGTGTGTTTCTTGCTGCTACAACTTGCAGTCTGACTCCACACTCTACAACATGAAGCTTGCCCTGCGTTCCACCAATGCATTGAACTTGCTGCATGGCTTCATTGACTCATGGCTTCATTGTCTTATGGCCTATGATTGGAGAACACATGCAAATCCTTATCTACATTGTACGATGGCTGGGAAACCAGCCTGTGGGTACAAGCTGTGACTGAGGCCTTTGCACTGCATTGGCTTACTGCCAATAAAAACCTTGCATTGCAATGCAACAACTTCAGCGTTTGGGGCTTGGCGTAGGCCTCATTTTAAATGCTCGGCCCATGAGCGTCCAGTGGCTTGCTGGTCTCGAGATCGCATGTCCATGATTGGTATTAAATGTCAATCAATGACCTCATCAAATGACATCATATCCATGATGACAGTGGCTTGCTGACCTTCACATTGCGTGTGCACGCTTATCACGCTCACGGAGCATGACTCGCCACACGTCAGCGCCTGAGCTCCTCTACACTGCAAATTGCATGAGAGCAAGGACATCAGAGAGCTCAGTTGCTTTTGAGCATGGACATGAGAGTTGCAAGAGCTCAGGACCTGAAGGTGCCTCTCGTGAGAGACAGAGGAGGCAGTGCCTGCATGTTTGAGCTTTTTGGTTGTGTCTCCAAAAGTTGGACGACGCATGCAAAGGCTGAAAATGAGGTGATTGAGACAAGAGCGATACTTGATACATGATATGGGTGATACATGATACAGGTGTACGCAAGTGCCCAAACTTTGGGCCAGAGCTTGAAGTTGCATTTGCATGCATATGGTGTTTGATGCGGGAAACGTGCTGTAGTTGTTGTTGTTGTTGTTTCTGCATTGCAACCCGAATCGTAGTCCCGCAGAGGGTGATTGATGCGGGAACGCACTTATGCGCAACAATCCTAATGGCTTTCCTTGTTTTGTGTGTGTTATGTCTATCACTGCAAACTTGAATTACTTTTGCGCAGGTGGTGATCGATGCGGGAGACGCGCTGTGGGTGCGCAAAGACCCTGATGGCATTCTTGCTCTGATGCGCTTATTGGAGGCAGGATTTTTGAGGCTGGCGGAGGCAGACCCTGGCCTTTGTGCTGCACGTCTGCCTCGCGCTTTCCATGCGCTAACGCCCCAGGTGCGCATGCATGTGTCTTTCAAGGTGCCTCCAATCTCCTGATAACCTCCCTGGCCTTTGTGCTGCACGTCTGCCTCGCGCTTTCCATGCGCTAACGCCCCAGGTGCGCATGCATGTGTCTTTCAAGGTGCCTCCAATCTCCTGATAACCTCCCTGGCCTTTGTGCTGCACGTCTGCCTCGCGCTTTCCATGCGCTAACGCCCCAGGTGCGTATGCATGTGTCTTTCAAGGTGCCTCCAATCTCCTGGTAACCTCCCTTCATGCAATTTGCAACAGTTGCAATAGTAAGGAACCTTCTTTAATTTCAATGATGCTCGTTGCCCTATTGCTTTGCAAGTGTTTGCATGTTTTAAACATTTGCATGCTTTCACAAATGCTTTAGGTGGTATTGCTTTTTCAAGCAAACATGACACACACACACACACACGCATGATTGTGTGTCCATGTGCTTGCAGCTGGCCGCGGAGCAGGATGGTGTGCGTTTTGGTACCGCCCAGGCCCTGAGGAACCTGATCAGGTGAGCTCATTGGACTGGACTCCTGCTGTTGATTCATACACGCACCTCATAATTAGCCACTGGGTCTTGCTCTCTGGTGGCAGAGGCTCCCGCCTTCTTCAGCCTCTTCCTATTTTCATCCTGAATGCATTCCAGCACCGCACTGTGTGCATGCATAATCATAGGCCCCGCTGTCTGCATCATGGGTCTCACTGCCTGCAACCAATAAGCGCTGCCTGCCATGAAGGGGCTGCACCCCTGCAGACATGGTGGCAGCTGCTGCTTCTGGCTCAACCAAAGTATAAGCGCTCCACCATGCCCATCCACTTTGCTCAACTCTCTAAATCGCACTCAATGCTTTGTGCAAAATCAGGGGCTGCATCTCTGCCGACATGGTGGCGGCAGCTGCTTCTGGTGCGGCCAAAGCAGGCGCCCAAGGGAAGCCTTCGCCCCTCCTGAGCTGCATGGTGGCTGTGGCAGGGGCGCTGGGGGCACAGTACCAAGAGAGCTGGGCCAGCGCAATGCCTGGTGCGTGTAGTATAGTGTGTGTCAATTCAGTATGTCTCTAAGGTTTAGACATGTTCTCTTATGGATGCTTAAACGTGGCAAGGGCACTAGGGGCTCAGTACCATGAGGAAGGTGGGCCAGCGCAATGCGTGGTGCGTGTAGTATAGTGTGTGTGTCCATTCAGTATGTCTCTAAGGTTTAGACATGTTCTCTTATGGATGCTTAAACGTGGCAAGGGCACTAGGGGCTCAGTACCATGAGGAAGGTGGGCCAACGCAATGCGTGGTGTGTAGTAATGTTTGGGCATACCAGTGCATGGCCACTACTACGCTAGTCAAATGCCCAGTACGCATGAGTGTTTGGGGGTAGTAGTGTCAGAGCGTCGCCCATTAGTGCCTGAGCATAGTAGTAGAAGTGGTAGTGGCTTGGCGTAGTAGTGGATGGACGTAGTAGTAGGAGTAACAGTTGGTATTAGTGGATGGGCATAGTAGTAGATGCAGTAGTGGCTTTGCGTATTTGGCTGGGCGTGATTGTGCAAGGCCGGGGCCAGCGCAATGCCTGGTGCGGTGGTTTACTGTGCACAATACCAACTAAATAATAGGCGTGGAAGGCACGCACTTGCGCTCTTGCGCATGCCAATTTGGCCACTGTTTATGTAACAATGGAACTGGGGACAGGTGGCGATGAAACCACCAGCGCGAAGGCTGTAGTGTCTTAAAATCTACTGTTCCCGAATTGAGCGATCAGTTTTGTATCTTTGACGTATTCTTGGATGATACATCGGACGCGATCAAACTGCATGGCGAACTTCACGAATATTTATATATTTTCTGCGAATTTTTATGTTAAACAGCCACCGTTACAGTTTATCAGCATGTTGTTCAGCATGTGCGCATGGCGTAGCCAGTTTTGCAGGGTTTCAATTTCTTGGCAAGGCAGCGGACGCGTCTGTTCAAAGCCTGTGCCAAATATTTGGCTGTCTGTGCTGTCAGTCCTTATACTGCTCATCATTGCTTCGAAAAGAAGCACCACATGCAAGCACTTCAGCTCACCTCATGCAATCACTCCATCACTTCACTACATGCAATTGCACAAGCTCACTACGCGCGCAACAGCATCTTTTGCAGCAAACTGTTACAATCTCCACCGGTCGCCGCGTGTGTGCCTTCAGTCCAAGCTGCAAGTGTTTGTGTCCTTGAAGGACAAGACATGTTTGTCCTCTTGCCTTATTGCAGTTGTGTCTGAGATGCTGGAGGTGCTGGGTGAGCACAGCCGCAGCAGCAGTGGGAGTGGCAACGCAGGAGCCGCAGGTGCAGGCACTTTGGCACTGCCTCTGCTGCAAGCCCTGGGCTCTATCATCTCAGGAGCGGAGGAGGCGGCAGAAGCGTCGGGCGTCCCAGAGGGAGTGAGCACTGCCGCCGCAGGTGTGTGTGTGTGTGTGTGCGCGCGCGTCTGTGTGTACATGCGCACGTGTTTTTTTCTTTGGTGATGGCTGGGTCTCCTTCAGAATGCATATGGATGCCAGTTCGCACCCTGAGAATGCTTGGTAACTCGTTTCCGCAATTCTAAAGCCTGAGGTGTCAATACATCAACCATGCCAAGATCAAAATGTCTCACATGTTTCCTGGCAAGTAAGCTTATTTGCAGCCATACACCTTGCAAACAGCACCGCGCTGTGCACCAAAGCAGCACACCAAGCTCCCCTGCGTTGTCACATTTAATTCTGATGCTCCCACCTCTCTGCAATCCAGCACTGCTTAGGGAAGAAATCTGGAAGCCGCTCGTCAGTCATAAATTGGAGACATATCCGTGACTGTGCAGGCAGCTACATCGCAGTTGTGCATGCTGTCAATAACGCTGCGCTGCTCATCAATATAGAATTGGGCGCACTCAACACTGTGCAGGCAGCTACGTTGCAGCCGCACACGCTGCCATTGGCACTGCCCTGCGTTCCCTTGGACCCCACATCGTGTTGACCGCCTTGCCGCTCAATTTGTTGGAGGGTATGGCCGGAGCCAAGGGGCCTGATGGCCGGCCGCTGGAGCCTCGCACGTGGTTGCTGCCGCTGATGCGCAAGCACGTGACGCGTGCGCCCCTTGAGTTTTGGGGAACCCAGCTGATGGTGAGTGTCATGTTTTGGAGATTTGCATGTGGTTGCTGCCGTTGATGCGCAAGCACGTGATGCATGCGCCCCTGGCATTATGGAGAACTTAGCTATTGGTGAGTGCCAACCCCATGCAAGGGTTGCGCCACCCCTCTGTGCCTCCCAATGTCGATGAAGGTGTTCTGGAGTACATTGGACACAGGATGGGATCAACAGGGGGTCCCAACAACTAGTGAGCAATGTGATTTTCCAGGATGGTGCAGGATAGGCAACAAAACACACACACATTGTCAAGGCAAAACTTCTTATAACACATGCCAAAGTTGTTGTACAATATGCAAAACATGTGCTGTGTGTTCCAATTTGCAGGCATAACTGCTATTAATTAAGATTCATGTTTGCCTCCCCAATGCTTTGATCCAATCTGACCCAAACCTGTTCTTTTTCAAATTGTTGAGGTGATGGTGTCACTCCCTTGAAGACACCCTTTTCCTTACAGCTGCTGGTTTGTCTTGTGCTCAAAAATGGTTTGTGCATGCAAACACATTGTGTGTTTGCGTATTTGCTCGCAGCCTTTGGCCAAGCAACTCGCAACCAGAGCCTCTGCTGCAGCTGCAGCCAACCAAGCAGGGGTTGCGCAAGCATGCCATGTCCTGGAATTGCAGGTGCGGCATTGGTGTGTGTGTGTGTGTGTGTGTGTGTTTGTGTGTGTGTGTGTATGTGTATGTGTGCGCGCTCGTGTGTTTATCTGAAGCCTGCTTGTGATGGCTTGTCTCTGCAGGCGTGTTGGGGCCTTGCTGCCCGCATTTTGCCTGGATTCTGAAGTATAGAGATGACATGCCTCTTGCTGAAGGATGCTTTGAAGCACAATCGTATCCCTTCTGCAATCGATTGATCCTGCACGCAGATCTGGGCCACACTGCCTGCCTTTGTGTCTTGGGCTCCCGACCTTCCCACAGCCTACCCTGCACATGCCAAGGAGATGGCTGCTGCATTCAGCAGCAGAGATGATCTGAGGGGCAGTGTGTGTGCGGCTTTAGAGCGGATGTGCCTTCAGGTAAACAGAGATTCATTTGATTTGTTCCCTTTGGCCTTACCCCATTTGGGCATAGAAGGAGGTGGGGTGTGGGATTTTAGGCACGGCAGCAGAGACAACCTCCGGGGCAGCGTGTGCACAGCCTTAGAGCAGATGTGCCCCTAGGTGAAGTGCATTATGTAAGGTGTGTTCCCTTGGCCTTCCTGAGATCGGGTGCTGATAGTGCGAAGAAGGGACAGCATGAGCACAGCTGCAGAGATGACCTGGGGGTAGTGTGAGCGTGGCCTCAGTGTGCATGTGCCCCCAGGTGCAGTTGAGCTATCTGGGATCTGACCTGTGGCCTGGTCTTTGTTTGCGCAGAGATGCGGCTGCGGTGTGCATGTGGCCCCAGGTGCAGTTGAGCTATCTGGGATCAGATCTTTGTTTGCGCAGAGATGACCTGAGGAGCAGTGTGTGTGTGCAGCTTTTGCATGCCTCCCCTTTTTTCCAGGCACAGATGCCCTGAGGGGCAAAGTGCATGCGGCTTCAGAGTGCATTTGCCTCCAGGTGAATAACACTTTCTTTGAAGTGATCTCTCATAAGGCAGACAAGTTGGGTGGAAGGGAGGAGGGTATGGGTGGAGGGGAGGAGGGTAAGCATCGTGTGTACAGAGAGCCTTGGTGTTGTCTTTGATGTGATCTCTCTTGAGGCAGACAAGTTGGGTGGAGGGGAGGAGGTTAAGCATCATGTGTACAGAGTAAGCATCATATATGTTCAGAGAGCCTTGGTGTTGTCTTTGATGTGATCTCTCTTGAGGCAGCCAAGTTGGGTGGGGGGGAGGAGGGTACGCATCATGTGTACAGCCTGCACGTAAAAAGCGCCTTGCACCCAGCCCTAATTTCAAGAACCCATGAGGACCCATGTGTCGTATGACTTGTGTGCAGGCGCGCCGTGTGCTGCGTGCTGCAAATACGGCCGGCCAGTACAACCACCTCATCGGCTTTGCTGATCCCCTGGGAGACGTGCGCCTCGAGGTATACAACGTCTGCAGTGTGCGTCAAGTGGAGTCACGCCCTTCGCATGTCAAGTAGTGGTGGACTGTGACAGCATCTATGCTCCACAAGCACCATTCATTGTGCATGATGCAGTGCTAAAGACGTCCTTGCAGTGAGCTTCATTAAAGCTTTGTGATGCCAGCTTTTAGTTTTTAGCCTCATCTTTGTATGGTCCTGGCTCCTAAACATGTTCTTAGATTGTTAGTGCATATTTCTTTGCATGAAACTGGTCTGCAGGGTGATGAGGATGAAGATGATGTGTATGGGGCCAGATCAGTGCGCTCACATGCGTCTACGCGAGGTGGCGGCCATGGAGGTGGGTCTGCCTCACAATCATAATGTAGCAATGAAGCTGCATTGTGGTATTAGGTATACTGCTGCATTGAGTGCGCTGAAAGAATGGTATGTTTTTTGTTTGTAATCATAACGCAGCATTGGAGCTGCACTGTAAACAACAGAGTACAAAATACTAAAATGACAGAATACCCTGCTACAGAAAGTGCACTAATGAAATGTTCTGGTGAACGAAGCTTGCAGGCAGAATTACCTTCATCATGGAAGGCACACTTTGGAGCAAAGTTTAATGCAATGAGCTCTTGAATCTCCGTTGATAATTTATTACATTTTTGTGCACTCTAACATTATGCTGTAGGCAAGACATGGATTTAATATAGTCTTCAGTTACTGTGGAGATTTTGTCCGGAAAAATGAAACCTCATTCTTCAATAAGTGGCCATGGCCAACCTTTGAAATTCTAGCTTCATCTCCTTCTTTTTCAGTGGCATGCTCGCAAACACTACTCTTTTTGCTTCCCTTTTTATTTGTCTTAGGGCAAAGTGAGTGGGAGAAACATCCCACAAAAGCTCTGCTCTCCTATTGTGTACCTTTGATTTGTCTTGGGCAAAGCAAGCCGGCAGAAACATCCCACAAAAGCTCTCCTCTCCTACTGTGTACCCTTTCTTTGAATTTGTTGGCAGGAGTGATTGGGACAGAGGGGATCCTTTACCTTTATAACTTTCCTTTGATTGATTCATCAGGCGGTGGTGGCCAGGACGGAGGGGAGCACCATCTTATCGCTCCCCCTGAGTATGGGCCAGAAGTAGCAGAGAAGGCGGTACAGGCGCTCCGAGGTCTGTCCAAAAACTGGCTGTCCCTCATGTGCAAGGTGAGTGTGGATGCAGCACATGACACACTGGACACGTTGACCTAAGAAATCCTTGAAAGCACTCGCGCTCAAGATTTGTAGGGAACGTTTGGGGTTCTAGGTGGCATTCAGTGCAACCCAATCGAATCCTGCCAGGAGCAGTGTGGATTATTAACAGCCATTTTACAGCGGATACCTCCCATTTGGTTGGTTGTGGCCGGATGCAAAGCTGCACCTTTGTCTCTCTCTCTCTCTCTCTCTCTCTCTCTCTCTCTCTCTCTCTCTCTCTCTCTCTCTCTCTCTCTCTCTCTCTCTATCACACACACACACACACACACACATGCAGACCTTCCTGCAATCTCCCCCAGAGGCGCGAGGCCCCATTGCGCGCAGCCTCAGCGCATACTCCGCCATCAGCACCCAAGAGGCCAGCGGTGCAGTGTTCCGCACAGCCATCACCAGGCTGCTCAAGGTGAGTGCGTGTGTATGTGTGTGCGTGTGTATATGTGTGTGTCCCTCCGCCATTAACATGTGAGCAACAAAGAGAGTCATTAATGCAGGATTTGGAATGCAGATCTGCATGGCCACTCCCGAATGGCGTTTGATCGAACGTTACACGCAACAGTTTTCCTGCAGATTAGTGCAACAACAGTTTTTTATGTGATGCTTGATTGGTGGAGTGATGTGTGAAGTTGCAGTCTCTGACCACCTTGCCCGAGCATGGTTGCGAACGAAGAAAACCTGTTGACGTCCTTCAAAGCAATTATTCTCTCTCTTTTCTTCTTTCCTAACACAAAGCACCTCACTGACAGCGTATATTGTGTAGTTTTTGGACAGAACACACAGCACCTCACTGACAGCGTATATTGTGTAGTTTTTGGACAGAACACACAGCACCTCACTGACAGCGTATATCGTGTAGCTTTTGGACAGAACACACAGCACCTCACTGACAGCGCATATTGTGCAGTTTTTGGACAGAACTCGGACAGGACTGTGCCAGTCCCCATGTGTGTCTGATGCATTCCCCAAACAGGTGATGCAAGACGCCAAGCAGGAAGTGCCCCCCCCAGACATGATTGTGGATGGCGGTGACAGCCCTGTGTCCAGGGCGACGGCGTTTTGTGAGCTGGCGCTGGTGCTGTCTTCAGGATTGGATGACCAGAACGGCATGGTCACGCTTTTCAAGGTGTGTAGATTGGATTGAAAGGACATCCCATTGCGCCCTTTGCTCATGGCCGAGACTCAGCTCGTGCATGTGCATGTGGCGGAACATGTAGGGGGGTCAATGTCGTGTCACCTGTGTAGATGAGGCTCTGGTAGAGTTGCGTGCAAATGCTTGAGATTGATGGCTTTGCTTCTGCCTTTGGTTTTTTTTGAACCTAAAGCAGGGACTGGCAACCTCCAAAAGGCTATGCCAGCCATCTAAAAGGAGCATTATCGTATGCAGTTGGCTGATTGCCTACCAATGAGCTGCCAGGTCCGCCTTCAAAGGTTCCAGCGTACTTAGCAAAGACAGCAAGGCTTTTAGCAAGCCTTCTTCCCATCATCCAATTCAGATCCAGTATGCTCGACAAAGACGTGTGTGTGTATGCACACATGTTTATCCCTTGTCTGCACAGGCCTCGGCCCCTGGAGTCATGGACAAGGCCCCACCAATGCAGAAAAAATCCTACAAGGTGAGGATGATGAAGGGCTGCACACCATGCACTATGTTGATGTCCTTAAGATGTGTCTGTCATTAAATTTGATTCAACTCTAATTCCATCATCAATTGAGCAATGTACATTCAGCAAACAAATGCAGCAAGCATGTGCCCAAACATGCAAAGGTTGTTGAAGTCTTGCGTGCAAGTTGTCTGGCCCAAGCATTTTGCAGAAAGAGCAGCATTTGAGCCACCGGACAAATACGCACACCCTTTTAGGCAAAAAGCACCAGGCAGACTTATTGCTGCTTTTTTCTGCCGCTTCTTTGAATTTTAGTTGCCGGTGTTAAGCGTTGTGCTCTCATCTGCTTGCACTTCTGCCCGTACTGTGTTTCTCCTGTGCAAGATTGCACTTTGCTGCTCCTTGCCATTGCTCAGGTGCTGGCCTACCTTTGTGAGCACAGACCTGGCTTCTTGCGTGCACATGTTAAGGTGGGTTGCTGTTCGGAGTCATTAAAGAGGGGAATTTATTACACAAGAAGATGGTTTGCTTTGAATGTGGAAAGTGTAATGGGGGTAATTGAAACTGTAAGAGAAATGGAATTTATGCCTTCATTTGTTTTGGCTCACCGTTGTACGCTTAGCCTTAAACTCCTGCGCACACTGCCAAGCTGTCTTGCTTTTGCACGTGCCTGTGGAGTAAAGGAAAATAACTGTACCTGATCCTAGTGGCAGGATGTTTTGCATGTGTAATGCAAGTCGAGGCGGCTTCACTCAAAATTGTGTGTACTCTTTGGGTGTGGGTTCCAATGCTTCAAAACTCTGAAAGCCGTCCCAAAAGCACGCTGCACCATGTCAATGCACACGTGTTTGCACAGGAAGTCTTGAACTTGGTGGTGGGCCCCAATGCTGCCACGGCCTCCAGCGCTTCCAAGCGCTATCGCATGCGCTGCCTCAAGCCACTCATCCTCATCCTCTCAGGTGGGTGCTGATTTTTGAGTACATGCCTGTGTTTGAAGCCAAGCAAGGCGCAAGTGTGCTCATGTGGTCTTGAGCTAAGAACCCTTCCTCCTGAGAAGGTAGGCATCAGGGGCCGAGGAACACACGTACGTGGTGGCTGGGCAGGCATTGAGATGTGCCAAGAGAAGGTAGGCATCAGGGGCCGAGGAACACACGTACATGGTGGCTGGGCAGGCATTGAGATGTGCCAAGAGAAGGTAGGCATCAGGGGCCGAGGAACACACGTACGTGGTGGCAGGGCAGGCATTGAGATGTGCCAAGAGAAGGTAGGCATCAGGGGCCGAGGAACACACGTACGTGGTGGCAGGGCAGGCATTGAGATGTGCCAAGAGAAGGTAGGCATCAGGGGCCGAGGAACACACGTACGTGGTGGCTGGGCAGGCATTGAGATGTGCCAAGAGAAGGTAGGCATCAGGGGCCGAGGAACACACGTACGTGGTGGCAGGGCAGGCATTGAGATGTGCCAAGAGAAGGTAGGCATCAGGGGCCAAGGAACACACGTACGTGGTGGCTGGGCAGGCATTGAGATGTGCCAAGGCATGGACTTGAAACTGGCAGCATCTGAGATCAGGCTATTGTGTGTCTGAGCTGTTTATGGCGACTTTGCTTTCCCCCTCCCTGCTTTAGTGTTCTGGACTCCTGGCTGCGGAACTTCTGAAAGAGCATTGGCAATCATTTTTGAAGTGCGCGCCCAGGGAATGCCCAATCTATATGCAGGGCAATCCCTTCAGGCCCAGCTGCTTCAGCAGTTCTGCCAATGCACAACTTGTTCCAAAGCTTCTCGAAAACTCGCTGCAAGACTGAAACACGTGTGGCATGCAGGAAAAGAAAGCATCCGTGATGCCGCATTGCCAAGCTTGGATAGGGACAGCAGCGGATTTTGTCTTGCATGCGTCCTTGTTGAGGCCACTTGTCCAAGCCTTGCACACGTGCGATGAATCCTGCTCTGTGACTTGCAGGAAAAGAGAGCATCCCCGACTCCGCACTGCCCAACCTAGATGGAGACAGCAGCGGCAGTGATGACGAGGAAGAGGGGGGAGGCATGAAGGCCAGCAGCAGTGGGCGGAAAGAGGCCGGGGCCGGAGAGGAGGGCATTTCAAGACGGGACAGCATCATGGCCACGCTGGTGAGTATGTGTGGTAACGGCTTGCGTGTTTGCTGAGCTTGAGCAAGTCCTTATCTGCCGGTTGACTGTGGTGGTTTGGAACTCTGTGAGGAACTTTGCAACGTGGCCATGCTTGGGTCCCATGGGCTTGGGTTGGGTCATTAATATATATACGCAGACATGTAAGCTTGTGTGTTAGCTACATGAACAAGCCTGCAACTACTGGTGGAGTGTGGTGGTTTTGAGAACCTTGGCAATGAGGTAATGCCTGGGGCATGTTATTCGCAAACATCCATGCTCAACCATGCAAGCGTGCATGCGCGCGCGCGCGCGCGCACACACACACACACACACACACACACACACACACATACACACACACCACAACACACACACAATAATGCAGGTGAGCGAGCTGATGCTCTGCTGTAAGGAGAGCAACATGCGGGCTCGGTCTTCAGCATACGAGCTGCTTGTGCAGGTGAGACCTGGGCTTGTGCAGGTGAGACCTACGACTCGCTTGTGCAGGTGAGACCTATGAGCTGCTTGTGCAGGTGAGACCTGGGCTTGTGCAGGTGAGACCAACGAGCTGCTTGTGCAGGTGAGACCTACGAGCTGCTTGTGCAGGTGAGACCTGGGCTTGTGCAGGTGAGACCAACGACTCGCTTGTGCAGGTGAGACCAACGACTCGCTTGTGCAGGTGAGACCTACGAGCTGCTTGTGCAGGTGAGACCTGGGCTTGTCCGTGCGACTTGCATGTTTTGTGATTGTTCATTCTGATTCATGTGTTGCCCTCAGTGCGCTTGTGTAGTTGGTTGGACTTGTTGTGTGCCCGTGCCTGTATACATCATCTGCTGTGCATGCCACCTGTGGTTGACCATGTTTCAGAAGATACCTTTGTGGGCAAATTTTCCTGCATCCTGATCAAATGGAATTTATCACTCTCTTCTATGTTTGTGAGCCATGGCCCATACACTCGGCAATGCCCACACCTGCTAGAATGGTCAAATAGAAGATCAAAAAATGATCAAAAGATGCTGCTCAATAAGTAAAGAAATGAGCGTGTTCTGGTTTGTTTGGGTGCGCGCACACTTACATACATACATACATAAAAACACACTAAAAAAACGCACTAACATACACATACGTGACCGGTGCCCACACAAACAGGTCGCACATGCCTTAGATGATCAGGATCCTCCAGCAGGAGGAGCGGGCAGTGACAGTGAGGAGGAAGGCATGGATACTGGGGGCGATGATCAGGTCAGTGAGGTGGAAGGCATAAAGACTGATAGGGTGGGTTGACAATGGAAGGCATGGATGATTAGGTCTGTGAGGAGGAAGGCATGGATACTGGGCGCAATGATACAACATCATCGCAGAAACTGATGGCAAAGATGTAGCCAGTGTGTGTCATGGAAGTAGGGAGACAAGGAGGCCGTGCGGACAGGGAGTTGAAGAAGGCTTAGATACGTGTGGCTGATTTGGGCGCACCAAGGCACCATGATCTCAGCATACTCAACTCTTGAACACTGCCGGCTCACATTCCCACAAAACTGTACTGTCAGACAACGGTCTAACCATTTATTGCCGCCATCATCCTGCTTATGCTGTGTGTAAACAGATCACGCTTTTGTGTATCAACACTTTGTGCTGTGTGGCAACAGGGGGGCGAGTCAACAAGAAGAGCAATTGGGGGCGGCTTGCACACCTTCTTCTCCATGGTCATGGCTGGGCTGGCTGGGCAGACGCCTCACATGATCAGGTGGGGCGAAGTCAAAAGTGCTGCCGTACTCGATGTCTTTATAATGATGATGCCCATTATCAAAGTACCTGAATGGTGATGGCTGGACTTGCTGGGCAGACGCCTCACATGATCAGGTGGGGCGAAGTCAAAAGTGCTGCCGCACTTGATGCTTTTTTTGGTGATGATGCCCATTTTCAAAGCACCTGAATGGTGATGGCTGCTGCTGGTGTGAACAGACGCCTCACATGATCAGATGGAGCTAAAACAAAGTGCTGCGGCACTTGATGCTTTTGATGATGATGATGATGATGATGATGATACCCGTTTTCAAAGCCTCTGAATGGTGATGGCTGGGCTGGATGGACAGATGTTTCACGTGGTCAGGTGGGGCCTGCTTGGTGGCCTTCACCACACTATCGGGTAATGCCTGCTTGACTGCCCTTATCAAATCATCAGGTCAAGCGCTTGCTCAGTTGCCGCTACCAAGTTATTTTGGGGACTTGCCTCACTGGCCTGAAGCTAAGGAGGTGGCTTGCAACATGACCATGACTGTGGATGCAGCACTGTTGAGTAGTAAGATTTGACGCATCTGGTCTGGCAAGGCAAAAGGTCAAACCACCAGCACTGTTGAGTAGTAAGACTTGACGCATCTGGTCTGGCAAGGCAAAAGGTCACACCACCTCATTTGATGATGGCCTGTAAGCCTGGGTCGTCCACCCTTGTCGCCACCTGCTTGTGCTTTCTGCTCTGGCTTCTGCTGTGCTTTGTGTGCCTGGCTTTCCTATAAAACATGGCTACTTGCACTTCATCCAATGGTGCCACTGCTGCTAATCCCTTGGCGGTGCAAGCTTGATGGCGTTCTCGCACTGAAGGCATGAGCATGATTTACTCTCTTGTTTTAAATTCACCTTATCCAAGCTCACCTCTGCTGCTACTTCTCTTCCTTGCAGTGTGAGCGCAATGGCATTGTCGTGCTTATTATTGCATGTGTGCGCGCCGCGCTTGCGGCTGCGCATGCTTACTTTCTCTTTGCAGCTCCACCTCATCCAGTCTTCCCTTGACTGCTGCTCCCTTCCTTGCAGTGCAAGCGTGATGGCATTGTCTCGCTTATTGCATGAGTTTGCGCTGCACTTGCAGCTGCTCATGCTTGGTTTCTCTGTGCAGCTCCATCTTATCCAGTCTTTCCTAGACTGCTGCTCCCTTCCTTGCAGTGCAAGCGTGATGGCATTGTCTCGCTTATTGCATGAGTTTGCGCCGCGCTTGCGGCTGCTCATGCCAGCCCTGCTGCCCTCTGTGCTGATGCTACTGAGGAGCAAGAGCAGGGAGATCATTAAAAGTGTGCTAGGCTTTGTGAAGGTAAGCTTTTGAAGAGGTGTCAAGAGCAAAGAGAGATTCTCAAGGTGAGTCTAGGGAGAACATTATGTTATGAAGGTTGTGGCTTGATCACTTTGCAGCCAAGTTTTTTATTACGACCTGATGTCTTTGTATCCTTATGCCTGTTGTCACACCTGCTCTCTTTTGCTGGGCTGTCAAGGTGATCAGGCAAAACTGCAGCTCACACACGCATGCGCACGCATACACTCACACACGCATACACACACACGCATGCGCACGCATACACTCACACACGCATACACACACACACGTACACGTACACACAATACACACACATGCCCGCATGTTCTTCTATCTGTTATGTGCCCTACAATGTCTGGCTGTAAGAGTGCTTCTGAATGCCATTGATTGATTGCACATCTGAGGGCTTCATCCCTCTCGCATTTTAAATTACCGACACTCCCCGAAACATACAGCCCACTGAAAAAGGTCTTGCCAAGGCTGCTCTGAGATAGGTCCTTTTTAGAGCATCTTCTTTGCTGATGGGATTTGTTTGGCAGCCGTGCATTTGTGCTGGTTCTTCCCCACAACCATGGGGGAGAACCATGGTTGTGGGTTCTCCCCTATGGTCCTTCCCCATCCACGCATCTAATCTTAGAATTATGCGCATGCATGTCAGATTTCATTTGCGTCCTCAACTGTTGGCCACACAAGCATGTGTCAATGTTTTGCAAATGCCTGGCCTTGGGTAGATACCATGCACATGATCACCATTGCTTTGCAATTGCCTGGCGTTGGGGAGGTACCATGCACATGATCGTCATTGCTTTGCAAATGCCTGCCTTAGGGAGGTACCATGCACAAGGACACCATTGCATTGCAAATGTCCGATTTTGGGTAGATGCCATGCACATGATCATTTTCTTTCTGGAGAAGGTGTGCCAACACACAAGTCTTCTTCATACCAGTAGCCACATGCATAACTGACCTCAAATGTTTCCCTCCAGGTATGTGCCATGCGCATGCCGAGTTCAATGTTGGAGCAGCAGCTGGGGCCCATTTTGGAGGGGATCCTCCTCTGGGCAGAGGACTCCAAAAACAAGTTCAAGCTGAAGGTGGGCGAATATTGAAACATGCTGGGCATTCAACTCTGCTGTGTCATTCAACTCTGCTGTGTCAAGTCTTTGTGACAGGGATCGACCCTAGTTTTCTGGCTTTTGGTGTCATGTGTTTTGCAGGCTCTGACAATATTGTGTCTATGTCATTTCTGTGACATTTTTAGCTGCTGTTCAACCCTTCATGCATGAGGAAGGGAAGAGAGGGCAATGCAGACCACGAATGGAAATGTGCCATACAGGGGGGTCCCTTGAAACGCTTGTAAGAGTCTCGCCACTTTTAACACACACAGGTGCGCGTCATCATTGAGCGCCTGGCCCGCCGCTGCGGCTTTGAGGCCGTGGCTAAGCATATCCCACCCTCTGATGCCCGCTTGCTGACGCACATACGTAAGGCAGTGAACCGCAAGGCGCGACAGAGAGCTGGGGAGGGAGACAGCGAGGTGGGTTTGGGTGGTGATTGTGTGGTGATTGGAGGAGAGTGGGGTTGCTGGCGTCGATGCTGGTGTTCTCATTCATGCAATGCATGATGCTGTCGTATCTGACATATGCGATATGTTGGTTGGATGCAAGCAGATCAAAGATCTTCTTTGAGGGCTGGGTAAGAGGAACAACAGAATATGTTCAAAGTTTGTAGCATTCCTTGTGCGAGGGTTCACATTTGGCTTGGCTCACATTTGATGCTGGGTTGTGGGCCTCTACTATTGCTGCAGGGTCTGTGCATGTACTTGAAAAGACATGACCCGTCGCATATTTCTACACGCATCTGCACACACACACACACACACACACACACACACACACACACACACACACGCACGCACACACACACACACACGCACGCACGCACGCGCAAATGCGCGCGCACGCACACACACACACACAACACACACAACACACACAACACACACACACAACACACACACACAAATCTCCCCCATACAGGACATGGATGAGGATAGTGAGGGGCAGGACGGCCGCTCCCAACGCAGCAGAGGAGGCGCTGACGCCAAGTCGCTGGCCGCCCGCACAGCACGTGCATCAGATTGGGGCAAGACTGCCATCTTCAGCGATGAGGATGAGGGGGAGGGAGATGCCAAGTGAGTTGGCACCTGTGTTGTGAGCATAATGTTCTGAGCCTTTAGTTTAATTTGCTGGCACCCTTGGTGGTGTAGATGAGGGGGAAGGGGATGCCAAGTGAGTTGGCACCTGTATTTTGAGCAGTGTCTTTTGTTTATTTTGAACTGTGTTTTGGGCATTATCAAGCATTAGGCCTAACGTATATTTGCATCGGTGCGGCCAATGATATTGGGGACTGCGTACCTCCAGTTTGCTGGCATCTCCAGTGGTGAGGATGAGGGGAAAGGAGATGCTGAGTGTGTTGATGTCTGGCCCTTCAAGCACTCTCAGGCAAGCCTTCAGGGAATATTACAGATGCGCACACACACACACACAACACACATACTCACACACAACACACAACACACACACCTGCGGTGTGCAGGTCGCTGCGCAGCACCAAGGCGGGCGGCAAGGGTGCCAAGGCAGGCAGCGAGGCCGGCAGCAGGGGCAAGGGCAAGCAAAGAGCGTCAGGGGGTGCTCGTTTGGTGGAGGGCGGGGATGACCCCATGGATCTCATGGATGCTGCAGCATCACGACAACTCACAAAGAGCGCTGCAGGTTGGTGTGTGGAAGTTCGAAGCTGGAGTGCTTCTGGGGAGGAGGATGTGGATGACTTTTGGGTCGTAGCTGGTTGCAGGTTGTGTTTATGTTGATGCGTATTTTAAGGAAGCAGCTGCATACCACTTTGAGGACAACTCTGCAGGCTTCGTAGATGTCTAAGCACATGGCAGCTCACAAAAGGTGCTGCATGTTGGCAGTGGAAGCAAAGCTGACCCTGGGCGTTGGAAATGGTTTTAAGATATTGTTGTGGGAAGCACCGCAAGTGACTTTTAAAGATTTAAGAGTGGCGTTTGGCTATTGAGCGCACATGCACACCACACACACACACACACACACACACACACACACACACACACACGCACGCACACGCACAGGCGTGCGTGTGGCCTCGCACACCAAGGAGACGGACGACTTCCAACGTGCGGGCGATGGCCGCATGGTCATTGATGATTTAGATGCAGAAGACCGCGCAAAGTGGGTACAGCTTAACCATGCAAAAGGGGATGTTTTCAATGTGGTAGTTTTTACCATGCTGGCTGTACAGAATGGTAGCTGATGGTTGCGCATGTTCTGTTTAAAGAGGTGGATCTGATGGTCCAAGGCGCCTGGTTATTTTCAGTTTAGGGGTTCGGCTTTATGCAATGGGATAACCTGCAGACAAAAGGACAAGGCAGGCAGACACATTTCTTAAGGTAGTTTATTTGATGCTGCGCGTGCCACTCATGCCAAACTTTAAGATCACACTTTTACACAGTCACTGAGTAGAAGAGTGATGCATTGTTTGCATAGAATTTATTTGTGCTGGTCGCAATGAGCTCAATCACTTCCCCACCTGTAAAGGTATGCAAGGCAACGCGCGCGCGCGCACGCACACACACACACACACACACACACACACACACACACACACACACACACACACACACACACACACACACAGGCGCGACCGCAAGAGACGGCGTGGCGGTGACGACTATGACTCAGATGACTCAGACATGGAGGACCTGAAAGGCTATGCTGGTGTGTGAATATGTGTGTGTGTGCGCGTGTTGCTCTTTCGATATGTCGGGGCTTCAATTTATGCTTGATTTGCAATTCACTCTACCTATCGTTGCCTTATTGTTCCTTTATGTGATGTGTCGACTGCTAAAAAACTAATCGTCTTCATACACCCTCTTCCTCCTTTGGCTTGGATGCTGCTGTACGCACAGCCAACAACAGATGTTCCACCTTTAAAACATATTCTTTCTCTGTAGGTTTGGATGCCGCTGTACGCACAGCCAACAAGTCTGCCTCTGTGCAAAAGGCGGCGGCAGCAGCGTCTGTCAAGTCTCTTGGTGGCAAATCACTAGGAGCCAAGAGCGTGGGGGGCAAGTCTGTTGGCGGAAAGTCAATGGGCGGCAAGTCTGTGGGCGGCAGGTGCGCTGGAAGCCTTCTGCCCTTATTTCTCTCTTTCTGGACCAGCAGGTGCACTGCAGATGTCCTGCTCATTTTAAGCTGCTGCCTGGTTGGCAGACCAAGGCCCTCAGTTTGTAGGCCTTCAAGGTCTTGCCCATGGGATTACCTTCAGCATTGGGCACTCTAACTACAATAATGGGTATTCTTGTCAAATCGCTTAAGTCCCATCCATAATGGTTGTGTATTCCTGTGGAACCTCATGGATACCATAGCAAGAATTGTAGCAAAACTTCTTCGTGTCTTGCGCACTCGTAGTCTTGAAGAAAAATGACTGATCATGTAAGCATTGATCGTGTAAGCATTGATCATGTGAGCATTGATCATGTAAGCATTAATCATGTGAGCAGTGATCATGTAAGCATTGATCACGTGAGCATTGATCATGTAAGCACCCATGGACGTCCATGACCAAAAGAGCAAAGGGAGGAGCTTGGATTCAGCCCTTCATAGCAGTCATTCAGAAGCTCCTCCTTTATTTTCCTCTCAGGGTGCCCCCTTTTTCTCCGCAAAGGTGTGACGAGCCGCTGCTGGTGCAGTGACTTGTCATTCTGCTAAGCTTACTCAATTTTCTGTACCTGTATCTCCGTTTAGGCTCTTAAAAGTTAGGTTGTACACAGGAAGTTAGAATGGGACTTTCTGTTGGAGTCCATGAGTGGAAAATGTGGTGGCTCTTACCTCCTTGTCGCTGTGTGTTGGCTTCGACCGAGAATGGATGGATGGAGGGCGCTGAGTCCGAAATTCAGGCGCCACAACCTATGTCAAATTTGGGTGATATGCTGCAGGACACGTTGAACCACTTCTGAGTATGGATGGAGGGCACTGAGTCCAAAAGCACTGAGCCTTCCACTGTCCACTTGTGCGTCTTCTCACTCTACCATTCAACATCTCATTTTACGGCCACTATGACTCCGCGTGGGGTGTAGTAGGCTTTTTCATTCTCTTTAATCGCATTAGCTGCTCGTCAAAGCAAAACTCCTGTGTCCAGAGGAGCATAAGCCATGGCAGTGTGACGAACCATGTGTGTTTAACCATATGGCAGGGCAGTGTCAAGCCTGAGGCAGCAAAAGCAAGCCTAAGGACAACGCACTGCTCATGCCTGAGGCAGTGGAAACAACAAGGGGGTAGTGGGCGCATCCGAACATGATGCACTCATCTTGGGAGACTTCTCTTTTAGATGGCAATTGGTGGTGGGAGTACACATGCACACACACACATTCACATACATACAAGTACACACCCATGCACAGACACGTGTGCACGAACGCGCACGCACGCGCACACACATGCACACACACATTCACACACACACACAGGCATGCTGCCCAGCCACAAGTGCACAGATTTTACACGCACACACAGTAATTACCTCACAACCCTCTCTCCTTTGCTGATGCAGGACTGTGGCAAGCAGCAAGAAGGGACCTTCAGTGCATTCTGGAGAACGGTGTGTGCATGCGATGAGAATCTGCAAATGAATTATGTGTGTCAATTATTGTGTCTCTGCTAGTGACTTTTGTTTGGGGCCTTTAGTGCACTCTGGAGTATGTCGCATGCATGCAGAAATGGCATATTGAGTGCATGCAAGAATAGCGTTTAAAGTGCCAGGCACACTGTCTTACTTAGGCGTGTTGCTGTTGCCGTCACGGGGGCATTTGATATTTTGCCAATCTGCACTGGCTGGAAACGAATCCTCAATGAAAATGAGAAGAGCAGGCACTGCATCAATCTGATCCTGATAACAGGTGCTGCATGTCATGTAATTGCAAGTCATCCATGTCACCACTGCACCTTACATGCCATGGCACTTAAGATTAAGATTACACAGAGTGTGCAGCATTTCAGTTATAGCTGGGCAGCACCACAGGCAGGCAGTTGTGGTGTTTGTGTGGGCATGCGGTGCAGGTACAAATCCAAGGCAGGGGCAGGCGATGCCAAGAAGAGCGGCACCAAGAAGGAGCCCTACGCCTACTGGCAGTTTGACCGCAAGGTGTGCACAGACACAGCTAGCTACAAAAGAAAGGCGTTGCTTGCTGTATGCAGGTTTGGTTCTGAGGTATTATTACGTGTGCACTGGTAACATGACCACAAGACGTGCACAGACTTTACTGTGTGGTTAAGTTTGATCCTGAGGTGTCTTTGTCGGTCAAGAGTTTTGTTATTGTGCAAAAAGCCTTGAATTATCTGTCGTATTCCAGATTACTGCTGGATTGGTCCTTGGTAAAATTGTATAATCATGCACATTAATTTGCCCTTGTGCTGGGTGTGCTTTCAAACAATGATATGTGTGTGCTTGAATTGCTGAGCATAAGGCCTCCAGGAGAGCCCTCTTTGGAGCTCATAGTGCTGATGGAGTATACTGCAAAAATGGATGCTTGGCTGCTGTTGGATTAAGCCAAGGATCTTTCTCTTGCCATAACTATCTTACCTTTATCCTGTGCGCAAACTCTGCCTTGCCTTTTTTCCTGCGTGGATGCTCAATTATTGGTTGAGCGGGGAAAATCATCTGAAGGTCAATCATCTGAAAAATCATCTGAAGGTCTTTCTTGACCAACTCACTCTTTACCCTGTTTTTGAAATCCACCTTGCCTTCTTCCTACTTAAATCCTCAACTGCAATGGTAGCAGGACCAAAACTCTCTTCAAAGCCTTCAACTTGGATCTGTGACTTATTTCTGCCAGCACTGCTGTGACAGAGAACAGTTTTCTCCCAAGCCTTGCCAACTTACCCTGTCCTGTACATCCTTACCTTTTTCCTGCGCAGATGCTCAACCGCCGTGGTGGCAAAGCCAAGGAGGCTTCCAAGGGCTTCACGAACATGTTGAGCGCTGCACAGAGTGGCGCAGCCAAGGGCGCAAAAGCCAAGGCCAGATCAGCTGCTGGGAAGGGTGGAAAGAGGCAGCGCACCAGCCAGTAATTACTGGCGTGCTTCTGCTGCTGCCTGTTCTGTGCATTTGAATTTGATGAAAAAGGAAAGACTACGCTCTAGCATGCTGCCAAAACTGGCTGCATTGGAGGCTCCGTTTTCAATTGCATACGTTGGCGCAGCCTTCTGCTGCCCGTCATGCTTGTAAGGTAAAATAGCAGGAATAGACGAGGGCAAAATTATTTTCCTGATTGGTTAAGACGCGATCCTGGGCGTGGGAAGAGCAGGCATTGTCTTTCAGTGTGCGTGCGTGTGTGTTTATGCGTGTGTGCCTCCTGAGTAGTATGGTGGGCGTTTAATGGATTTGCAGTGCTCGATGTGGGTGTTCCCTGTGAAAGAAAGAAGATGATTATGGGCAAAGGAAAGAAACAGAGAAGAAGAAACGTATGGGCAGGTGGGTTGTGGGGAGTGGCCCACAAGGCAAGGATGTGGCCCATGCTTATCAATTGTGCAGCCTCTTCTGGCATACATTTAAAAAGCATTTGGTGAAGGGATAGGAATGGCTATGCTTGCTGTCAAAACTGGCCACATCGGAGTTCGTAAATTGGCGCTGCCTCCTGCTGCTCATGATGCTTAAAGGTATCATAGCAGGAACAAACAAAAACAGAGCTGTTTTCCTGATGCTTCTGCGGCACAATGATGGGCATAATTAAGGCTGGTGCTGTTTGGATTGTTTGTGGGTGTCAGTGCTTCCTTTTGGCGCTATATTATAGCTTTCGCCAGGAGGCAAAAATGTTGTACCTTCTGGAAAGTACATGTAAATTTTGGTCTGGACCCCCCTGACCCACCCACCCCCAAACCCCCCTTTCAGTGCCCTAACCCGGAAAATATTGTATTATTAATAAGTGTACCCGTCTGCTCCTCTTTGAAATCCCTGTTCATTTGCACATTCACCACACTGAAAATTTGAGTTGCAGAGTTATGGGGCAAAAACTGAGCAGCGGACGCCCATGCATATCTGCACTTACAAGGTTTACAAGGATAAGGCCTTCAGTCAAGAAGTGCGACACCTGCACTTACAAACACCCACAACTGGCTTGCAAGTCCAAATGCCCTCCTGAATTCACCATGCAAGGACACATCATGATGATCATACATTATTACGATCCTGGAAGATTGGATTGGTTTGCCGCACATTCGCCTCCACACCCCCTCCTGCCCAAACACTTGAGCACATGAACTGACTCCCAGCCATGCGCACAGGACGCCCCCCCTTCCACTCAATTTGTACAAAGAGGGTGCCAATTGATAGCCCTTGAGCTCAAGAATCCGTATATATAGTTCTTGAAGGGATTGACACGTGCCGTCCAAAAGTAATGCTTTCCACAGCCTGCTTTCGCTGTATAAACAACAATGGTACTACATGTGCTCCCCAATAGCACCCCATAGCGCCTTCTATTATTAAATATTCATGGTTGTCCCCCGTCCCCTTTTTCTCTCTTGTCCCCTCCGTTCCAATTTGAAAATCCCTTACTAGTTACAACGTCTTTAAAACTCTGACCTAAAATTTATAACCTTAAGCCTTAACCTAAATCCCTAAGCTAAAATGATTTATATTTTTTGAATCCTTAAATTTTTATATTCTTACCCAAACCCCTAAGCTAAAATCCCTAAATCCTTGACTCCCTACCCTAAATCCCTAAAATCCTAACATGGATTCTTTTACACATGCGCGATTACCCTGGTGGTTATGAACCTATCAATTCTGAATCCCTGTATCTTGACATGTTTATTTGTGATGTCTGCCAACGAATGTACCACTGGAAATGCATGAAACAACTTGGATGTTGCACTAATGGGCAAGACAAGATGTTGATGCAGCTAATACATGGGCTTGTCTGGCCTGTCCAGGCATAAACAATGCACACAAAATTGGCCGAGAATGCCAGTCAAGAAAACAATTCAAAAGGGTCACTTGGATGCCCTCCTGGGAGCCGGAGGAAACAAAAAAGACCTGGCCAATATGCCAACAGCGTTTGCTTGAATCTGAAGCAAGACAGAGTGAACCTGGGACCTCTGGTGAGGCCCTTGCTGGCTTGCTAGTTAAGGGACCTTGCCTTAATGCACGCGGCCTGTGGCCTGCGTAGACTTTTCTTTTCTTTAAAGTGAGCCTGACCGCTCCCGACCCTCAGCAGACTCTGCCCTTTCTAGCCTTGAGAGACGACTTGAAGGATTTAGAAAATAAAAAACATCCTAATAAAAATATTACTAGACACTGAATCACATTGCCCCCACTCAGGCTCTTGTGCTCCACCTCCCATTATCCTCCCAGAAATTTACAAACCAAGCATGGCCTGCATTTACAACACACAAGGTAAACGTGTTGGGATGATACCCCCCAGTCGATTTCAAATGCTTTACAAAGCATCCTATAGGGCCAAGCTTGCTGGCCTGCATGGAGCCATAACACCTGCTCCTACCAACTCTGCATCTGAGCTGCAGGGGCTTGCTGCTCACAAGACGGTGCACCTTTTCTAGCACGTGCTAGAAAATAAGTACGCTAGCAAAAAGATCACAGACACTTTTTTTGCGGGCCCTGCCCACCCACATCCAAACTGCCCTTGAAAAATAGGCCCTGGTCACTCAAGAGACAATGGCCTCCCCGCTGGATTACAACCTAAATACTGGAGAGGCTTTAGCTGTGACGCTCATATGAGCTGACTTAATCATTACCCAGATCTCGCAAAAGTGCTTGCCAAATTTCCTACCAGAAACATCCAAATCCATGCACCACAACATTGGTACGATACCTTTTCCAACTCTAACCCACCTTCTTATCCTTTGCAGCTCATCGTCGTGTGGAATCTTAATGCCAGAGTAATGCTAGATTGCGCAAAAAGACTAGTTCCAACTCCTCAATCAAGATGTACCAGAAGGTCACTGGCTATCCCTGGATTGTCCTAATGCTGCCACGCCACTGCGTACCCGCCAACACCAAGCATCAAACATCTGGAAAAGGACATTCCAACCACTTCCCATGACACACGTAGCTGTTCGCATGAGTGCCCTCAGGCTAGGGCGGCTTTCATCCATGCCGACTACCAAAATATGTACACACCTAAAATCAAGGACTGGAGAGAAATCACCTACACAGATGGCAGTTTGATTAAACACAAAGATGATAACTACCCACCACTTTCTGGCTTGGGTGTTGACAAATCGGGAAGGGACACTAGTCTACCCCCCCAACACTTGCAGCTGCACGTCAAACCCAATGGCCATGGGCCTACTAATACCATCACCAGAGTGGAACCTGTGAGCATTCTTGAGGCACTCCAACAAGAGCAAACCCGTTTTGCCATGGATAGTGCATCCTGCCTTCCCCAGATTTCTAAACAAACTCTCAAACCGATACGCATGAGGTATCACCTACATGCAGATCTCATTCATGCAATATCAACCATATTGGAGCACTCCCCTCATCCTATTCATTTCTACAAGCCAAATTCCACTCTGGCTTTATAGGCATTGAGTGGGCTGACGCCTGCGCTTGCACCGCAACCCTCTCAGACACCATAGACATTGCACTTCCAGATGCCAGGGACCCCTTCCACAATTTTTTTTTGGCTCTCTTTGAAGACCTCTCGCACACAGAATGATGGCATGCACCACTCCCACACTTACTCAATCACTACCTCGCCAACCTGGACAACAAAATCAAAGCACATATGCACAAGAAACACAAGCATGGCTCTGCTGACATCTCTGGCTACCACTACCAGAGATGGCAGAAACTTAATGATACCATACCAACCACCACCACTGCAAACACTGGAGCACACAACCCAATCTCTTGACTTGCTAACAAGGAGATCAGCAAAAGAAAAGAAAAAGGAGATCAGCAACTCATTCTGGCAAAATCCAAAGATTACTTTGAAACAGCAAATGAATATAACGAAGTACCAAGCAGATACACTGTACACACAGAGACATGCCTCCACTTTCAACTTTTCTTCCAGTTCTGGACGATGCCCTCTTTGCAATGATATGGACCACATTGACCACATACTCCTCAGGTGTACAAACTCAACAATGAGCGGGATGCACACCAACAGACGCCATGAAGCCCTTAGTCTATGTGTGAAAGCCCTCAGTAAAGACCAGTATGGCTCATCCCTTATTGGTATGGATGGCTGCAGTGATAAGAGACTCCTGGATCAGGGTATACAAGTCCCTGAAAACATCTCAAGAGCTATTCCAAACTGTTTTTTCCCTAATGGTACTGGCTCCCCTGCCCGGCACCAAAGCCGCCCTGGTGCTCTCTTTATGCACCCTATTCCAGGCAGACAAGCTCACCTTGATCCCTCCAAGATCCCTCCTCAGGACAGGGACATCCACCTTGTTGAACTAAAATTCTGCCCTGACACCAACCCCTTCATCACTTTAGAAACTGCAGCAACTCAACATGCTCACACTATAACCAGACTTAAAACCCGCAGCTCAAGGAATCCAAACAGGAATAACAAAGTGACCCTGCACATCATCTTAATTGGGGTGGCTAGCACCACTTACAATGAGCATACAATCACACCTCTTATAAATTTGGGCCTTACCAACAAAAAGCTAAATCACTAGCATCCAAGCTTAGGGACCTTGCCATTCAAAGATTTACCACTATCATTAACACTAGGCACGCTCTTTGTTTTCAGGGGGCTTCTGGGGGGGGGTGCTTGGCGCGTGGCAGCGGAGGACAGGAGAAGGAGAGTCCGGGCGTCCAGGAGCATGGTGAGCAACCCTTCAGATCCCCATTAGATATGTTTCTGGCTCTCTCCTAGGCTAGCTGTGTCTAATGTAGGTTTAGAGTGCCTTCTGGTGAGGCCTCTAGCTTTCCAGTTAGGGGACCTTCCCTTAATGCACGCGGCTTTTGGCCTGTGTAGACTTTTCTTTATTTCCCCCTAAAAACGAGCACTATTGGAGCGCTGACCCTCAAGACACTCTAAAGAAAAAGAAAAAGAAAAGTCTACGCAAGCCAAAGGCCACGTACATTAAGGGAAGAACCCCTAACAAAAGTTAGAGGCCTCACCAGGAGGCCCTCCACCTAAACTAGACAAAACTAGCCTAGGAGAGAGCAAGAGACAGAACTAATGGGGATCCGGGGGATTGCTTGCCATGCCCCTGAGCGCTCGGACTCTCCTTCTCCCATCCTCTGCCGTCGCCGCGCGCCCAGCAAATCCCCTCCCAGATGCTCCCTGAAAACAAAGTGCATGTCTAGTGTTAATGATGGTTGATAATCTTTTGATGGCATGGTCCCTGAGCTGGGAGGCTACTGATTCAGCTTTTTGTTTGGTCAGGCCCAGATTTATGAGAGGTGTAATTGTATAGTTGTTGGAAATCGTGCCACCAACACCAACTAAGATGGTGTGCAAAGTCACTTTGTTATTCCTGTTTGGGTTTGTTAAGCTGCGTGTTTTAAGTCTGCTTATGATGTGGGAGTGTTGAGTTTGTGCACGTTCTAAGGTGCTGAAGGGAATTGTTTCAGGGCAGAATTTAAGTTCAACAAGGTGAATGTCCCTATCTTGTGGTGGGATCCTGGTAGGATCAAGGTGGGCTTGTCTGCCTGGGATGTGGCGCACGAATAGAGCGTCAGGGCGGCTTTGGTGCCGTGCAGGTGAGGCAAGACACTCTATTTGGTACCTATCATAATTCCTTTTCGTCTAGATTCTCAGGTTTGTTTGCCGCCCATTTACGCCGAGCAAGCTATGACTCAGGCCTTCCGCTATGCTATCTACTCAGCCATTCTTAATACGGAGGCCTCTGCTACTTTCATGTTCCTCCCTGTCTGGGGACAACACATGGTAATTAACCTCTATCTTAAACTCATCACTGCCTATCCACATCTCTGTTGTGATGGAACAATTGCACCAACCTTTGCTACAACGATCCGCAATCCTGCCCCAACCAGAAAGTACCAATTTTTCAGCACACCTGGGACCTACAAATCATTGCAGTCTGGAACATAGCTACAAGGAGCCATCTAAAGAAAAGAAAAGAAAAGTCTACGCAAGCCAGGTCCAGCTGCTTGCATTAAGGAAAGGTCCCCTAACTAACAAGCTAGCTAGGGCCTTACCGAGGAGGTTCACAGGCCCAGCCTAAACCAAGCTATGAACTGATGGGGAATAACTAATGAGGGTCAGGCAGGTTGCTGTCAGCCATGCGCCTGCGGGCGTAGACTCTCCTCTTCCTGCTCTGAACTGCCTCGCCCCCAGCGATGCCCCTGCCAGAAGAACCCTGCAAGTATAATGAGTGCCTGGTGTTTATAATTTTTGTTAATGATTGGAGTGCATGGCAACTCAATTGAGAGGCTAATTTTTCTGCGTTTTGTCTGGTAAGACCCAGCTCAACCAGGGGAGTGATGGT
The DNA here is from genome assembly GCA_914767535.2 of Dunaliella primolecta. Taxonomy (NCBI): domain Eukaryota; kingdom Viridiplantae; phylum Chlorophyta; class Chlorophyceae; order Chlamydomonadales; family Dunaliellaceae; genus Dunaliella; species Dunaliella primolecta. The sequence continues at coordinate 12,969,429 of OU611755.1, forward strand.
GTAGTCATTATAAATAGTACCTGCTACACCAAGTAAAATGGTGTGCAAGGTCACCTTATTATTTATGTTTGGATTTCTGAGACTACGGGTGCGAAGTCTGGAAATGGTTCCAGCATGCTGGTCAGCAGCTGTTCGCAGGCTGGGTAAGGGGTTAGTGTCAGGGCAGAATTTAAGTTCCACAAGGTGAATATCTCTGTCGTGGGCAGGTATCATCCTAGGGTTAAGATGGGTTGCTCACCCTGGGATAAGGCACACAAAGACAGCATCAGGACGGCTTTGGTGTCGGGCAAAGGGGCCAGAACCATTGGGAAAAGCCCAGTCAGGAATATCCCTGCCAGTGGAGATGTTTTCAGGGACTTCAATGCCATGTTCTTCGAGCTTTTCTCTACAGCAAGCGTCCATGGCAACAAGGAATGAGCCCAGCTAGAAGCCTCACAGCAACAACACAGTGAACTGTGCAAACAACTCCAAGGTACAGAGATTACTATCCACCCAATCCTCCTGGGTGTGGGTGGGACTGCTAGTATAGTATTTACACTGCCCATACCCTTGATCAATTCAGAAAATCAGGGATTGACTCACAGAGATCTGAAACACTTGCAAAAAAACTTCATGCCCATTCTGTACAAATTGCGCACAAACTTACCTCCACCAGACGTGCCATTGAAAATAAAAGCACTCATCATAACACTGGTGCCCTGGAGCAGCGTGCTGCCAGAAACCCACCTGATCCACATTAACTCCCCTCTCATCTTCTGGTGAGGGAGGCTCACGGCTCTTTGAGCCAATGTGTCTCTCTTTCCTTAATTGATGTAGGGAGAGTATTCTCTGCCTACGTAGTTTTTCTTTTCTTTTCTTTTTTTGGCAGAAGAAGTTTTATCGAGCCCAACGGTGCTGGAATTACCAACACCATATGTCGAGCTGAATTAACAGCAATTGCTGCTGCCATCACGCACTCTTATTCACACATTGCTTCAGACAGTCTTACCTCTCTTCATCAAATACGTAAACAACTTATTTACCCTGAGAAGCACAAACAACATATTCAAGGGGATGTTCTTAAAATCATATCTTCTCTCATTAGCAACTCGCAAACCAATATTTGTGTCTACAAAGTAAAATCTCATGCTGGCATTGCTGGTAACGAGTGTGCAGATGCAATTGCTAAATATCAAGCAAGCCAAACCAACAATAACGTGGCTGATACTGGGATCCCTAGCGCAGGCCCTGGCGGAAATCCTTTTTCTCATTTATTTTAGTTAGCCAAGGAGGAAAAGAAAAGAACACAATGCTGGCACATCCACAGCTCCTGCACCCAATCCTAAAATCACCTACCTCCCCAATCTTCAGAGTGCTCTCAAGTCTCACATGCATGCAAAACACAGACTTGGATACGCCAACTCCAAAACAGGCTACTACTCTTACTATCAGATCTTATAACCTCATGTTGAGAAGAAAATCAGCAATGCCTTTAGGAGCATGTTTTGTATATCCTCGCCTATGAAGCACACCAATTTACAGTATTGCACGGGCACCCTCTACAACCAAAAACATGCAGTGCGCTTCAAAAGGTCCTCTAACCCATTATGCCCTCTCCCAGGCTGTCATCAATGAGACAGCGCACTCCACATGCTCTCAGGCTGCCAAATTCATTTCATCTCCAGCATGAAAACTGAACGCCACAATGTTGCTGGAAGATTGCTCAAAGCTCTTAGCAAAAGCCCTTGGGGAGCAGGATTGGTTAACATGGACATAGGGAGTGATGACAGGCTGGCGCCGCACAACCTCCAAATCCCTGCACATGCATGAAACAGAACTATACCCCCTTATCTTTTCCCAAGAAAATTTCCTATGAGATCTAGACTCACATCCAGCCGTCCTGATGCTATATTGGTTACTCCCTATAAAGCCAAACCCACTCCTTCTTCTCCTTCTTCTACCTCTTGCTCACACCATCATACGTTACGCATCAGACACAACCCCACACTGAGAACCACAACAGCCACCCGGGTGAGGCAACCCCACCAACTGAATGTGAACCAGCGGCATGTGCACTTGATTGAAATTAAGTACTGTGAAGACACGAGGCCTGGACAGCAGTTGGAGGTGGCACAGCGGCAGCATGCAGACCTCTGCAAACCCATAAATGCAGAAGTTGTGACTCTCCACACCATCCTTTTGGGAGTTGGTGGGACTTGCTACACTGAGCACACCCCTAGCCACTTTAAACAGCTGGGACTTGACCACCAACGCGCCAATGAACTTGCTTGCAAACTTCATGCCCATTCTGTCATGTATGCCAACAAGCTAGTTACCACTAGGCGTGCTATTGAAAACAAGAATACTTCTCGTAGCCAAGTTATGGAGCCGGGTGCTTCCAATAACCCTCCAGGTGCCCATTAGAATCTTCTTTTTGTAGCTTTGTGGTCGAGGAAATTTAAGACTCTTCTGAGCCAACGTGTCCCCTTTCCTTAATTGATGTATGGAGAGTTTCCTCTGCCTACGTAGTTTTTCTTTTCTTCTTACACAGCAGGCACAGCACCCCACATAGGTCCAACACAACCGTTGGTAGTGACTACCCGTGTTAGACAACCCCATCGATTGAGTGTAAACCAACGGCATGTACACTTGATAGAGATGAAATATTGTGAAGATACTAGGCCTGGGCATTAGTTGGAGGGGCACAGCGGCGGCGTGCTAATCTACTAGAGGTAGTATGCAAGAATATAAGTGGAAAAGCTGTCGCGTTTCATACCGTCCTTCTGGGTGTTGGTGGGACCTTTTATATTGTCCGTACCCTTAACCAATTGAAACAACTGGAAATTGGCCACCAGCATGCCATTAAACATGCTCGCAAACTTGATTTGCCCGTTCTGTTATTTATGTCGACAAGCTTGATACCAATAGGTGTGCTATTGAGGACAATTATGCTTCTCACAGTCAGGTTCTGGAGCCGGGTGCTTCCAGTAATTCTCCAGGTCCCAATTGGCGCTCTCTGTTTTATTCAGTTTTATGGTGAAGGGGACTCACGGCTCTTCTGAGCCAATGTGGCTCCATTTCCAGAATCGAGGGAGAGTTTTCTCAGCCTACATATATTTTTTCTTTTTCCTGTAAACCCTATTTCACACCACCAAATCCTCTCCAGACCACACACCGCACCAAAGTTTATGGACTTGAGTGATTTGGAGTCTGTATTGCAAAATAATATCATTGCAAATGGAATAAAGTGAAGAGACCCAGTGTTTGATGGTATAAAGAATTTCAGGTCTCAGAGAACATCCAACACAAGGGGTGTCAAAAGGGCTGTTTAATCTTCCAAAACCATACGTGATTTGAACATGCACTGCATCAGAATGTTTGGGTTTCTCTGATTCTGGATCTGATGGATCTGAAAGGGGGTCTGATTCAGATGGTGCCTCTGATTGGTATCTGATTCAGAGACTAGGGTGTCTGAATCAGAGGTGACCGCAACAGCACCACAACTGAGGGATTCTGAACTGCATCTGATTCAGAGGGCACCTAGTCTGAATCAGATCCAGGCATCTGGGTGTCAGCTTGCCTCCTTAGGCGCCCTCTGAGCTGCCTCTGATTCAGAGGGCACCTAGTCTGAATCAGATCCAGGCATCTGGGTGTCAGCTTGCCTCCTCAGGCGCCCTCTGAGCTGCCTCTGATTCAGAGGGCACCTAGTCTGAATCAGATCCAGACATCTGGTTGCCAGTCTGCCTCCTTAGACGCCCTCTGAACTGCCTATGATTCAGAGGGCACCTAGTCTGAATCAGATCCAGACATCTGGTTGCCAGTCTGCCTCCTGAGACGCCCTCTGAACTGCCTCTGATTCAGAGGGCACCTAGTCTGAATCAGATCTAGACATCTGGTTGCCAGTCTGCCTCCTGAGACGCCCTCTGAACTGCCTCTGGTTCAGAGGGCACCTAGTCTGAATCAGATCTAGACATCTGCTTGCCAGTCTGCCTCCTCAGACGCCCTCTGAACTGCCTCTGGTTCAGAGTATTGCTGTACAACAGAAGTAGGTGGTGTTTGAAAACACCGTTTTTTCTTATCTATAGTTGTGGGGCACTCATTTATAGTTGTAGGGCCCCTGTACCTGCATGTGCTGAGTGAGGAGCAAGTTGCTTTTATTCATGCATGTCCATGCTGTCGGGCTCTAAGGTAATGCACGTTTCACTTTTGGCCATATGTATTTATTTCAGGTCAGCAGAGCTTGAGTGGTTTGCCCAAAGTTTGGGTTTCTCGGGTTTTACATATGCATGATGTTAGCATGGTCTACGAGAGTTGTCAAAAAATTTTGGGAGTGAAAAAGTAGTCCCAGGGTGGAGCTGTGTGCCATTTTGGGGTGGTATAAGGCCAGGAGAGCGATCTCAGTAATAATTTTCTGGAATTAAAATGGTTGGCATGTTCAGGTTTTACAGATAAATCCATAGCATATCCAACACTGTAGGCCAGATACCCCCCTCTGCACATTTCCTCTTTCTTTTATGCTGCCATACGTGAGTCAGGAAGTGTGTCTTGGCTTGCAAAAATCTGTTCATCTTTGGACTGGCAATTGGCTTGCACAAATTTGTTCATGTTTGACTGTAAATCAGGCTTGCATGGGTGATGTTTACCACTTGCACTCATATACTCATGCTACTTGAGGTAATGTGCTAAATCGATGTTCTGTCGTGGCCTCTCAATTCAAGAATGCTCACTCTACTTGGCCGCAGATCCGCTCTCTCCTGCGGAGCAAGTCTGGGAATGTGCTGAGCAAAGAGGGAGACGACAGCTGCCAGGCAGAGTACGAGCAGATGCAAGCAGGGCTTGCCGCATGGCAGCAGAGGTACCCAGGAAAGAGCCTGAGCTCAGTGCAGCTGGCACAGCTTGTGCGAGATCAGGACCAGGCACGTGGGGAAGACTCTTCTTCTGGAACAGAGGGTGGATCCGAGGAAGATGAATGAATTGAAGCATGTTTTTCAGAGTGTTCCTACATCTTCTTCAATTGTGGTGCTTGAATACGGCGTGGAACCCATGAAGTGCTTACCATCCGATGGATGAAGAGTCTTCAGTGATTGCTTGCTTCAGCTCTCAAGCATTCTCTTGCATGTTTGTGTGTAAAGCTGGGCAATTTGCCTGTTAGGGACCAGCCTTTGGAAGACCTTACTAGCAGTAGTACAAGCCTTCCATCTTGCTTTGAACGAGCGGCTTGTGTGATCATGGCTTGTTAGGGACCTGATTCAGAGAGTAAGTTGCCTGGAAGGGGGTCTGGCTATTAGTCTGAATCAGACCATGCCTGAGAACTGAATCACACGAGGAAAGATCTGATTAGGGTCTGAATCAGACAGAATCAGAAAACTGAGCAGCCTAGACTGGCTGGTGATCAGAGGGTCTGATTCAGAGCAAAAGGGGTCTGATGGGGGGTCTGGCTATTAGTCTGAATCAGACCATGCCTGAGAACTGAATCACACGAGCAAGGGTCTGACTAGGGTCTGAATCAGACTGAATCAGAAAACTGAGCAGCCTAGACTGGTTGGTGATCAGAGGGTCTGATTCAGAGCAAAAGGGGTCTGATGGAGGGTCTGGCTATTAGTCTGAATCAGACCATGCCTGAGAAGTGAATCACACGAGCAAGGGTCTGACTAGGGTCTGAAGCAGACTGAATCAGAAAACTGAGCAGCCTAGACTGGCTGGTGATCAGAGGGTCTGATTCAGAGCAAAAGGGGTCTGATGGAGGGTCTGGCTATTAGTCTGAATCAGACCATGCCTGAGAACTGAATCACACGAGCAAGGGTCTGACTAGGGTCTGAATCAGACTGAATCAGAAAACTGAGCAGCCTAGACTGGCTGGTGATCAGAGGGTCTGATTCAGAGCAAAAGGGGTCTGATGGAGGGTCTGGCTATTAGTCTGAATCAGACCATGCCTGAGAACTGAATCACACGAGCAAGGGTCTGACTAGGGTCTGAATCAGACTGAATCAGAAAACTGAGCAGCCTAGACTGGCTGGTGATCAGAGGGTCTGATTCAGAGCAAAAGGGGTCTGATGGGGGGTCTGGCTATTAGTCTGAATCAGATCCCTGCATTACTGTGGATCAGAAGCTATCAGATGGGGGTCCCTCTGATTCAGAGCAGGCTCAGAGAACCAAAACATTCCGACGCAGGATGTTAGCATCATATATGCAGATAACAAAAACATTACTTTGGGAACTAAATGGTCCCAGGATGAAGCTGTGCGCCCTTCTTGGGTGATCTGAGGCCAAGAGATTGATCTGGGGTCTTCTTATTTTGTTGGGGTGGGGGACCTAGGACATGATTGTCCGTCAGGCAGGCTATGTACAGCAAGCTCAAGACTCACCCCTGAGCCTGGGGGCATGCTCATTAAGGATTCATCCCCGACAGTTCCATACCTGTCTTCTACTCACCACGTAGGATCCTTTGATGTGTTTACTTCCGTGAATCAAAACAGCAACAAGCTGAATCATTTTCTTTATGAACTTATTTCTTTTTATGAGAAGGCTTGCAGTCAGTTGTTTTGACTGGAGCAATGCTGTGAGTTGTGTGAGCTTCGCACAAAATACAAGGACCTGTAGAAAGAAAAGAAAAAGAAAAGTCTACGCAGTCTCGAGGCCGCGTGCATTAAGGAAAGAACCCCTAACTTAAAGTCAGAGGCCTCACCAAAGGGCCCTACAAACCTACACTAGACACAGCTAGTCTAGGAGAGAGAGTCAGAAGCAAAATCTAATGGGGATCCGGGGGATTGGCCGCCATGCCCCTGAGCGCTCGGACTCTTCTTCTGCCATCCTCAGCCGTTGCCGCGCGCCCAGCAAACCCTCCCCTCCCAGATGCTCCCTGAAAACAAAGTGCATGTCTAGTGTTAATTATGGTGGATAATCTTTGGATGGCATGGACACTGAGTTGGGAAGCTAGTGATTCAGCTTTTTGTTTGGTCAATCCCAGATTTATGAGAGGTGTAATTGTATAATTGTTATAAATCGTGCCACCAACACCAATTAAGATGATGTGCAAAGTCACTTTATTATTCCTGTTTGGGTTTCTTAAGCTGCGTGTTTTAAGTCTGTTAATGATGGGGGAATGTTGAGTTTGTGCACGCTCCAAGGTGCTGACAGGATTAGTGTCGGAGCAGAATTTAAGTTCAACAAGGTGAATGTCTCTATTTTGTGGTAGGATCTTGGTAGGATCAAGGTGGGCTTGTCTGCCTGGGATGTGTCGCACAAAAAGAGCATCAGGGCGGCTTGTATGCCGTACAGGTGAGGCAGCGCCATTTGGGAAAACCCAGTCTGGAATAGCGCGAGAGGTGTTTTCAGGCACTTGTATGCCTTGATTCAGAAGTCTGTCATGATTGCAGCCATCCATGCTAATGAGGGATGAGCCGTAACGGCCTTTGCTGAGGGCCTCTACACAGAGACTAAGGGCCGCATGGTGTCTGTTGGTGTGCATCCCACTCATTGTTGGGTTGGTACACCTAAGTAGAACATGATAAATGTTATCTGTATTTGCACAGAGTGGGCACCTATCAGAACTGGAAAAGTTAAATTGAGAGGCATGGCCCTGTGTGTACAGTGTATCCGTTCGATATTTCATGAGATTTATTTGTTGTTTAAGGGTAATCTTTGGATTTTTCCAGAAGGAGTTGCTGATTTCCTTGTTTGCAAGCAGAGAGATTGAGTTGTGAGCTTCATTGTTTGTGTTGTTGGTGGATGGTGTGGCATCGTTAAGCTTCTGCCATTTCTGGTAGTGGTAGACAGAGGTGTCAGCAGAGCCAAGTTTGTGTTTCTTGTGCATGTGTGTTTTAAGTTTGTCACTCAGGTTGGTGAGGTAGTGTATCGGGGACGTATGGGAGCGGTGTATGCCATCACTTTGTGTGGGAGAGGTCTTCAATGAGAGCCAATAAAAGTTGTGGAAAGGGTCCCTGGCATCCGGAAGTGTAATGTCTACTGTGTCAGAGAGGGCTGCGGTGCGAGCGCAAGCGTCAGCCCCCTCGTTTCCTATGATGCCAGAGTGGGCTTTGACTTTATAAAAATGGATAGGGTGAGGGGAGTGCTCTATTATGGTTGATATTGCATGTATCAACTCTGCATGTAGGTGATATCGCATGCGCATGGGATGAAGGGTTTGATTTGAAATTTGAAAAATGCAGGATGCACTATCAGTGGCAATTTTGGTTTGCTCATGTTGGAGTGCCACCAGGATACCCACTAGTTCTGCTCTCGTGATAGTATTGGTAGGCCCATGGCCGTTGGGTTTTATGTGCAGTTGTAGGTGTTGAGGGGGGTGAGTAGTGTCTATACCTGGTTTGTAAACGCCTGAACCTGACAGCGGTGGGGAATCGTCATCTTTGTGTTTAATCACACTGCCATCTGTGTATGTCATTTCCCTCCAGTCCTTGATTTTAGGTGTGAACATCTTTTTGTAGTTGGCAGGGGTGAAGGCTGCTCTTGCCTGAGGACACTTGTGTGTACAGCTATGTGTGTCAGGGGGGAGTGATTGGAATTTCTGTTTCCAAGTGTTTGATGCAAGGTGTTGGTGGGTACGCAGTGGCGTGGCAGGATTTGGAAAATCCAAGGGTAGCCACCAAGCTTCTGGTACAACTTGTTTTATATCTTGTTGGAAGGACTGAAACCAGTCACTGTTTGCACTGTCTAGCATAACTCTGGCATTATGATTCCACACAACAATGAGCTGCATAGGATAGGATGGTTGGGTAGGATTGGGTATGGTATCATACCAGTGTTGGACCTGTTCATTGATCTTTTTAAACCATTACAAAGGACCTGTTCATTGATCTTTTTAAACCATTACATACTGGTGCACTTCCAAACACTGATTCTATTCCTTTCTTGGCGAGCTTTCACATTTTGACTGATTTCGAGGTCAACATTGAATGCTTTCCTAAATCAAGACTCATACATAATTTCAAAATTTTTGTCAGAATTGGTTTCAATTTTTGATGCTGGATGAGAACGTTTCACCAGCAGCCGACCAGCCAGATTCTTGGGCTGTAGGCCAACCCCGTGTAACCCTTTGACTGGAGGCCTTCTTTGAAACAAAGAAACAAAGATCTACGCTTGCCGTTCGGCCGCGTGCATTAAGGAAAGAGCCTCCCAATGGCTCCCACCGACAGAGGGCATCTTTATCTCCACCCCGGCCACAAGGATTCTTTGCCTCTGTCATTTCAGTAACCTCTGTAGGCGGATTTAGCGACGTAACCCTTTGCACCACATGCTGCTGTCATGGGCTACTAGCAGACGTGAGTCTGCTTGCCTGAAATACTGTGACTGAGTTTCTAGCTATATTGTTTTAGATTGGACTGGTTTGCTTACAGGCACGTTTTGCTTCAGCTAAGCTGCCTTTGCAGGCAGGTACAGCTATGTAACCCTTTCCTTTCCTTTCCTTGACCTTTTCTTTTCTTTTTCAGTCTTTTACCTCTTTTCTACTCTACGCATGACGAGTGTTCAAGGAGAAGATGCTGGACGTGCACACTCCTTAGTTCTCTAGGGCGTGTGACATTTTGCGCCTACTGATAATGTTAATTATCGCCTTTTCTTTCCAATCTAAGTTCTATGAGTTCAGCATTTTTTTGGCCAAGTCTACACAGATCTGGTTACAGGCCTCATTGCTGCTGCTGCTTGCATGCTCTTGCCAGATTGTAGAGCTGTTGCCTGGAAACTGATAGGAAGGGCGTGCTACAGACGAGGCATCTATCTACAGCTGCACAACCTGGAATCAAATGGAAGCTGAGTTATGCAGCTTGACATGCTATGCGAACCGAGTCGTGGAATCCTGGATCACCTGGCATCCCAAACATATGAATGATTAAAGCTACAGAGGCAGTGGAGGAAGGAAAAACTTTGCAAGGAAGATTGATGCCGCAAAAAGCCTGATAGACGTTAAGGTATCATGTCGCTGTGTCACACGTCATTTGCGTCTTGTCATGATGGCATGCGTCCTCAGAAAGCCTCAGTTTAAAGCCATGCTTCTCTGCTAACATCAAGGAAAAAGGATAAGTTCCTGATATGCAAAGCCAAATCTATGCATGTGCTGCGATTGTAAACGCAATTATTGTTGGATCCCTCAGAACCTCGTCATTCACAAAGCACTGCACTCCAGTCGCCTGCACGGCTGGGAACCCCCCCATCATGCCAACGTAAGCAAAGAGGCAAACCACAAGCTGCCTTCAGAGAAAAATAACGGATGGATTTAGCAAGCACGGCTGACCCATTTTTTGTACAAGGGCCACATGAGCGACCTAGCTCATGAACAAAGTCAGTGCGCTATTGAGTCCACCTATACACCCTCAAGCTCACAACGGCAACAGCTGCATGTGCTTGCCTAAGGACACTCTTGAATGTGGCAGTGGGCCCATACTTTGGGCACTCTTCTGCTCAAAGTGTGAATTCTTTTAGAGATCAACAATGCAGGCTCTTGATCACAAATCACTTGCGCTGCATAACCCGAGCAAGACAACCTGTCAACTTGCGTGGTTCTATTGGTGTGAGACTGGCAAGACGAGCAACTGGTCACGTAAAAATTTGCATGGTCCAAGCATGGAAAATGCAGACATTTGTGGTGCAATTAGCAATGGAGCACACATGGCTGCAATGCTTACCGAAGCAGGGCAAAGCAAATTAAGACAAGTCAGACTTGGAAGTCTATTACATCTGCTTGCCACGGAGTGTCCATCTTAATACAACCGCTGGCATCTCTGCAACTATAGCTGCGTGGTGTGTCCACATAGATGCCAGGTCCCTAACTTTTGCTTCCTGAAAGAGCAGCTGTGATGAAGGACAATTTTATGCCACTCATATACAATGCATACACTCTGTCCAACAATTACATTCACACGCACTTTCAGAGAGCTTCAGAGAACGGGTGCACAAGCCGTCGCCAAGAAACTCGGAATCGTAATCCACACGCAAACCAACACCTCGGTCCAGCAGACTCTGCCCCCAGAGGCACTTTTGGATATTGCAGAGCGCCCAAACACATTGCTGATCCCCTGTCCCTCTCTCCAGCGACGCCTGCCAGCACTTGCAAAGTTACCATCCTCACAAGCTAGCAACCATCTTGCTCAAAGTGAGCGTGATCTGATGAGCCTGCTAAAACATCCCACGTTCACCATGCTGGCCCTCCCTCCCAGTGTCTTCCTTGCTGCTCCTCTCTGCACGTCTTGGTAGCCTTCAGCTGGCAAGCAAGCTGCTGCACTGCTTCTATTTGACCTCCGGGGTATATCGGCTCGGCTTGCAGGCACACTGCCGCCCGCCACCTGTTTCTCCGTTTCCGCTTTGTGCCAGCCCTCAGGTTACAAGCACGCCACTGGATTGCTCCCACTGGACCCGCTAGGGTGTACCTGCCGGTAAACCAACACGTACGCACTGCCGCCTTCCAGCCGGGCCTCCTGCCGCCTCACAATGCTATCGTTGAAGCTGTACCACTTCCCATCTGCAGCACTGCGTGCACTGGCGGTGTAGTGCCCCCCCTCCAGGCTGCCGGAGTGGTGGCTCATGCCGATGAGCTCGTACACAGGGCTGCCCTTTCGCCGGCCCCGCTGCAGTGATAAGCACACACACATGCATGCAATGGACTGATATTGATTGGCTCATGCCGATGAGCTTGCACACAGGGCTGCCCTTCCGTCAGCCACGCTGCAGTGACAGACACGGTGCACTTGCATGCAATGGTCAGTGATAACAATTGGCTCATGCCGATGAGTTTGAACACAGGGCTAACCTTCTGCCAGACCTGCTGTAGTGACAAACACACAGCGTACGTGATGGACAGTGATACTGGTTTGTTCCTGCCTGTGAGGTCAAACGAAAGGCTGTCCTTCTGACAGCCCCGCTGCAGTGTTGCACACACTAGTGCAAACTGATCAAGGATGAAGATGGACTCATGCCAACAGGAGCATTCACCAGGCTGCCTTCTGCTGTCTGAGCTGCAATGGTATGGACCAACAACTACGTTCCCTTGTTAGCAGCAGCTGGCAAAGCTGGAGAGCTCATGCATGCAGTAGATGTTTACCTCTCTGCCAGACCTTGGTAGAGACATTGGTTCTGTGTGTTGCTGGCGTGCAAATGCAAGCCAAAGGCAGCTTGCAAAAGCGCTGCAAAGTCATGTGTGTTCATGAGCTCAGTCCAAGAGCTGCTCTTTCATGAAGGCCACCCAAGGAGGCTTAGAAACAGCTCATGCTGGGTCACATACAAACAGATTATTATGGATGGCGTGGAGGATGTGCAGGGACATGATATACACAGCGTCCATGTGTAGCAGCTGCCAGCCTCTTTGTACACATCTTCACGCACTTGCGATTGCATTCTATGTCAATACAATCTCACTTCATCACGTCAATTATATTGTTGCTTTGAACCATACATGAGAAAATTTTGTTGAAATTTTATCATGAGCATGATCACTTGATGGAATGATGAAGAAACATGATGTTACAGCATAAAGACCCTCATGTTATTAACAGTGGAGATTGGCAACGATGATTTGTATGATCGATAGTATATGGATTCCTTCCTTTTTGGAAAAGCTGCAGGCCCAATAGCCTCTAGAAACCTCTCAGGTTCAGTGCTGCAGACATAGTGCACTTGAAACCAATGACAGATCATGTGATAAAGCACTACTGATCAATTCCTGCTACACCAGCCGTAGGGCCATTAGGTTGTATTGCGCAGCTTCAATCGATAGATCTACAACACAACAATGAAATGCCACAGATATACAATACAATAGGTCTACATCATGACGCCTATATTTACCTGGTGGAGCCGCAGGGCTACTTGGTTGCAGAAACGGCTGAGGTCTAGTGCATCTAGCTCCAAATCCACGGATGCATTGTTCTTGGCAGTGGACCTGCTATTGTGTCATCATTGAAGTGGATTTATACAATGGAGCGAGAACACCATGCAACCTAACACATGTTTGGATTTGGGCACAGATCTGGCAATGGAGTTCGCTATCAGACAACGAAACTGAAATAAGGTGTAGACTCAGGGGCCTGATCAAAGCACAAGTTTGGTGTCCAAGCATGAAAGTGGATTGTGAACTCAGGGGCCAAAGAATGTCCCTACAGCCCACAAGTCCTATGATGTGGGAAAATAAGTCATCAATATCCATCATACGTGTGAATCAGGGAGTTAAGGAGCTAGCTGCCCAATTCATGTATGAAGCAGCTGTCCCATTGAGGCCATGCACCAAAGAACCACCCTCACAGGCCATGTATTAAGGAGCATCATGCATCGAAGAACCACCCCCACAGGCCATGTATCAAGGAGCGTCATGCATCAAAGAGCCGCCCCCACAGGCCATGTTTAAAGGAACATCATGCATCAAAAAGCTGCCCACGCAGGCAATGCACCCAGGAGCCCCATGCAGAAAGGACCTGCCCCCACAGGCCATGTACCAAGGAGCGTCATGCATCAAAGAGCCGCCCCCACAGGCAATGTACCCAGAAGCGCCATGCATCAAGGAGCTTCCCCCTCCAGGCTTGCGTGGGAGAGCGTCATGCATCAGGGAGCTGCTCCTCTGCCTATTGACACCATCAGTGATGTGCATTGACACAGGTACAGTTTGTGATTTCTGGAAGCGGATACCAAACATGCAGACCTGTTTCGAGGATGCCTTCTTTAAAATTTGGAACCTAGCCATTTTAGTTCACAGTAGATTCCATGGTTGGCTGACGCACTCACCGGAAGCGAGAGAATATGGACATCCCAGTCTTCTGGGAGAAGCGTTTGAGGGACAGGAGGAGAACTGGCGGGGGGTGCCATAGCTGCATGGCCTTGGAATGGTGACAGGAGCGCTTGCAAGATTCACACTTGTAGCACTCGCTGCCATCCAGTTCCTCACGTGCGAAAAACGCCTGCATGAGTGATTAAAAAATCAACGACAATTGAGAAGTCATTCAAGAAGGCTAACACTAGTAGCTCTTATTGCTGTCCAGCTCTTCATGCGCCAAAAACGCCTGCAGGCGAATCAGGACAGACAGATTTGCACTTTATTTCAACACTTGGCAAACACATCAATTTTTACACTTGAAGCTCCCACAGCCGTCCAATTCCTTGCGTGCAAAGAAAGCCTTATGCCTGCGCAATGATTTATTTGAAATACAACGGTAACAGCAGGGCTTTAAAGAAATGGGCGTAACTTTCCCAAGAGATCTAGACTCACATCTAGTCGTCCAGATGCTATACTGATTACTCCTTACCCACTTCTTCTTCTCCTTCTTCCTCCTGTTCACACTATGCGTTACGCAGCAGACACCCAACACAGAGGATTAGTGGCTCTAACCGCGTGCTACAATCCCACCAATTAAATGTCAACCAGCGCCATGTACACTTGATCGAAATCAAGTATTGTGAAGATACAAGGCCTGGACAACAGTTGGAGGCGGCACAGCGGCAGCACGCAGACCTCTGCAGACTTAATTCCGCTAAAGCTGTTACTCTACATACCATCCTTCTGGGTGTTGGTGGGACCTGCTATAGAGAGCATACCCTGAACCAGTTAAAACAACTTGGACTTGACCAACAGCGTGCCTTGAAACTCGCTCGCAATCTGCATGCCCATTCTGTTAAGTATGCTCATAAATTTGTTACCACTAGGCGTGCTATTGAGAAAAATAACACTTCTCACAGCCAGGTTCTGGAGCCGGGCACTTCCAGTAACCCTCTAGACCCCCAATAACACTTTTTGTTCTGAAGTTTTGTGGTGGAGGGGACTCGCGACTCTTTGGAGCCAATGTGTCTCCTTTTCCTTAATTGATGTAGGGAGAGTCTTCTTTGCCTACATAGTTTTTCTTTTCTTTTCTTTCTTTTGGGCACTCATAGCTCTCACTGCCGTCCAGCTCCTCACGCGAAAAACGTGCCTGCTCAATCAAACCAGGGATTGAAAGGCTTCACTTGAAAACATGAATTCCTGTGCTTGTTGTTCTGATTGCCAGGATGAAGCGCCTGAGCAGGCACACCGCGGTGGTGGAAGGCTGTGTGAAGTCATTTTTAATGGTAAGCCTAAAGAAGGTGATTGCACTCAGCATTGAGAAATGCTTGGTCAAATCAGCCCATGATGCGAAACATGCCTGCTCATTCATATTGAGAAGAACAGGCCAGAGGGTCACACACATACGCACACGCACGCGCGCGCACGCA
Source organism: Dunaliella primolecta (assembly GCA_914767535.2). NCBI lineage: Eukaryota > Viridiplantae > Chlorophyta > Chlorophyceae > Chlamydomonadales > Dunaliellaceae > Dunaliella > Dunaliella primolecta. The sequence goes on from OU611755.1 coordinate 12,984,588, forward strand.
CGCGCACACACACACACATGCACGCAGGCACACATGCACGCACCTCCAGGCATGCTTCCAAGGTCGTGTGGCCTTTGGACGGTGCAGGGATGGGCAGCGCCAGATCAATGAAGGGCTCAAAGCAGTGGCTCTCCCTTTTACAGCTCTGCGTATTTAGGCAAGTAGTAGGCAAGTATCACAAAGCAATCAGTTACACACAAATCATGCGAGATTGAAAAATGGCTGTCCCTTCTCAAAGCTGTGAAAAACAACACTTGAAGAAATAGATGTGTAATGGTTTTCTCTGGAGAAGAGCACCATTCATGAAGTAAGAATGGACAAGGTTTAGGAACGGAAAGGCATTGCATGCCTCAAACGAGATTTTATCTTGCCAAGGTTTTTGGTTGGTTGAGATTCGACGCGGTTGAAAAAAGCTGCTGCAAGTTTGGTGGAAGGCTAAATGATGTAGTGTACTACTTGCTGGTCTCCATTTGGCTGACGGAGACAAACAGGTGCAATTGACAAGCACAGCTGAGGTCAGAAAGGGAGTGATTTACCTGTCGGATTTCAAAAGTAATTTCGCACACCTCATGCAGCAGAGCATCCCCCAGCACACACAGTATTGCGCTCCCAAGGATCCAGGAGTTAAAAGAGGAGGAGTTAAAAGAGGAGGAGTCAAAAGACACAGAGGTCTAACTTCAGCCATAACCATGTACATCATGCAAACAAGCCACATTTCATCCAGACAACCTGCAGTCTTGCTGCAGCCCACGCTCTTCACACATAGGGCGCTTCCCAAAAAGGGGCTCACCAAAAAGTACTCTGAGTGCTTGCCGCTGTTACACACTCAGTGCGCGCCTCAGCATGCTCTGCGGTACAGTCCTGAAGATGCCACCAACAATTACCACACACATGATGCTCATGAAGGTCCTTTGTTCATTTGCAGCTCACACCCACCTTGCGTATAAGCGTGCTCTGCAGCATATGCTTTTCAAGAGATTGCATACCATAGCTACTCACGTGACGCCAAAAAAATTTCTTTTTGCTCCCAGCTGTGTCATACTGCCACACTTACACTTCACCTCAACGTGCTCTGCAGCATATGCTTTTCAAGATATTGTATACCATAGCCACTCACGTGATGCCAAGGAACTTCTTCTTTTTGCTTGCAGCTGTGTCACACTGCCACACTTACATTTCACCCAAGCGTGCCCTGCAACATAGTCCTGAAGATGCCACTAACCATAACCACTCACAATGATGCCAAGGAACTTTTTCTTTTTGCTCGCAGCTGTGTCACACTGCCACACTTCACCTCAATGCACTCTGCAGCACACGCCAAATGTGTCACAAACTGTAACCACAAAATCACGGTCACGCTCGAAAAGTGTTGTTGCTTGCTTGCAGCCACGTCACACTCACACTTAACCTCAGCGCGCTCTGTAGCACACCCCGAATGCGTCACAAACTGTTACCAAAAGATCATACTCACGTTCAAAAAAGGGTTGATACTTGCTTGTAGCCATGTCACACTCACATTGCACCTCAACGTGCTCTGCAGCATGCCCCCAAAGATGTCATCCACAATAGAATCGTGCCATGTGCGTGCGTACTGCCATGCCTCCTCTGCTTGCTCGACTTCACTGCCCTTGCCCTCCAGCTGGCGATACTGCAGGCACAAAGCATAAGGCACAAAACAATTGGATGTGCATTGCAACACTGTGCAAACAAGTGTGCATACAAGTGTATAATCATTCTATGCCCTTGCCCTCCAGCTGGCAATACTGCAGGCACAAAGCATAAGGCACAAAACAATTGGATGTGCATTGCAACACTGTGCAAACAAGTGTGCATACAAGTGTATAATCATTCTATGCCCTTGCCCTCCAGCTGGCGATACTGCAGGGACAGAACACAAGGCTGCATGGACAGAGCACAGGGAGGCTTGGTGTGCTTGCACAAGATGCACACCAACTGTAAGTGCAGTGCAACACTGCAGAGCCAGGGACAGGATGCACAGAACGAATAATTACGCAGGTGCAACATGCATACAAACGTGTACGTGAAAATGCAGCAAAGAGGTTTTGCAGAGCAAAAGAGGAAAGCACAGTCACTGCAGAAACAAAACCTCAAAGCACACGCGCGCGCACACACACACACACGCACACACACACGCACACACATACACCCACATGCTCTGGCTTGGTGGCTGCCTGGTTGCCCTCATTTTATAGAACCTCCAGCAGGTCATGCAGGAACCCTGGACACACACACACATGGACACACACACACATACACAGACTACACACACACATGGACACACACACACACACCTGTGGCTTGATGGCCGCGCGGTTGGTCTCGTTCTGCAGCGCCTCCAGCAGCGCATGCAGGAACTCCTGGCTGTCCTGCTGGGAGCCATCCCCCCAGCGGGAGTCCAGCCGTGCCATGCTGTGCATGAACTTGGTGGGGCTGACCACAGCACTCTGCAGGTGTGTGTGTGTGTGTGTATATGTGTGTGTGTGTGTGTCCATGTGTGTGTGTGTGTGTTTGTGTGTGTGTGTGTGTGTGTGTGTGTGTGTGTGTGTGTGTGTGTGTGTGTGTGTGTGTGTGTGCGTGTTAGTATGCATGGGCGACAAAGGAATCGATATACGAGAAAACACTTTTCTTGCACACTCTTAGGCGCATAAAGTCTCTATTGGATTAAAAAAGTTGGTGGCTGCTGTGCTCAAAAATCCAAAGACCTAGCTTTGCACGTCCAAAGAAGCTACACATGCCCACATCATGATGACGTATGAGTGTATCAACGCCTGCAGGCAATCTCAATACACAGCCTTCATGTTTGAAGACACACGCAAACACAACCGTACCCACACATCTGATCTCTCTTCCCTCCCTTCCCCACACCTGACAAGACCACATGAATGTCACCAGCTGCGTGTATGCAGGTGCCACGCTGGCTTTGCTGGGTCGGGTGGTGCCCCCACTTTTTGCCTCTAGGTGCGCCCATGCTACGAGCTCAGGCACAGCGTTAAGCAGCTGCAAGTGCATTTGTGCGTGTACAAACATATTGGGGAGACAGAGGGGACACGCTAATTGGTGTGAACAAGCACAGATTGCAAATGCCAGATTATAACATCTTGTGTGGGTCCGAATGGGCTTCTGCCAAAACCAAACACAGCATTCAACAGCCGCTAGCATATGCGCACGCGCACGCGCATGTGTGTGTGTGTGTGTATGTGTGCGTTTGTGTATGTATATGTGTGTGTATGCGTGTGTGCATCAGGGCCCAGATCCTGGATCTCCTCAGGCGTATATTTTAGTTGCTGCTTTTTGCAAGGCTTGCAAGGGGTTAAGGAAGCGCTTAAAAAAGGAGTTGAGTTGAAGCAATAACTGCCGGAACAGGCGTCCAGGCTTTGAACGATGATGGTCATTTGGAAGGCCCTAGAAAGATGTCGCCTAGCACCAGACAGGAACACACAAGTTCACTTTGCTGGCTTGCAAGCGCATTTGAGCACTCCCTCCTCTCCTGCCCTAGGCTACAGAAAAGCAGCATTCCCGCAGTTCCTTCAAGCAAGCACACACTATGTCCCTGCAGGGATGAGTTTCAAACATGCAGGAACTTGCAAGCCTGGCTGACACCCCCCCCCCACCACCTGCAGTATGCTGTTCATGAAGCAGGTGTTGCCCAAGTTGTGCAGACCCACACAGCCAGCCATCGACGGCAGGTTCACAAGACCCGCAGCCTGCATTGTGGGCAGCCTTGGCTGACAAATGCTGCCTCCATTTTCATGTGACAGCGCCTGCTCATGTTGCTGCTGGTGATGATGTTGGGCCTGGGCTTGTTGCCGCTGCTGGTTGTGGCGCGTGGGGTGCAGGTTGCTCAAGGAGGGGCCGCTGCCGTGACTGCATACACAAACACACATGGATTTGTGTGTACGCAATGCATTTGCAATGTGTGTTTGTGTGTGTGTGTGTGTGTGTGTGTGTGTGTGTGTGTGTGTGTGTGTGTGTGTGTGAAAGCAAGGCAGGTGGGATGCAGGCTGCTCACTGAGCAGCTGTTGCAACTGCATGTGAGTACAGTTGTTGCAGCTGCAGGGCTTGATCAGAGATGAGGGCAAGGGTGATCTTTTGCTGGTGAGGTCCACATTGTTTTCCATCGCTTTGTACACCTCAGAGGTGGATAAACTTTTGCTTGCGCGTGTGCAAGTTGAGCCGCACATTGACACAGAATAAAAGCGCAAGGTGCTCCTGTTGGCACTTATACTGCTGTGTTGCTAGAGCAGAGAGCACAATTTAAACCTGCACACACACATACACACAAAAACACACGCACATACATACATAGGGATCGGCATTGGCCTAAAGCGCTATTATGTTTTGCGCTATTTAGCGCTATTAAAGACCCTCATATAACACAATTATTATACAATGCTATATAACGCTATTTATCGAAAAAAAGGAAACATGAAGTGTATCGCTATATGCCGATCCCTACACATACACACGCGCATGCATATACACACACAGACACACAGACACACACCTGCTGGTGCTGCTCGTGGCGCTCGTGCTACCGACCCTTGAGTATTCTCCCTTCATCCTATCCACAACCACGGCAGTCGGTGCCTGCAATGCGGACAGAGTCTGCTGCTGCTGCAGGGGCGACGAAGGGTAGCTGCTGTTGCTATAACCTGAGCCCGCACGCGCTGACAAACTCAACCGGTGACCTCCGTCTGAACTGTCTCTATTGTAAGCCGCGTGCGTGTGTGCATGCGCACTGTGAGGCGATCTGGGTCGCCTGTGTGATGCGTAGGTGCTATCGTGTCCAGTGTGGGTGGCAGTGGCAGCTGTGGTGGTTGCACCCGCAGAGGCCCCTGCTAGGTGACGGGAGGAGCTGCTGGCGGAAGCGTGGCGTTGACTATGGGTGATGTTTGTAGGGGGGTGAGTGGTTGCAGGGGGGGGAATGTCAAAGGATGCGCGGTTTGTGTGACGTGAAGGGTGGAGAGGGGGCTTAGTGAGGTCGTCTGGGACGGCAGGGGTGGAGAGGGTACGCTCGGCAGCGAGGCTCAAGGCGGTTGTAGACGGGGGGCCCATGCTGGAGAGGCTGCACGTGGTTGAAACGGGCAACTACCGTGTGAGCAAAGATGGGTGGAGAGGGAAAAGGTGGCGAGTGAGGAGGGTGTGCTCAGCGCCAAGGCTCAAGGCGTTTGTTGAAGAAGCCTGTTGCTGGTGGGGCTGCATACAGGTTTAAATGGGCGTCTTATGTGGACACAGACATGTGGGGTGCTAACACGTGGTAAATGAAGAGTAAGAGAAGGTGCACTCAGGACCTAGGCCTATGGAAGTGGTGGTGGTGGGCTCTCTCGCTGTGAGAGCAGGTCCACTCAGGACCTAGGCCCATGGAAGTGGTGAGGCTGCATGGGAGACGAATGGAAGGCCTTCAAGAAAACAGACACGTGGGATGCACACGTGCAGAAAGTGAGGGATGAGAAAGGTGCGCTGCAGCGGCGAAGCCCACGGCAGTGGTGGAGGGCTCTCATGCTGGTGTGGCTGCATGGGAGATGAAATGGATGACCTTGTGCCTGGATATTTGCAATGCACGTGGAGGTATGGGGAATGCCACACATGGCAATGATGGGAACAAAGTTTCATCCATTTACTTTCATAGCTGGCAAGCAAGCACTGGTGCCAACACGCCCATTAATACTGACGCATGCTCTCAAAGCAGGCAATGCAAGGGCTGGCGTCTTTCGCTACATTCACATGTCTTTCTTCTCAAGGCCAGATATGCAGCGGCTGGTGCCTTTCGTGATCATCACATGCACGTCCCCAAAGCAAGCTGTGCAAGATCTGGACCTGTGAATGGACCCGTTGATTGGAAGCGGTCACTGGGCAATTGTTTAGCCTTGGTTAGGTTGTTGAAACATGCGATTCCTTGCAACACACATGTGTCAAAGGTCAGCAAGGCAGGTGGTTACATCTTGCACCAGCACTAAAAACGAGGAGCACCACAACTGGAAACGATGGAGGTGGTGCCCTGTGCGACCTCTACATGCTCTCAAAAACAGCCATGCAGGGACACGGATCTCATGCAACCATCACATGTACATTTGAGGCACTTTTGCATACTGCATGTGCACCAGTTAGGGGGCATCCAAGAGCGGCAGTGTGCATGTGCATGTGCGTGTGTGTGTGTGTGTGTGTGTGTGTGTGCGCGTGTGCGTGTGTGTGTGTGTCTCAGGATTCCAGTGGTTGCAAATGGCTTACCTGTCGTGTCCGGGGCTCAGGATAGACCCACTACCCTTCAGGATGTCAGCAGCGCGCGCAGCTGCACTGCTGGGGTAGTGGTGGGCGTTGGATGGTGAAAGGTTCGCGGGGCGCTCAGCTGAGCGGGAGGTGAAGGAGGACTGGGCGGCGGGGTGGCGGGGGGTGATGGAGGGGGTGGGCATGGTGTTGCGGGTGGCCATGGTGCTTTGCTGCGCGTGTACGTTTGTGTGTGTGTACGTGTGTGTGTGTGTGTGTGTGTGTGTGTGCGCGCGCATGTATGTGTATGTGTGCGTGTGTGGTGTGTGTGTAGTCTGTGTCTGTGTGTGTGTGTGTGTGCGTGTGGTGTGTGTGTGTGTGTGTGTGTGTGTGTGTGTAGTCTGTATGTGTGTGTGTGGTGTGCGTATGTAGTCTGTATATGTGTGAGTACGTGTGTGTGTGTGTGCGTGCGTGTGTGTGTGTGTGTGTGTGTGTGTGTGTGTGTGTGTGTGTGTGTGTGTGTGTGTGTGTGTGTGTGCGTGTGTGTGTGTGCGCGCGTGCGCAAGTGTGTCACGTATGAACACTGCAAGTTTCGTGCAGACCCATCAGCAGCTGACCCTCCCCCCCACCCCACCCACCCCACCCCCACACATACACACACACATGTGCTAGCGCATCCGCACAGACTACACATCCAAGCACGCATACACACACACCAGCTGGCTGGCTGCCAAACGTTGTGCAGAGCCACCCACGACAGAGGACAAGCCGCTTCCATTGCTCAGCTCCGCCGCCCCACCCTTGCCGGTGAAGCTGTTATTCCTGCTGGTACTGCTGTACAGGCCCACAGGGGCTGTGTTGGCATGAGAGCTGGGAAGCTCATCAGCATAGGCACTCCCACTGGAGTATAAGCGCGGAGAGTCAGGGGCCTGATGGTGGTTGAAGAGCGAGGAGTTTGTGGTCTGCCCGCTTGCGAGCCGCTCCAGGTAGCGCAGGTAGCTGCTGTCGTTGCTGCTGCTGTCAGGTTGTTGCTTATCCCGGCTGCGCCTTCTCCTTCCACTGCTCTCTGCTGCATAGGTGGAGCTACCACTGGTGTGATTGGAGGGGTTGGTGCTGCTTATGGCGTTTGTGCCCCACCGCATGTTGGTGGGAGCCTGGTGAGAGGCGCTGTGCTGGCGAGAGAGGGATGTGGGGTGGGGAGCGGCAGCAGCTGTAGGGGTTGTGCTCAAGTGGGAGGCGTAAGGGGAGGAGGACGCAAGGTTTGCGCGGCGGTGGGAGGTGGGGCGGGGGTTGGAGCTAGAGCGGGACGAGCTGCTGTGTGTGTGTGTGAGTGTGTGTGTGTGTGTGTGTGTGTGCGCGCGCACGCGCACGCGCCTGCCTCTGTTACCAGTAACAGGGCACTGCAACATTAGCTTCCACGCTTTTCCTCACCTGTGCTTCAGAGAGCTGCTTCCACCACCCCCTCCCTTTAGACCTGCAGCAATGGCTCCGGGCACATGCCCACCATAGCTGCTGCTGGGCTCCCCAAGCTGCAACACGTTGCAATGTGACATGCAGCACGAGGGTTTTTCCTGTGTTTTGCGTTTGGTGCAAGCATGCAAGCAGCGCCCAAGAAGAGGCATCACAGCCACAGTGCCATCCAGGACAACGCTCACCATTGAAGAGCTGCTGTGATAAGGGGTGTACCCGGATATGTAGGATTGCATATCACTGAGAGAAGAGCGAAGCAGAGAGAAAAATATGTTGTGAGGAGGAGAGACTGCAACATCCTTAAACTTTCCTGGCAGGCCAATGCAGTGCCAGTGTACTGCATGGGCTTTGGGGGGTGTACACCAGAGCTCGCACTGCCACAGATGGAAGTGTTCACAAAGAGAACTCCACATCGTCCATCGCCAGCAAAGCGAAGTCTTAGCTCACTGCAATTGCATTAGTACGGACAGCTCACCCCCTCGACTTTTGCATTCTCCCTCGCTGCAAGCATCCGTTTCTGGTGTCCAACTAGCAGACCAAAAGGTGGTGTGTTCTCATCAGGTATGGATTCATTTCTAACTCTTGCATACACCTATTATTGGAATTAAAATAAAAACAAAGTGTGGAACTGCCAACCTAACGTGCCCTACATTAATTTCAATGAACTGAAACAGCAGCTTTTAGCGTTGAGTTGAACACAAGAACCAGTAGCTATGAACCTTCAGAGATACTTGCTGCAGCCAAGCCTCCTAGGTCAGCAACAAAAGCGTGGGGGTGTGCCGCTGCGCTCCCACGCTCATTTACTTGGTAAAAAAGGTGCGTTTCATGCAGCAGCGCATGTTGCAGGTAAAAATAAGTAACTTGGCTAGGTTTAGAAGGTTTATCTTGACGCTCCTCAAAAGAGGCTCCATGTGTTTGGGGCTGAGAAAAAGCTGACGGTGGGAGGATGCAAGGCACACATGCACTTAGTGACAGACAGCTTACTTTGACACACACCAACACATTGAAAATTTTCGCACAAACACTTCTCTCAGCCATAGCACGAGGAGCCAAGAAGGGAGATGTGCTGATAACTGCCGATGAAATAAGCCTCACGCACGACGGGGAGAAGAAGTTGTTTGAGGATCTCACCTTTTCAGTGAAGTGAGTTTGAGGCATGGATGTTCTTATCAAATTGCCGGGCAAATAACCACACAGCAAAGCACTTTTAGGACCATGCAGCCACCGGGGCAAAAGCAAGCTGCTTTCCAATGCAAAGTCTGACTGGAGTGCTTTCTCGTTTGTAAGGATTGATTCAGTTGATGCAAACTCCTGTCCAACAAACATATGCCTTCCAGGAAGCAAGGAGGTTGAAGTGCATAGATGTCTAAGCAAAAAACACAGGCATGTCATGAAATCAGGATTTGTGGCACATCCGCAGAACATGGCCCTCTGACATCACAAGCTATGGCCATTTCTGTTGAGCTTCCTAGGATAGCTGCCTGTCCCGCTGTTCATGGGAAACCATGCATATGCCCTGCTTTTGCCAAAGCTGACCAAAAGTTTTGGTCATTACTGCTTTTATTCATCCCTCTATTGGTCATCCCTGCTTTCAGTTATCCCTGCATTTGGTCATCCCGCTTTTGGTCATCTTTCAATTGGTCATTCCTGCATTTGGTCTCCCACATGCGCATCCTTGCCTAGCGATATGAAAAGTGTTGATAGACCCTAGCTCTGCATTCCACGTACATTCCATTAGCAGACCTATAAGTGCACTGGATAACTGGTTTCTGGTAGTGCTTCCTGCATCTGGTAGTGCTTTTAAGGCAGGCTTCAGGCCTACAGGTGGGCCAGGGACCTGAAAAAGGGATAAGTGAGAGATTGTGGAAAAGGTTTGTAGGGACAATCTGTTTCCAAGCCCATCTCCTCACAAACTGGCTGCGCAGTGCTGGTGACAAATTAGCGGTCATTGGGCCTAATGGCAGCGGCAAATCCAGCCTCCTTAAGCTGCTGTATGGCCTGGATAAGAATGACTCTGGGACCTTGGTGCGCAACAAAGGTATGGTTCGTATGGTCTGGATAAGAACGACTCTGGGACCTTGGTGCGCAACAAGAGTATGGTTTCTTCTGGAGCGGTGGCCGTTACAATCTTCTGCACCATGTTTATGTGCATGCTCGTGCATCTTTGTCCAATAATCTTTGTTGTGGTCATATAAAATGGCTTTGTATTTGTCTGCATTGTAGCCAATTTAAGTAAGGGCCCTTTCCAGGTAGCAACTGTTCTGCCTCATAACTAGTCTGCAGCTCTGTACAAGATCAGGGATGGGAATTTTGGTCATGATCTGGGTGGTAAAGAGTTGCAAACAGAAGGCTTCTTTTACATGCACATACACACACGTGCTCGCACGCGAGCGCACACGCACTCACACGCGCTTGTATGATTGCACACACACATGTACATGCATGCAGGCGCCAACATAGGCTACTTGCCACAAGAGCCCCAATTGCCTGAGGGTGCCACCGTGCTGCAAGCAGTGCTGCAATCAGACAATGCAGTGACCAAAGCAGTGCAGCAGTACCAGAATGCGCTGCAAGCCAGTGTCGTGAAGGGGGGCCAGGCAAATAAGGTGCGGGGCCTTCCTTACCGTCTTTGGTGTGTCTTTCAAAATGCGCTGCAAGCCAGTGCTGTGAAGTGGGGCCAGGCAAATCAGATGCGGGGCCTTCCTTACCGTCTTTGGTGTGTCTTTTTGATTGCGCTGCAAGCCAATGCTGTGATGGGGGCCCAGGCAAACAACTCACATCTTTATTTTTACAGTGTTTTCAACAGTGGGATGCTGTTGCATAAGCAATTGGAGATGGGTGTGCAGTTGAGAGGACCTGGAGACAGGTTGATGCAATTTTCCAAACGGCATCATTGAAAGAGGGGCACAGATGCAATGGTGCACAACGATGGGTATTTGCACATAGAGTTGTACATGCGATTTTGCATGAAGATGGGTTGGTATGAAGCAAAGCAAAGCAAAGACTATGCTAGCCATAACAGTCTGCGTGCGTGTAGGAAACATCTACTAGCAAGCTAAGGTCTCACCAAAGGATCCTTGACATGGACATCCTAGGAGAAAGCCAGAAACAGAGCTCATGGGGATCTGGAGGGTTGTCGGCCATGTTCCTGGGCGTCTGCATCCTCCTTCTCCCGCTCTGCAGCACCACACACCCAGCCCCAACCCCCCCGGAAGCCCCCTGTAGGTGAAGAGTATGTATTGCGTTAATTATAGCTTTAATAACTGGATGGCACTGCAACATTATTTTATTGCTCGTGTCTTAGCTAGGGTATGGTAAGGTTACATTTGCCTAACAAGGGCAGCTAAGCGAAAGTACGCCCTGGCCAAAAATGCTCACCACACGAAACTTGGAAAAAACAGCAAATCATGGTTGTTGGGACCTGGTGTTTGATGGAACAGCACGGGGTTGATTATGCTCAAAGGTTTCAAGTTGCTGGATCAGGTAAATGCTCAGAACATTTGATGAACAGTGTACTTTTATGTTTCAAAAGCATTTATTGCAAACATGCCCATGCAAAGCTCTATGTTCAATCGGATGTTAAGTACTGTTCGGCATTCAGATGAAAAAAGAGACGTGTTTTTTCCTCCCTTGGCACATTAGCTAGCCTGGATGATTTTTAACTAAAGCATCCTCCTTGATAACTCCCAATTGGAAGTCAGGAAACCGGAGGCCCATTCCCATAGCTTGGTGGCCCGACATATCCCCCAAAAGTCCCATATCTCCTGGGAGAACCCCAAGTCACTCTAAATGCCTGCGCTATCTTGTGTGCTTGAGCTTTGCTGCCTTGGTCTCCGGTTGCTGCTTGTCCTTTCTTCACGGCTTCTCCCGTGTTCTGTCCTGGTGCTGCTGCTCCTGCTGCTGGGGGGGGATGTTGTTGGTGCTGAGAGGTGGGGGCAGGTGTGCTGTGACTGTAGCTGCTTCTCCCTCTCTGTTATCTGTTGCCCTGGATGTGAGGCGTTTGTGACCCGGGTGTGCTATTGCTGGAGCTGCTGTCGTGACTGGGCGTGCTGGATTTGGGGTTTGGGCTGCTGCTTTCCGCTCCGTTGGAGTGGCTGGAACTGCTCCTGCGCTTGGAGGTACTGTTGATGTTGTTGGTGCATGTGCTGCTGGCACTGCTGCTGTTGTTTATGTTGGTGGAGCGGCAGGGAATGCTGCTGCTGCTGTGGGTGGGTAAGGGTGGCGGGGTTGGCCTCGTCGCTGCTGCTGCTGACGGCGGGGGGGGGTGACAGGTTTAGCCCCGCTGCTGCTGCTGCTGTGGGTGGGGGAGAGTTGGCCTTGTCGCTGCTGCTGCTGACGGCGGGGGGGTGTGTGTGACACGGCTAGCCCTACTGCTGCTGCTGCTGCTGTGTGGGTGGGAAAAGGTTGGCCTTGTCGCTGCTGCTGCTGACAGCGGGGGGGATGACAGGATTAGCCCTGCTGCTGCTGCTGCTGCTAATGGCAGAGGAGGCTTGCAGAATAGCTGCTTGAGCTGATGCCCCGGCCGAACTGCATTGGGGTGCAGGAAGGGCTTACCAGGGTAGCTTGTGTGTTAGCGTTTTGCCTGGTGAGGCCTTGGTTGACAAGAGGCTTAGGGGTGTGGTCGTTGTAGATAGTGCCTGCCACACTGATTCAGGTGTGGTGTGAGGTCGCCTCGTTTTTTAAATTTCCCAATCTGCTGATTTTGATCCTTGATAGTGCTAGCATGCTGGACAGCTGCAACTTCCAAAGCGGGAAGGGGTTGGTCTCAGGGCAGGGTCTGAGTTCAACAAGGTAAATGTCACTGTCTTGTAGAAGAATATTAACAGGATCAAGGTGGGCGGGTTGGCCTGGGATAGAGCGCTCAAAGACAGCATTATGGAAGCCTTGGTGGCAGGCAGAGGAACCGGTATCGTTTGTGGTAACCCACTCAGAGACAGTCCAAGAGATGTTTCCAAGGGACTTTCATGTACACGCACGCCAAATTTCAGAATGCTTGTGGGTAGGAAGATGCTTGTGTCAACAATATAAGCAGCCCTCAGCTCAACTGAATGTGTTTTAAAATTCGCTTGCACACCCGTCTTCCACTTTTTGAAAAGCAGGAGCTAGAGGTCGCCATTGAGAAGATGAATGCCTACAATGCCTGGTGCGTGTAATCTGCAGTGGGCAGCGTTTGAGGCATCAGGCTTGAGTGTCTGTGTGTGTGTGCGTGTTTCTCATATTTTTGGAGTGCCAGTGTGCTAGGGGGCCAATGTGTCCAATGGTCTATGTACAATGTGAGACAAATTTCTGAATTGCCAACTCTGGCGCGCACACACACATACACACAGAGATGCCACACAAAGATGCTTGGGGCACACACACGCAGCAGTAAGCCCGTGCCTGTAGAATGTCCTTTGTTTGTGAAGGTTACATAAAACCATATCTTCTGCATCATGAGCAGAGCAAAGTGTCTTTTGGTCTCTGTTTACGCTCCTGCGTATGGTAACTCATCCTGTTATGCATAATGCACGCTGTGTGTGCAGCTTTGTGTCTTGTGCCTCACAATTTGTAAGGTTCGAGCGTGGTAACATTTGTCGCTGTCTATGTCCAGCATTATCTCGGAGCAGCTTGCTTATAAAGCAATGTGGTTAGTTGCAAATGTGCATGTGGTTAGTTGCATGTGGTTGCATTTGGTTAGTTGCAAATGTGCAGCAAGTTCCATTTGCAGTGCAAAACATTGTGATCTTCAAATTCTACATTGTTGAGGTTAACAAATCCTTTGCTGTTGAGGTCCTCAGATCTTTCATTTTTGACGTTCAAATGTGATCTACCAAGCATGCTTGCAACCTTGTGAGCATTTCCTTGCCAAGGGCGCATGTGGTCCGGCTATTTGTAAATGATGTTGCATGGGGATGGTGTTCTTTTATGCCAGCTTTGCATGGTGAACAAGATGAGCACTTTTGATATGAGGTCTCTGGCTGTGCATGTGCTGCACTGTGGGCAGTAAAAGAAAGCGCTGTGGACGTGTGTACCAGCATGTGTAACTGTGCAGAGAGATGAGTACAAATGTTGTGAGCGTGTGGTCTGTTAGTTGCAAGCATGTTGTTGCACGCTTGCAGCTATGCAGGGAGGTAAAACTGTTGTTGTAGAATGGAAAAGGCACATGTTTTGAGCACCCGTGTGCACTTGTAACTGTGAAGGGAGATGGAAGTGCAGGCAAAGCGTTTGTGTCCATGAGGAACTTTGAAGAAACCAAATGCAAATGCAGTTAACACGTGTGCTTGCAAAGAGCACGGAGATGGATGCAGAGGCAAAGCATGTGTGTGCATGTGCAACTGTGAAGGAACTAGATGCGAATGCTGTGTGCATGTGTGTGCGCTTGCAAGTGCGCAGGAGGTGGATGCGGTGCAAAGCGTGTGTGTGCATGTGCAACTTTAAGGAACCGGATGCCAATGCTGTGGGCGCATGTGCGTGCTTGCAACTGCGCAGGGAGGTTGATGCGGAGGCAAAGCGTGTGCTTGAGGCAGTCGGGATCAAAGAGGAGCTCATGGGGGTGTCGGTGAGTCGAAAAAGGAATCACGGTGTCTCTCTAGGCCATAGCTGCAGAAATCCCCATGCACATGGGTGAAGAAAAAGACAAGCTGGAGAGCTAGTGCTCCAGGGAAGTGGAATGAAAGAGGAGCTTATCAGGGATTGGGTGAGTTTGTGAAGGCACTACTGCGCCTCCCTAAGCCAGCTGCAAGTCACCATGCACACACATAAAGGGGTCAAGCTTACAGGCTGGTGCTCTAGACAGGTGGGATGATAGAGGAGCTTGCAGGGGTGTAAGTGAGTCACAAGAGTGGGATTGAGTCACAAGAGCGGGGTTTGAGTGAGATGCATAAGAGTGGATTGGAGTCACGAAAGTGGGATTGGGTCACAAAAGTAGGATTGCCACCACGTGCGCACACAAGAAATATCGCTGATATGTTATACCATGCACGCACTGAAGATGAAAAGTAGCCTTGCACGCACGCAGAGAAGATAAGCTTATGGGACTTGTCCTGAGGCAGAGTCCAGCAATCACGGCCAATCAAATCAAGTTGCTGCTCCCAGAATCTGGAGTGGGTGCTTGTTTGCTGTGATTTCTGTTTGTTGTGATTAAGACAAGCCAAGTCCTTGCCTGGGCCACTGCTTGATCCCAAGACAATTGTTGAGGTTGTGCATCTGTGTTCAGCGGAGGCGTGTCAAGTTGGCAGCACTTCCATGAGACTTTTTTTTGCATAGGTGGGCAGATCAAGTGTCAGTTCTCTGCTGAGTAGAGCTGAACTGTCACAGACGGTGAGTTTTGTCACGTGGTGCAAGCCAGAAATTCTTGGTTGCACATGTGCTCGTTAATCAGTTCGCAGGAAAAGTTTTTGGACAGCTAGGACAGAAGGGGTAAGGCCGCTTGTGCAAGCAAACCTGCCTGAAATACAAGAACAATGTAGCTTGCAAATACCGCCAATGCACAGGTGGATGCCATGAGTAGTCATTGGTGAGAACATATCGCCTGCCACACTTTCACTAAGAGCTTGTCCTGTAAACCTGCAGGTGGATGCACTGAGTGGTGGACAGCGAAAGCGAGTAGCATTGGCTGCCACACTGGTGGGACGCCCAGACCTCATCATCATGGACGAGCCGACTAATCATATGGTGAGTGCCTTTCAAGTGTACGTACAGGAAAAAATATGTGTATAAAGTTTACACCTGCCTAAGCAGGCCTCTGTCCTACTGGAACTGCAGGCCCACATGCATATTTATCAAACGTTTTGGGAAACATTGAGACCGTGAACCAGGTCACAAGAATTTCCAGTCACAAGAACTCCCTTACCTTGCCAACCTGTTGGTTGGCATTTGTCCTCCTGACCCTGGGTTGCCTTACCTGGGAAAAAAGGGGTGAGTGCTCTGAAGCTGAGGGAAGACCATACTCTGGTTGAACCCTGTGCAGACCAGGGGAGGGAAGAAAAGGCCCACGTTGCAAGGATCGGCCCACGCTGCACTTCCAAAAAAGGGATCACTCTGCATTTTCAAAGATAGGTCCACACAGCAAGAATCGGCCCACACTGCTCTTTCCATTTTTGTAAGGACTCCTTATGTCGGACATATGCTATCAAGTTCAACCCTCATAATGGGTGCAGGCGAAAGAGGAGGAGACAGGTTGGGCATGCTGAAATTGACAAACAAATCGTCCATGAAATCAAACAGGTTGAGCACAATGACCTGTTCCAAATGTTAATGGAACCAGACTTAATCCAAATGTCCTGATTAAAGTGACACAATTTACTAGGCTGATGTTCAGGCAGCCTGATCAAAGTTTCCATGGTGATCAGATGGCCTGCTCAGTCATTCAAAATAAAGGGCACCAAGAGGTCCCTTATGCAAGCTTGTTCTGACCCTACAAGGCCTTCACGTGTCAGCCAGTAAAGAAGTTGCATCCACTGTTCCAGTCAAAGGATTGAATGGACTGGCACTTTGTTGTGCCTGTATGGGCAACCATGTGTTCATTCAAAGGTCGCTTCTGCTGTTCTATTGTTTTTACCCAACCTTTCAGATTTTATATACGTGCTCTTCTGTGGAGACCCTCTAAGCACATGCCTTAGTGACAGGCAAAGCAGCATCTTTCAGTGGTGGTGATCATGTGGATACTGGCAATCTAGAACATGCATGCCATAGAGGAGAACAATGCGTACATTGCATTTTTTACTCTACCAAACAGGATCAGAATCATCCCATGCCCCCCAAAAATCTAGTATTGCAACCACGCATCAACCAGGTACCAAGCACCCAAATTTTTTTATTACTTTCATAAGTGCATATCACCCATGCAAGGCTCTAGCCCCTGTTTGCCCCTGAAACCACAAAAGTGGTCAGTTTCAAGGTTCCATGCAAAATAATGAGCACCAAACCTCCACATTTAAAACCATCTAGGTGCCTGCCAGTCAAAAACATGCAAGTATGTCAATTTTCCCCCTTTACCCCTGCCCTGCACAAACCCTTTCCATACAAATGAACTAGATTGGGGACCCTGCTGCTCCCATCCCCCACGGCGCAGCATGATCCCACTTCTTCCTTTCCCTCTGTTACCCCTGCTGGGCTTGCATGTGCTCTCCCTTTGTTGTTGCTGCTGTGAAGGGGAGGGCTGCTGCTGATAGGAAGGCCGGGCAAGGTCCGGGTAGGGCGTCCTTGTCCACTCATGCTTCAAGCCATCCCAGAACGTTGGTCTCCATTGCCACATACAACCACGCACCTTCAAAAAACGAAGTTTTTGTGCACGCAGTCACTGCACAGGGCAAAGGACAATGTTTATGCGCGGTGATATAAATTTTGAGCGGTGTTCTTGATTGCACTCAAAATGTTGAGATTTCAATGGGATTGTGGCCTCAAAGATTCACATTGAGCACTAACAAGGCACTTACTTTGCTTGCATGTGCATGCAGGATGTGGAGATCATTAGTTGGATGGAACGCAAGCTCAGGCACAATGAGTTGTCGGTTGTTGAAAAAGACATACTCTGCTTGCATGTGCATGCAGGATGTGGACATGATCAGTTGGATGGAGCGTGAGCTCAGGCGCAATGAGTTGGCAGTTGTGTTGGTCACGCACGACAGGTGAGATGGAGCAATGAGTTGGCAGTTGTGTCAGTATTGATCTTGCATGATAGTCTGCATTGGTCACACACGGCAGGTGAGATGGTGCAACGTTTTGGCAGTTGTTGTCCTCGCACAAGATGTTTAGCAGTTGTTGTTCACGCACGGCAGGTGAGATGGCTCCTCATTGCTGCAGGCGCTTTGGGCGTACCCAAGATGCCTTCCTCTCCGTTTGCATTCTGAGTACAGCTTGATGGCCCCACAGGGATTGTCCCATTTTTTGTGGTAAAGGTCATTCCTCCTTACTTAAGCTGTGGTGTGTGTTGTGTGTTTTGTGTGGGTGTCCAGAGCTCCACAGGGCTTCTCCCGGTAGCAGCAAAGGGGTACCAAAAAAGCTATAGGCCCCTTCAGGCGCAGGCATCAACAAGGGTGTTGCTGTGTGCCTGTCAGTGTCTTTTGCGCAGAGGTGCAGGCATCCACAACGGTGTTGTTGTGCGCCTGTCAGTATCTTTTGCACAAAGGCGCAGGCATCAACAACGGTGTTGCTGTGCGCCTGTAAGTGTCTTTTGCGCAATGGCGCAGGCATCAACAACGATGTTACTGTGCGCCTGTCAGTGTCTTCTGTGCAAAGGTGCAGGCATCAACAATGATGTCGCTGTGCGCCTGTCACTCATTGTCAGTGTCAGTGTTTTTTGCGCACAGTGTCAGTGTCTGTGTCTTTTGTCCACAGGAGGGAGACCTTCCCTGCTGAAGTTGCTCTGATGCTGAAGTAGTTAATCCAGGAAAGCTTGTGCATGGGCAACTGCTTTTGTGCTCATTCAAAAGTCGCTCACAGCCCCATTCATAGGAGTTATGTGATCTTGTTGTGCAGCTACTTAGTGGAAAACAGCAGGTTGATTGCATGCTGCAGCAGAATCAGAATGGATTCGGCGTTCAGGCATTTGAGGCTCCACTCATACAATCTTATCCTGCAGGTACTTCATGGAAAATGTGTGTGACCGCATGCTGGAGCTGGACAGAGGGCGCTGCTTCCTGCACAACTTTGGGGGTCCTGGATCATATGAGCAATTCAAGCAGGTATGGCCAATGGACCTGCCCTTCACGTTATTCCTGTGCATGCTATGCATGTTTCCACATTTATGTGTCCTGTGCATGCTCCTGTGCATGCTATGCATGTCTCCACATTTATGTGTCCTGTGCATGCTCCTGTGCATGTTCCTGTGCATGCTATGCATGTCCCCACATTCATGTGTCAGGATAGGAGCAGGTCTTTAATCTACTAGGTCTCATCTTATTCTTCGCTGCTTGAGCCTGGGAGTCCTGCAAGGTGGCACAAGCTTGCAACTTGCTCCATCATCACACTAATGTTCTCAGATATTTTCTTGAGGTGCTAATTCATCAATTCTATCCAGTCCTCTTCCATTCGACGGTCTGGGAATTAATATGAGAGAAAACGTGTGTGAAGTTTGAATTCATTGAACTGCTAAATCCCACCTTTGGTCAAAACAAGGGTGGCTAGGAGAGGAGTCACCAAGCACCCATATAGGTCACCTGACCTTCCATCCTCTTGCACCTTCAAGTAGAAACGTTGTAAATGAAGATGATGAATCTGGACTGGTGCATGTGCCATTACAGTGGCCTCCAGGCGACCTTCTCAGGGCCTTCAAACAGACTTCGCAGGATGGATTTCGCAGAGGGGGGTTGAAGTTCAACGAACAACACCTTTAAAATGCAAGACATGCATGTAAGGTTTGAATTTGATGAAGTGCGGAGTTTGTCAAACAGAACAACAATGATGCTATTGTATAAGTGCTAACGCGCGTACCCTTTCCTCTGTTTTGGTCTCCAGGCCCGGGCGTTCCGCCGCATGGCACAAGCGAATGCAGCAGCAGATGCCAAGACGCTGGAGAGACGTGAGAAGGAGTGGGTGCGGAAGCAACCTCAGGGGCGGCAAGCAAAGAGCCAGGTGTGTGGAGAAAAGTGTTATCGGGCGGTAGCGTGCAAGCAAACGCTTGGGATTGCAGGTTTGGGGGGGGGGGGGGGGGGGGAAATGGGTTCATGTGTATTTTTCAGCCAAAGCATGTTCTTGCTTCTTATCTGATCGCCCCTGCATGGGGATTCAATTGAGCAGAGAGCAATCCACGCCTCCTGACCTTGCACCGTGCTCTAAGCTATACAAAAGAAAGGAGCAGAAAAGGAAGAAAAAGGAAAGGCTACGCCAGCCAAAAAGGCCCAATGCGCCAACCTCACGTTTCAATGGTGTGCCCAATAAGGGGCCTTGCTGCGCGCAATAAAACCTGTTGTGCAACAGCTAAGAAGCTTACTGTCATGTCCTCTGATTGCACACCGTAAATCATGGACTGCTATTGTTTTCTTTTTATTGCACGATCACAACAAGAATCCAATAGCAGAATCCAATAACAGAGCAGTACAGGCTACCGTGCAAAAAAGTGCATTGAGAGAATCTACCTGTTGTGCCCTATTTGTAAACTGTCATGGAAATTCGTTTTTCATCTGAACGATGGATGCCTTGAACATGTGGGGTGGGCAATCAGAAAGAAGAGCATTTGGAAGATGCAGATACTTGAGGCCAAGCAAGGTTTGTGTGTATGTAAATTCTGAGTGATCGATCAGCCCTGAATCTTCCCAACTAACATGTCACAAACAACATGAACAAAGTGAGGAGCCTGGCAACCTTATTCTGACAAAAGCTTTCACTGTTGGTGGCTGCCTTATTCTGACAAAAGAAAGCTTTCACTGTTGGTGGCTGCCTTATTCTGACAAAAGAAAGCTTTCACTGTTGGTGGCTGCCTTATTTTGACAAAAGAAAGCTTTCACTGTTGGTGGCTGCCTGATCATGGAGCATCCTGGGCCTCCTGGGCTCCCCTCAAAGCCTTCATGCACACATCTCCTCATATTGTTTTTTTCCCTGATCCGTTTGTCTGGCAGCATGTTCATCCTCACGTCCAGCACTGCACTATAGGTGAAAGAATGCCCCAATTGCACATCCTCGGTAACTGCCCGCCTTTTTCCACTGCTCATTTGCATGTGCTCATTTAAAAGGGGCATGAGCACCCATCCACTCCAAGAAGGCATGTGCCGCGTGATCTCATGAGCTGGTTGTTCAGGGCCAATGCACTTGATGAATCTTGTTGGAAACCTTGAATCTCCTGTTGGCCTGCCCCAGGCACGTGTGCGGCGGTACTATGAACTGGTGGATCGCAGCCGAGACATGCCCGAGGCAGACACTAAAATTGACTTTGCAGCTGCCGGCATGATGCGCCAGGGTGAGGATACTGGAGGAGTTTACACGCTTGACGAAGCTGTGTACGATGGTCATGGTTTGTGTGTACGTTTGTGTACCATGGTCATGGTTTGTGTGTATGCTTATGTACGATGGTCATCGTCTGTGTACGATAATCATGGTCTGTGCGCCTGCTAAACATTGCTATCTCTAGCAACACAGAATGTGGAATCAAGATATCGTTGCAAAGTTGGAGGCTCACTGGGGCATTTAGCGGTGCTTTGTCAATCAAACTTAGCTGTCTCTAACAGACACGATGTCGGCCCATATGACCAAAGGGGCCACGACAGTGAAAGCGTACACTTCATGACATGTATTGATCATTCCAGCCTTAGAACATGCTATGCTAGGGCAGGCTGATTTAGACCCAAGCTCTTATATTTTCCTTGCAGAATGGAGGGAGCAACTCCCTGTTGTCTTACTCTTTCCCTTTGTTTCTTGCAACACTAGCGCACATCTGATGCTGCACAAGAACTGGACCGCATTTGATGGTGCACAAGGAATGATTGACAACTGTGTGTCACAAGGCTCCAATGCTGCTTTGGTGGATGTTAACCTTGTGATGTTTCTTTTAAAATTTGTGAGCTGCCGTTGCAATCCCCACTCTGCACTGTGGTGTGAGAGCACTAGTAGGCCTGGACGGTATGCTGTGGCTTGCTGTTGACACATACAGGCAAAGCCAAGTTCATGCTTGCGCTGGCCACTCCTATTGCATGTTCCTGTTGACACATACAGGCAAAGCCAAGCCCATGCTTGCACTGGATACTCATATTGCATGTTCCTGAAGGAAACAAGTTAGTGAACATGGAGAACCAGTGTGGGCTGCCGTTGCATCCGCATCCTGCACTGTGCTCATGCTTGCATGTTTAAAAAGGAAACAAGGCTGTGAACTCTCTGGATATTGTGGGCTGCCATTGCACTCCACATTCTGCACTCTACTCATGCTTGCACTGGCCACTTCTATTGCATGCTCCCATAGGGAACAAGGTCGTGGACATGGAGGACGTTGGCCTAGAGTTTGATGGCAAACAGATCATCAAAAACTTCACCTACAAATTCATTCCAGGTGGGGTAGATAGAGTTTACTATGTTTAATCAAGGTGCAGTGTCCTATCAAGATAGTTGCAGATATGTGTGCCCGCTGAGAAGGCAGATTGATGCTGACCCTCATGAGCATTGCTCAGGCTTCTTTACATTGCAACCTCCATGTGCGTGCATAAGCTCTGTGCACATTTGTAAGCATCTATGACTGTTTACCTCTGCCAGCCTTTTGGTCAATCTGGATGTGATGTACAAAGACGCGCCCTTCATGCTGTGGATGCATAGGCACTTGATCACCTTGACTGATCTTGTGGGTGCATGCAAGTTGAATTGCATCGGCTCGACTGCATGATACTCAAACATATATTTTGATATTGCACTGGCTAGGCTGCACAACACGCACTCTACTGGTCTTGTGGGTGCATGCATGTTGAATTGTGTCGGCTTGGCTGCACAACACGCAAACGGGCATTTTTGCATTGCAAGCATTGCACTGGCTAGGCTGCACAACACGCGCTCTACTGGTCTTGTGGGTGCATGCATGTTAAATTGTGTCAGCTTGACTGCACAACACACAAACGGGCATTTTCGCATTGCAAGCATTGCACTGGCTACGCTGCACAACGCGCTCTCTACTGGTCTTGTGGGTGCATGCATGTTAAATTGTGTCAGCTTGACTGCACAACACACAAACGGGCATTTTCGCATTGCAAGCATTGCACTGGCTACGCTGCACAACACGCACAAAGGCATTCTTGCATTGCAAGCATTGCACTGGCTAAACCGCACAACACGCGCACAGACATTGCCTTGGCTGGACTGCACTCAATGTGCGCACAGGCACTCTTGCATTGCACTGGCTGGACTGCACTCGATGTGCGCACAGGCACTCATGCATTGCACTGGCTGGACTGCACTTGATGTGCGCACAGGCACTCTTGCATTGCACTGGCTGAACTGCGCTCGATGTGCGCACAGGCATTCTTGCATTGCCTTGGCTGAACTGCACTCGATGTGCGCACAGGCATTCTTGGATCTGGCTGAAGTCTGTTGGTTGTGATCCTGGTCACAAAGTGCATACTTGCTGCGTTGCCTTGGTTATAGGCTGCACAACACATATACAAGCATACTTGGACCCCAATAGATTTCTGCTTGTTCTCCTTGTCATAAAGTGTCTTTGTTCTGAGAGTGCATGCCTGCACATAAAACGGCAGCAAACTGCATCCCAGGCAAGCATGGTCACAACCAATGGAAGTTTGTCTGTCTGACTTTTGATTGCAAGCAGCACCGTTCCTGTTGGTGGCAGTGCATTGAGTTGACATGGTAATGGGCAACCAACTTGGCATTGTTACCAATAGGAGCCCATTGTGTGTGACTCTGATCACTGATAGCCCTGTTCCTGTTGGTGGCAGTGAATTGAGTCGACATGGTAATGGGCAACCAACTTGGCATTGTTACCAATAGGAGCCCATTGTGTGTGACTCTGATCACTGATAGCCCTGTTCCTGTTGGTGGCAGTGAATTGAGTCGACATGGTAATGGGCAACCAACTTGGCATTGTTACCAATAGGAGCCCATTGTGTGTGACTCTGATCACTGATAGCCCTGTTCCTGTTGGTGGCAGTGAATTGAGTCGACATGGTCGTGGGCAACCAAATTGGATTGTAACTAATAAAACTCCTTTGTGTGTGACTCTGATCACTGATAGCCCTGTTCCTGTTGGTGGCAGTGAATTGAGTCGACATGGTCGTGGGCAACCAAATTGGATTGTAACTAATAAAACTCCTTTGTGTGTGACTCTGATCACTGATAGCCCTGTTCCTGTTGGTGGCAGTGCATTGAGTCGACATGGTCGTGGGCAACCGAGTTGGCATTGTAGCCAACAGAAGTCCATTGCGTGTGATTAAAGATCGCAGGCAGCCTTGTGTCGGACTTTGCAGGGGGGAATATCATAAGAGAGACCGATACAAGAAATACTATGCAAATAAAAAAGTAGTAACTAAAGTTACCATCTAACAACCAACTGACTCTGTACTCTGCCAATACCATCAAATGTCAGCTATGTCCCAACACCTTGTTCCTGTCGGCGCCTGCAAGTTGAGCTCACTTGTTCACTCAGTTCGCTCAGTGCATTGCGAGTGGGTTTGACTGGACGCCTTGTTCCTGTTGGTGCTTGAAAATTGAGTCCACTCAGTTGCAGGAAGTGACACAAGTTTTGCTTGCCGCTCTGATCACCAACAGCGTGGGCCCTGTTTGTATCAACTCATTGTGCTGCCTAATAGCTTAGATGCAGATGCTTGTGTGCTGACATCCGCAGCCCTGGCAAGCACGTTAGTTTCAAACCTGATAATCTGCTTCTTGTGCATGCAAGGCCTGAATTGTCTTGATTGATTGTAGGCCTTGATTGTGCATGCACAGGATATCTAGTTCCTGTGTGTGCAAGGCCTGGAATGTCATGTCCTGATTGATTCAAGGCCTTGCATGCACAAGAATAAGGTAGGCAACTGGGTTTGAAACGCTTGTGCCTGCCAGCAGCATCTGTCCAACAACAATTGTTGCAAGGCCTGGCATGCACAAGACCAAGGCAGGCAACTGGGTTTGAAACGCTTGTGTCTGCCAGCAGCATCTGTCCAACAACAATTTATGCAAGGCCTGGCATGCACAAGAACAAGGCAGACGATGGGTTTGAAATGTTTGTATTTGCCAGCAGCATCAGTTCAGCGACCCAACATTGCATCTGTTTGAGGAATCTTTCTGGGTTGCCGGCGAGTGCATTCGCATTGTTGAGCACAAGTTGCTGGCCAGCTCAGAAACTTTGTAGCTGGCCGCTTGCGTTTGTTATCTCAAATGCATGCCCACAAACCAAGGGACCTTGCTTGGCTGCAAGCGAGTTTTGGTCAGCCCATGTTCTATTCAGCCAACGTTGTTGGTATGCGCACAAGGTCTGCATACTGCAATTCCTGACAGGTAGCCACGGCATGGTTTGCAGGCACGCGCATGGGTATTGTAGGGCCCATGTTGCCGGCAAGCACAAGCACCTCATAACCTGTCATTTTTGTTTGTGTTTTTTCAATGCTGCCCATACATACCAAGTGACCTTGCTTGGCTGCAGGTGAGCGCATGGGCATTGTAGGGCCCAATGGGGCAGGCAAGTCCACGCTGCTGAACCTGATTGCGGACAAGCTCCAACCCACTACTGGAAAGTGAGTGCGTGAGCATGGGTATCGCATTCAGTTTGATACTTTCAGGTAGCTAACTGTGCAGCATTGTCGAGGTGCCTGGCAGCTAAACAGCTGATAAGAGTGAAATAATTGGCACGATTGGTTTTCATGGCTCAACAATCCCTGTCATTGCAAAGCAGAGTGAAACGTCAACAGCCCCTCTATGCCTTGATCCATGCTATTGTCATGGCTCAGCAATCCCTGTCGTTGCAAAGCAGAGTGAAACGTCAACAGCCCATCTATGCCTTGATTTGTGCTATTGTCTTGGCTCAATTTATCTATGCCTTGATCTGTGCTATTGTCTTGGCTCAGCAATCCCTGTCATTGCAAAGCAGAGTGAAACTTCAACAGCCCCTCTATGCTTTGATCCGTTGTATTGTCATGGCTCAGCAATCCCTGTCTGTACAAAGCAGAGTGAAACATAAACAGCCCCTCTATGCTTTGATCCGTGCTATTGTCATGGCTCAGCAATCCCTGTCGTTGCAAAGCAGAGTGAAACATCAACAGCCCCTCTATGCTTTGATCCGTGCTATTGTCATGGCTTAACAATCCCTGTCATTACAAAGCAGAGTGAAACATCAACAACCCCTCTATGCTTTGATCCGTGCTATTGTCATGGCTCAGCAATCCCTGTCGTTGCAAAGCAGAGTGAAACATCAACAGCCCCTCTATGCTTTGATCCGTGCTATTGTCATGGCTCAGCAATCCCTGTCTGTACAAAGCAGAGTGAATTGAGAGGATAGCTCAAACCCTGCCTTTGTAAAGAAATAGAGCACATCTGTCTTGGCTCATTGTAGCTACAGAGCAGTGTGAAAATACATTTGCTATTTGTTCTTATGAAGCTCACCTTCACCATGCAGAGCTGAGGGACTATGAGGTATGGTATTTAAGAGCATCGAGAGCGGATTATGCAGAGCATGTGTGACCAGGTCAAGCCCTTTTCCTGATGATGACTTCGGATCCAAAAATCCTTGCTACCAAATGTAGAGGATAGTTGTTTTAAAAATGCGTCCATTTGTGCAACAATTTACCTCTTCTTTCTTCCCTCCAGAAAAGACTGGATGCTCTCAGAGCAAAGATTATTTTGCATTGTGCCTCTCAAATCAACGCATAATGCCTCCCAATACAGTGTGATGCATGGCGCCTTGCATAATCAAGTTAGATAAATCGCTTGTTTTAGGAACAAGATTGGAGATGCATAATGTCATAACAACTTGTGAGAATTACTTGCTTTGCTCGAAGTCTGTTCGTTTGCTGGAGGGTGATCTTTTTACAAACTGCACAGGACATGAGATAGTTCAGGTATCTGGTACCTTGGCCGCAGCAGACCTTGGCTCTATATATCGTTTCCCAGGGTCTTGTAGTTGGAAAGACATTATTGTTCCCATCAATCACTTAAAATGTTGTCAAAATGTCAAAGTGTTGTCACAGAAAAAAGCCCTCTGTAGCCTCACGAGTGTTGCAGCAAATGTCTTCCCCCCGGATGCACCTCGAGGACTTGTATTAAAGAAATATTATTTTATTATATAAATATAGTGCTAAAGATAATGCAATGAGAGCCTGGCCATGACCCCGGATGCAAAGGGAGCGGCTAAAATCAGCAAGGCCAAAAGAGAAGTGATCAAACCATCAATCCAAATAGCCACTTGCGCACTTCGCTCAGAACACCCTTCCCTTCTCACCCAAACACTTGACTGGGGCCTCTGACACTCGAACACTGCACATATGCGTGGTCTATGCAGCTCTTTCCCCCCGCCCCTTTCAAAGAGGAATACAGCCTCGTTTTACAGTAGCAGTGCTCACAAGGGAAGTCCCATGCTGAAACACTGACAAATTTAGGCTCAGTATCGAGGCGTTCAGAGGCACCACTTCTAGAATGGGGAAGCACCTCCTGTACTCAATATCATATGCATACTTGATGATAAGCATACTTGCTAATGAAGCAGGACTGTAATGCAAGCATTCAATAAGGAGGTACAAGACAAGCCGCGGCAAGCAAGCGCGGTTTGACAGGTAACCGCACTAATTCAAATATATAGACTTCATGTATGGGGTCTGGAAGCTGCCTGTACAGGCTTCTTACCTGCATGATGGTTGACTATTCCATCTTCTCAGATGTTTTTTTTTTATAATGTGTATTGGAAGCAGCGGCAATAAATTGCTTATTAACACTGATTCCACATTTGCAATGAGCGGTGTCACATTTTTGGTGGTTTCAGGCGCGAGATTGGAGAGACTGCAGTCATTGGCTACTTCACTCAGCACACACCTCCTGTGCCCGATGACTTGAGGGTCATCTCATACATCAGGTAAAATAGTGCCTTGGTTTTCTTCGAAAGACAGTTGATCTTACTTCAAACATCACTGTAATGCTCACCAAATTGATTATCTACGTTTCTATTTATTTTAACACTGGGCAATTGGTGTTTGTTCATACTTAAGACTGATAACTCTTTTTAATTTGATGCATTTGATGCTCCTCCTTTGCCAGCAGACAATCTTATACAAAAAGCAGCGCCTTGCAGACTTGTAAGAAAATATGTTTTCATAATTTGTGCATACAGAGATTCCATGGCCATAGCATTGTTGCCCCTTTGAGCTTATGACCGGGAAAACAATCGAAGGCAAGCAACTTCTTGAACTCTTTGGCCTCAGCAAGTGAGGTGGCTTTGTGTTACATGGTTGGCATGGGCAAGCTTCTTGGCCGCCCACGTGCTGCAAAGCATCTCGATAAGCAGAAGGCTTCTAGTCTGGAAACTGGCTAACCTTTGAAACTTGCCCTGTCATAAGCTTAGATTCGCCCACCAGCGCTGCAATAGCTTCCCCACATGTAAAGAGCCTAAGGGAACAGCTTGATGATGGGCCTGAATAACCCCTTCCCACACACTTATGCTCTGCACTGTTCCTTGTGCAGGGAGGTTGCTGACACGCGCAATGCGCGCAAGGCCGGCTTAGAGGAAGCGGTGCAGTCCCCAGAGGCAAGTGCTTCACACAATCCTTAGGGGTGCTTAAAAAATATGGGAAGTGTTTGCATGGGGCTCGGCTCCAGTTGCTTGCTTAAATGCAACAGTGGGGAAACCCTTCTGCCTGGGGGCTGAATAGGCGCAGTCTTCAAAGGCAAGGAAATTTTCTCAGAGAGTCCCTTTTATGTGGGAGCCTCACATGTGGGAATTTCTTGCACAAGAGTCTCATGTCGACATCTTATGATGGAAATCTCTTGTGCGAGGTGGAGATCTCTTGTGCAAAAGTTTCATGTCAGCAAGAACAGCATTATGCAGGGAATGGGCATTTCAATGAGTCAGGGCGTGAGTCAGGGCTCTGGGACTGCCCCGCAGGATCTCAGGGACAAGTGCACAGCCCAAAACATTTTTGATGCTTCATTTTAGCGGTTTCAAGAAGCAGCGTTGAGATCAACTGCAGTGCTACGGGTCCAGGTGGCACACTGCTTCATTCTAACGGTTTCAAGAAGCAGCGCTGAGATCAACTGCAGTGTTACAGGTCCAGGTTGCACACTGCTTCGTTTTCAATAAATCTCAAACACGCTGATAAGCAAACCGGGCTTGAAGTGCGCTCGTGAGAGAGCATACACACACAAATACACACGCGCACACACACACGAACACACATGCACACACACACACACTACACACACGCATGCGCGCGCGCACACACACACACACACACACACACACACACACACACACACACACCACGTACACACATGTACACACACAGACATACGTACACACAGACACAGACACACATACACAAATCCGTTTTCCCTTGCAAACCCTGTAAGCACTTAAATTTCTTTTTGCAGGACCTTCTTGAAAAACTTGGATTTCCCCGCTCGCGGCAGTATCAACGTGTAGGAGACCTCAGGTGATTTGCAGACCATGGGGATGATAGCCCCTGACTAAATGTGGAATTGTGCTCAGAGAGCTTTTTCATATGGCCAACATCTGTACATCCACCAATGTTTGGGTTGGCATTGGTGGCTAACCTCTGTTCACACGTTATAGGTTTTGAGTTTGCACTTACGCTGCTGCCTTTGCTTGATGAATTGTGTGACCATAGTTGTTTGTTTTTACTTACAAATGGATCTTGTTCCAAAATTTGTTCATCTTTTGGGGGTAGAGTAGCCGGTGGTAGCCTGGGTTGGATCCAACTAGTTTACTTGCAGACACTCTTGCTCCTGTATATAAAGCTTCAGTAAGGCTGCCCTCTCTGTCAGGTACGGCCATACATCCCTTTTGTTCTATTTCCTAACTTGGCTTGGGGCTACTTCACAGAGCACTTGGGGTTGAGCATACGGACAGACATGTCTGCTTTTGATCAGCCCTTTTATTTGCATACTTTGACATGTCTGCCTTTGATCAGCCCTTTTATTTGCATACTTGGGCATGTCTGCCTTTGATCAGCCCTTTTATTTGCATACTTGGGCATGTCTGCCTTTGATCAGCCCTTTTATTTGCATACTTGGGCATGTCTGCCTTTGATCAGCCCTTTTATTTGCATACTTGGACATGTCTGCCTTTGATCAGCCCTTTTATTTGCATACTTGGACATGTCTGCTTTTGACCAGCCCTTTATTTGCATACTTGGACATGTCTGCCTTTGATCAGCCCTTTTATTTGCATACTTGGGCAGGGGGAAGCAAGAAGACACTACACATGAAAATTGTGCTTCCAGGCACATCATAAACAGTTAAGAATAAAACGCCAACTTTGCAGTGGACAAGGCAAGTAGAACTTTTAATGTGAAATCAGCCATCGCTGCCAAATATGATGTGCCTGCTGGCCACTTATGCAGTGTATGCATGGCCACTTATGCAGTGAAGAGACGAAGCGAGGATGCACCTGGAACGCATGCTCATGGCCACCTTAATTCCACTCTTATCCATCCTTATTTGCTTGATCCTGTGGGCTCATTTTGCTGCACTCGGAAGCAAGAAACAAAGGCTGCCCTTTGCAGGCAAGCACGCAGCCACCCTCATCTATCTTGCTTTGCTTTATTTTATACGCACATCTCTGGTGCATTTGGGGCTAAAAATTGAGTCTGTGCCTAGTATGGTACTCTCAACGACCCACTTCACACTCTCATCAGATTTCTTTGCTTCACTCTGGTCGCTTGCCTGTCGTGTGCAATGGGGGCAAAAGGCGGAGGAGGCACCTGACAAGTGTGCCCACTGCCAGGCCTGATGTGCTCTTTCTTTCATCTTATTTCCTTTGCTTCACTCTGGTCGCTTTCCTGTCGTGTGCAGTGGGGGCAAAAGGCGGAGGAGGCACCTGACAAGTGTGCCCACTGCCAGGCCTAATGTGCTCATTTTTATCGACTTTCTTTGCTTGACACTTATCGCTTGCCTGTTGTGCAGTGGGGGCGAAAGACGGAGGCTGCACCTGGCAAGTGTGCTCATTGCCAGGCCCAATGTGCTCATCCTGGATGAGCCCACCAATGACTTGGACCTCTCCACTGTGGAGGTCGGTGTCCAAACTTGTGACAGAGTACAGCAGCCTGTGCCTTTTGTTAAGTGCACACGCTTATTTGGAATGGATTGCTTTAGTGACTGCTCTTTTGGGCTTGGTAAGCACTGTAAATTATTGACTCATTACTTATGGCAGAGCACCGCAGCCTGTGCCTTTTGTTGTAGTGCGCACACTTATTATAATGAATTGCTCTTGGCGACTGCTTCTTTGGAATTGGTAACAGCTTGACATTTAGCCCACCTGACCCCACACACATCCTCTTTTAATTCCGTGTTCCAACTCTTTCTTCTCACATTGCATACTCTATTGCAAGTTGTATCTGTCCTTAAGAAAATTGTGTCTGTCTTTGGTTGGTTGCCTTGCTGACCTGGACAGAGCCTTAATAGTTGTCATGGCTACCTTGTTCATCTGTAGGGCGCTTTGCACGGCTGTCTCTTTGATTATGGCTGTCTCGTTGATCTTGGCCCCATTCCTTCTACGGTCCCTCTGACGATACTTGCTGCTGCAAGTTTTATGAATTTCTGCCTGACCGTCATTTTTAGGTGGTTGAAGACCTCGTGCGGTCATACAAGGGCGTGCTTCTGGTGGTTTCCCACGACAGGTGGGGGGGTGGGGGGGAACGGGGGAGAGACATGTGTGCCTGCTAGGAAGCATGAAGCAGCCTTGTTTGTTGCCTCTCTGCATTTCTTTGAAGTGGTATGCTTTTGCTTTTCTTAAGATGGAAGGCTAAGAAAGAATCTTTGAGGCTCTAAGCTCCTGTCCTAAATGAAAGAGATGAAAGCTCTCAGTTCGCTTTCCGGTACATAGAGATCCAATTAAGAAATATACATTACGTATGCTTGGACAGGTGCTCTTTAGATTGTTCTTAAGTTGTCCTCATGGTGCGTACTCCAGGAATGCGTACATGCATTGATCATGTTTTGACCACACGAGGTCTGCATGGAAGATGTGCAAACAGACTGGTGGTCACAGGCCTGGGCGGTTTGCTCCTTGGTCATTGTGTGATGTGCGACCTGTGATCACGACTGCGCTGCTCAGTTGGTATTTTGTTCCTGCATCACCCTGTGTCATGTGATCACGACTGCGCTGCTCATTTGGTACTTGCACCTGCATCACTTTGTGTCATGTGATCATGACTGCGCTGCTCAGTTGGCATTTTGTTCCTGAATCACTTTCTATCATGTGACCTACGATCACGACTGCGCTGCTCAGTTGGCATTTTGTTCCTGCATCACTTTCTATCATGTGACCTACGATCACGACTGCGCTGCTCAGTTGGTATTTTGTTCCTGCATCACCCTGTGTCATGTGATCACGACTGCGCTGCTCAGTTGGTATTTTGTTCCTGCATCGCTTTCTATCATGTGATCACAACTGTGCTGCTCATCTTGGCGCTGCTCATCTTGCAGGGCGTTCATGGATAACGTAGCAGACAGGCTGATGGTTGTGAAAGGGGATGGCTTAGTGCGTCTGTTTGAAGGCTCCTATGGAGAGGTAGGGTTTATATGAGCTGATGAGGAGATGATCACAGGTCAAGAAGCAAGGACATGACATGCTCACGTCTATGTCTTCCTTGGATTAACCAACCTGTGGTCCTTTGTAGAAGGTGGAGCTTCTGTCCCATAACCAGCTCTCCTCTTCTGATGTATTTGCTAGCATTCATGCAAAGATGGCAATGAGTGTAATCTGTTCCTTCTGCGCACAAAGCTTGTGGGCTTGAAGTGGCTATTTAGGCTGGAAATACCAGGTCCTGGCGCAAACATGCTAAATATGTTTGTGCATAACCAGTGGAGCAAATTGATTTTGCACTTAAGACAGGATTGCCAGACAAATCCTGTTGTTGTATTTGTCAATCATCGGATCAATCATCTCAAGATAAACTCCTGATGTTGCAATCGCCAATCATCAACCATTGGATCGATCATTGCAAGAGAACTCATGTTGTTTCGGTCGTCAGTCATTGGATTAATTATCGTTCAATCCAAGTGCATGAAGAGGGATCCAGGCTATCTAAAAATGCAGAGATTTGTTGGCACAATGAAATGGCTGTCAGCGACAGGGAGGGCATGGAGCATGGCTAGTGAGACATACAGGCTGCACGGTTGGAATGCCCACGAATACATGTAGTAGCAGGCATACACACTGCTTCTGTGTGCTGCATGTACACTGTTCCCGCTTTTTGTGAAGTGCTCGAAACTGCTTGCTGCCGAGAAAGCAGGAAGGGGAACAGGTGCTAAGGCTGCTGGAAATGCATGCACACAGCTTCCGCTGCAGCATGTACGCTGTTCCTGCTTCTCGTGCAGCACTTGGAAATGCTTGCTGTGGAGAGCAGGAAGAGACCCTGAAACAGCTGGAGATCCATGCGCTTTATCTCCATATGCTACGTTACACTGTTTCCACATTCTCTGCAGTACTTGGGAATGTTTGCTGCCTAGAAAGCAGGAAGGGTACCAGATGCTAAGACAGCTGGAAATCATACTCTTTACTTTCAATTGCTGCATGTGCACTGTTTCCACATTTTGTGCAGTACTTGAACATGCTTGCTGAGGAGAAGCAAGAAGAGGCCCGAGACACCGAGACAACTGAAGATCCATGCGCTTTATTTACATATGCTGCGTTACACTGTTTCCACATTCTGTGCAGTACTTGGAAATGCTTGCTGAGGAGAAGCAGGAAGAGGAAGAGATCCTGAGACAGCTGGAAATCCAGGACGTGAGGAAGCAGCAGGCTGCGCAAGCCAGCAGCAGTAGCAATGGCAAAGGCAGCAGCAGCAGCAGCAGCAGCAGTAAGAAGCAAGGAAGCAGCAGTAGCAGCAGCGGCGGTGGGAGCAGTAAGGCGGGAGCAGCGGTTGTCGAAGCGCCAGCAAGTGCGTAACTCTCTGTGCATGCATTTGCTTTCATGAGCATTGCGCGCATTTGTTTTTAGGGGCATCGCATGCACGTGTCTCTATGCGTATTGCACGCATTTGCTTTCAGGGGCATCACACGCAATTGCTTTCAGGGGCCTTGCACGCTATTGCTTACATGGGTATTGCACACGTTTGCTTTTGTGGGTTTTGCCAATGCGCTCCAGGGTGCCAGGGAGATGGCTAAGAGATTCAAAGAGCATGCCGTGGCATAAATTCTGCTGGCAGTTCCCTGTCCTAGATTTGCATTGCTGTTCAGGAGGTGAATGAGAAAATGCAATACCAGTGCCCGCATGCCGGATGCGCGGTGCTCTACACAACAAATTTGCATGACCTTTTCTTGTTGTACCTGGTAGTATGGTGCCACACTCCACGAGGTGTATTTGTTGCCTGGGATGTGCGAACCGAGAACACTGATCCCTGTCATTTTGGCTTCCAACCTTTTACCTGGCATTTTATGAGGTAACTGCCCTTAGGCCTCAGTGCCCTGTCTTCAATCCATTCACAAAAAAGCGACTGCCTTGCCTGTATGAAAAGCCAATGTACCTAACAATCGTGACTGCTGTGACTCTGCCCTGGCTTTATAAAAACCCAATGTACTTCACAAGCGTGACTATGCCCTGGCTTCATGAGAAGCCCATTGACTTCATAAAAGAATGACTGCCCTGATTATATCGACACCGAATGCCCTGACCTCATTTTTTGCGTAAAAAGTGCCTGCCTGTTTTCAGCTCTAGCTTGCATCTTACACCTCATATATCCCTGGACTGAATCTGAATCCTATTTGAGCCAAAGTATGGGTGTGCTCGAATAGGCTCTTGAACTCCATGCACCATCCCCCTTATTGCATCTTAACTCCTTGATTCATTGATGAGCACAAGCAGCCATGGAATGCCTCATTCCTTGCTGCCTGAGCACAGCTTGAAGGGTGCCAAGGAAGCCCCTTGGCTCCTTTCCCATCATCTGTACAGGTGCTTTTGTGGTTTAAACGTGTGTGCGTGTGCATGCATGCACGCCCCCCCCTGCACGCATACGCGCGCGTGCTCACACACACACACACGCACAAACACACACACAGCACACACAGCACTCATACACACACACGTACACACCCAACACACACATACACACACACATAACACACACATGCAAGCAGGTGTCAAGAAGACTGCTGCGGCCCCCAAGCCCGGACGCAAGCTGAGCTGGGCGGAGCAGCAGGAATACCAAAAGCTGTGCAAGCGCATGGAGGAGCTGGAGAAGCAGAGGAACAGCCTGAACGAAAAAATTGTGGTGCTGGCGCAGGTGAGGGAGTGTGGACAGGGTGCTCATTGAAATTGTGCGTGGTTGAGGGAGTGAGCGTGCACAGAGTGCTCAGTAAAATGCAAAGCATAAGCAAGAAGGAAATGGTGAGAGAGTAAGGGCCACCCTGGGTGGTCATCAAACAGGATGGGGGGTGAGGGGGGATAGACAGGGGCAAAATGAAGTCTATGAGAACTGGTATGAAAAAAGTGATTGAAAGTAAAAGCAACTTTCTACACTGAACAACGAACAGCATGCCTGGAGAAATAGTTGGGGAGGCAATGAGCCGCACTGAAATGAAATTAGAAGTCCACCCTGGACACCAAACAGTGCGCATTGATGAAAGACTTTACGGTGGGGGATGATGAGCCGCACTTCCTTTATATACCCAACACCCCCCCACACACAGAGTGGCCTGCAGCAAGTCGGTTCAATCATGAAAACTTGAAATGCAGATATCTTGTCACAAGACAAAGTGTGTTTCTGCATTGATCTCTTACGACAATAACAAGATGTGACCGTGTGCACTCTCAACCCTATTCCGCTGCTGTAGAGCGGCTCAGACCTGAGCCTGAGCCAGCGCGCTGCTCGCTTGAATTGGGTTAAAGCGGTGATGAGGAGACTAAACCCTTGCCCTAGCCCATGTGCTCTTTCTCTTTTTTTTGCTGCTGCTGCAGAGTGGCTCAGACCTGGCCGAGCTGGAGCGCTGCTCGCTTGAATTGGGCAAATGCAGTGATGAGGAGGACAGCCTCACTGAACGATGGTTGGAGCTTGCAGAGCTGGCTGGGGACTTGTGAACATTTAGACTCTAAGAAAGCTTGCCAGCAGGCATAGAGAGCATGGGGGAATGGAGCAGTTTGGGAACAGCAATAGAGTGGTAGGCAATACTCCCTGGTCAAGGGTGTGGTTAAAGTTAGAAGTGACGGGCAGATGCTTGTTTGGATGCTGTGTGTGAGCAAGTGCATTATTTGAAGAATTTTGCGTTGCCTGGTCAGCTGACCTGGAAAGGGGAGGATGATACTATCATCCTAGTAGGGACCAAATATGGCCTTTACAGTAGGATATCCTGATTAAGTTCCCAGCCTTAAAAGCCATTTTCAATTTGTCTGCCTTATTCTCTCTGTTCCTTGGATGCGTCTCCTTTTCTTAATTGATAAAGGGAGAGTTTCCTCTGCCTACATGGCTTTTCTTTCTTCCTTCCTTTCTTTCCTGGAGTCTCCCTCTGACAACTTGTTTGAAAGGGGGTGGCAAGGTGTAATAAAGCTGTGCAGGCATCGGTTGAGAATTGAACTCCAAAATCTTCAAAATGTGAATTGAAAAACACCTGCATACTCGAAATTGGAGTTGATGTGCCCAGTAGAGAGAAATGCCAGTTTTCGGTGCACAGAGCTCCACCTGAGCCACACCTCGGTGGTGGTCTCAGCATGCCAAACCAGACCTTTGCTCAAAACAAACAACCCCTCATACTCAGAAGGTTACAGGTTACAGGAAAAAGAAGGCCTCCAGTCAAAACGGTTGACTGCTAGCCTGCTCATAAAAAAGCAATGATTCATGTAGACAAGGGAAAAGCGTGTTATTGTTTTGGTTTAAGAAGAAAGAAAAACTATATAGGCAGAGGATACTCTCCCTACATCAAGAAAGAGAAAAGAAAAGGAAAAATCTACGTAGGCAGAGAAAACTCTCCCTACATCAATTAAGGAAAAGGAGGCACATTGGCTCAGAGAGCCGTGAGTCTCCTCCACCACAAGGCTACAAAGAAGAAAGGCTAATGGGGATCTGGAGGAAATTCCAATCACTCCCCCCTGACACCCACAGCTGTTCACACAAGTGCCCTCAGGCAAGGGCAGCCTTCCTTCCTGCCAACTACAAGAAGAATGTTCACACCTAAGATCAAAGACTGGAAAGAAATCACCTACACTGATGGCAGTGTAATCAAACACGATGATGATTCCTCACCACTTTCTGGCTCAGGTGTTTACAAGCCAGGGAGGGACACTAGTCTACCCTCCCAACACTTGCAGCTGCACATAAAACCCAACGGCTGTGGACCTACAAATATTATCAACAGAGCAGAACTTGCAGGTATTCTTGTGGCACTCCAACAAGGGCAAACTGACATTGCCTCTGATAGTGCATCCTGCCTTTCCCAGATTTCTAAACTCTCAATCCGATGCGTATGAGGTTTCACCTACATGCAGAGCTCATTCGTGCTATATCAATCGTATTAGAGCACTCCCCTCATCCTATTCATGTCTACAAAGTCAAAGCTCACTCTGGCATCATTGGCAATGAGGGGGCTGACGCCTGCGCACGGTCTGCAGCCCTCACGGCCATCACAGATGTTGAACTCCCACATGCCTGGGATCCATTCCACAATTTATATTGGCTCTCATTGAAGACCTCACGCAGACAAAATGATAGTCTGCACCGCTCCCACGCTTTCCCAACCACTACCTCAACAACCTGACCGACAAACTTTAATTACACATGCACAAAAAACACAAGCTAGGCTCTGCTGATATCTCTGGCTACCATTACAATAGCTGGCAGAAACTCAACCATGCCATACAACCCAATTTTCCAATCACCACTGCTAATATAGAAGCTCACAACCCAACCTGTCAACTTGCAAACAAGGAAATCAGCAACTCCTTCTGGTCTACTCCTAAGATCACCCTCAAACAACAGATAAATGTAATCAAATACCGCACAGGGACAATCTACACACAAAAGCATGCCAACAGATTCAACAAATCTCCCACCTCTGAAAGGTGTCCGCTCTGTGACGACGTGGATAGCATTAATCATGTTGTCCTCAGATGTCCAAATCCAACTATGAGTGGTATGCACACCAACAGACACCATGTTGGCCTTAGCTTCTGTGTTAAAGCCCTTAAAGAAAAAAAGAAAAGAAAAAGAAAAGTCTACGCAGCCCCGAGGCCGCGTGCATTAAGGGAAGAACCCCTAACAAAAGTTAGAGGCCTCACCAAGAGGCCCTCCACCTAAACTAGACAAAAGTAGCCTAGGAGAGAGCAAGAAGCAGAACTAATGGGGATCCGGGGGATTGGCCGCCATGTCCCTGAGCGCTCGGACTCTCCTTCTTCCATCCTCAGCCGCCTCCGCGCGCCCAGCACACCCCCTCCCAGATGCCCCCTGAAAGCAAAGTGCATGTCTAGTGTTAATGATGGTGGATAATTTTTGGATGGCATGGTCCCTAAGTTGTGATGCTAGTACTTTGGCTTTTTGATTGGTCAAACCCAGATTTATAAGAGGTGTAATTGTGTACTCGTTGTAAATCGTGCCACCCACACCAATTAAGATGATGTGCAGAGTCACTTTGTTATTCCTGTTTGAATTTCTTGAGCTGCGTGTTTTAAGTCTGATAATGGTGTGGGAATGTTGAGTCCGTGCACGTTCTAGAGTGATGAAGGGGTTGGTGTCAGGGCAGAATTTAAGTTCAACGAGGTGGATGTCCCTATCTTGTGGGGGGATCTTGGAAGGATCAACGTGAGCTTGTCTGCCTGGGATAGAGCGCACAAAGAGAGCATCAGGGCGGCTTTGGTGTCGGGCAGGTGAGGCAGTGCCATTTGGGAAGATCCAGTCTGGAATAGCTCAAGAGATGTTTTCAGGGACTTGTATGCCCTGATCCAGAAGTATGTCATGGTTACAGCCGTCCATGCTAATGAGGGATGAACCATATCGGCCTTTACTGAGGGCTTCTACACAGAGGCTAAGGGCCGTATGGTGTCTGTCGGTGTGCATCCCACTCATTGTTGGGTTGGTACACCTAAGCAGAACGATAAAGCCCTTAGCAAAGGCAGGTTTGGCTCATCCCTTATTGGTATGGATGCCTGCCGTAAGAGAGACTCTTGGATCAGGGGATACAAGGGCCCATGAAGTTGCTCAAAAACTCCATGCTCATTCAGTTCAGTATGCCCACAAGCTTGTTACCACTAGACGTGCTATGGAGAATAGTTATGTTTCTCACAGCCAGGTTCTGGAGCCGGGTGCTTCCAACAACCCTCCAGAAAAAGAAAAAAGAAAAGAAAAGTCTACGCAGGCCACAGGCCACGTGCATTAAGGAAGGTCCCTTAACTAGCAAGCTAGCAAGGGCCTCACCAGAGGTCCCTCAAAACTACACTAGCTACAGCTAGCCTAGGAGAGGGAAGGAGACTGAACTAATGAGGATCGGGCGGGTTGTTGGCCATGCCCCGAGACGCCCGGACTCTCCTTCTTCTTGTATCCACCTCCACGCGCCCAGCGACCCCCCCCCCCCAGAAGCCCCCAATAAGCTAAGAGCATGTCTGGTGTTAATGATAGTGGTTAGTCCCTGTATGGCATGGCAGCTCAGCTTGGAAGCTAGGGATTTTGCTTTGTGTTTGGATAGGCCCAAAGTGACAAGAGGTTTGATCGTGTACGCATTGTAAATAGTGCCAGCCACACCAATCAGGATGATGTGTAGAGTCACTTTGTTGTTCCTGTTTGGATTCCTTGAGCTGCGGGTTTCAAGTCTGGTTATAGTGTGAGCATGTTGAGTTGCTGCAGTTTCTAAAGTGATGAAAGGGTTAGTGTCTGGACAAAATTTCAGTTCAACGAGGTGAATGTCTCTGTCATGAGGAGGGATCTTAGAAGGATCAAGGTGAGCTTGTCTACCTGGGATAGATCT
Source organism: Dunaliella primolecta (assembly GCA_914767535.2). Classification (NCBI taxonomy): domain Eukaryota; kingdom Viridiplantae; phylum Chlorophyta; class Chlorophyceae; order Chlamydomonadales; family Dunaliellaceae; genus Dunaliella; species Dunaliella primolecta. The sequence continues at coordinate 13,023,792 of OU611755.1, forward strand.
CACAAAGATAACATCAGGGCGGCTCTGGTGCCGGGCAGAGGAGCCAGTACCATTAGGAAAAATCCAGTCTGGAATGGCTCGTGAGATGTTTTCTGGGACTTGTATCCCCTGATCCAAGAGTCTCTCATTACGGCAGGCATCCATACCAATAAGGGATGAGCCAAACCTGCCTTTGCTAAGGGCTTTAACACAGAAGCTAAGGCCAACATGGTGTCTGTTGGCGTGCATACCACTCATAGTTGGATTTGGACATCTGAGGACAACATGATTAATGCTGTCCATATCATCACACAGCGGGCATCTTCCATCGGTGGAAGACCTATTCAATCTAATGACATGCAGTCCAGAATGGCCCCGCACCATTCTGGACTGCATGTCAGCACAGTGCACAGTACAGCATTTTGGAAGCTACACATGGCTGATGCTTGCTGCCAGTCATGGGGTTACACAGTGTTCCTTGGTGCTGTGGGGCTGAGCATACTATATTTGGGGTATGCACACATGTATGCTTTGTTGGATTTGAGGTACAGACAGCAGAAGGTTTGGAGGGAAACGCCTTGACTGAGGACTTTTCTCCCTTGTAACCCTTGTAACCCTTGAAGGTTTGGAGGGATTGAGGTACAGACAGCAGAAGGTTTGGAGGGAAGCGGACGCATTAAGTCGAGAGGTGATCAGGAAAGCAGTGACTTACCATCGTTGGTGCGGAGTACCTTTGAATCAAACAGCACGCACACCCTTCTGTATCCCATCATATCTATTTAAGGATCTGGATAAAGGAGTCATGAGGAATGTGAGTAGGTTCAGGCTTTGTGCCAACTGCTTGAAGGTCGAGTCCTGTAAATGGTTAGGTGGTTCAAACATTTGTGAGAAGTGTGGATGTGCTGAAGTCCAGGACGAGAAACATCTTATTTTCTATTGCAATTGCTGTGAGTTGTGTGAGCTGCGCAGAAAATACAAGGACCTGTTCATTGATCTTTTGAAACCATTACATACTTTTGCCCAGCTTCCAAACACTGATTTTATTCCTTTCTTGGCAAGCTTTCACGTATTGACTGATTTCAAGGTCAATGCTTTCCTAAATCAAGTCTCGTACATGTTTTCAAATTTTTTGTTAGAAATGATTTCAAGTTTTGATGCTGGATGAGAATGTTTCACCAGCAGCCGATCAGCCAGATTCTCGGGCTGTAGGCCAACCCCTTGTAACCCTTGTATGCTTTGTTGGAGCTACACATAGGTCTGTCAATCCTCTGGTTGCTGAACACGGTACTTCCGTTGCTATCCTGGCAAGACTTCAGACTTTTCTTTTAGTTTCAAACTCAGGTCTGGTTTGGTTGCAGGCATCTCTTTATGCTTCAGCTAAGCTGCCCTCGTAGGCAGGTACAGCTATGTAACCCTTTCCTTTCCTTTCCTATCCTGGCAAGCATGGACCTGCACATGACTGCAGCATGTTTATTCGAGAGACAGTTTGTGAAACTTCTAAGCTTCCTATATATATTTTTTTGGCCCACCGCAAAAACAGCTTTAAACTTCAGGCTTTTCTTTTTGGTTTCAAGCTTACTACCCAGTAGGTCTGATTTGGTTGCAGGCATCTCTTTTTATGCTTCAGTTTAGCTGCCCTCGTAGGCAGGTACAGCTATGTAACCCTTTCCTTTCCTTTCCACTCAGCTGCCCTTACAGGCGGATATAGCTTACATTTAAATTAAAAAACACCTTGCGCAGCAGCCTGGAGTCTGGTAAATGGCTTGGGGGTTCAAGTATCTGTGATAAGTGTGAGTGTGGGGAAGTCCAGGATTAAAAACACGTGCTTTTCTTTTGCAAATGTACTGAGGTGCGTGAGCTACGCACGAGATACAAGGACCTTTTTGAGGAGATGTTTAAGACTTTGCGTGTGTTTGCTCCGCCTTCAAACGCTGACTTTATTCCATTCTTGGCTTGCCATCATACTATCACTGATTCTGAAATCAATGATTTCCTAAACCAAGACTCATACAGACTTCTTAGATTTGTGTCAGACTTGGTCTCAATTTTTGATACTGGTTGAGCTTGTTTCACCAGCTGCCATCAGCCAGAGTCTCGGGCTGTAGGCCACCATTGTAAACCCTTGCGCAGCAGCCTCTGAGAGGCTTGCCACATTTTCATGGTTGTTTCATGAGAAGTGACAGTGTGTGATTCTCTATAGCATTTGGCACTCCTGAACTCAGCTCAAGAATTTGTTTCCTTCTCCAGTTGACACAATTGTTTGCAAGTTCGGTTTGGTCTGGTTACAGGCGCCTTTTTGCTTCAGCTTAACTGCCCTTGTGGGCAGGCACAGCTATGTAACCCTATCCTATCCACAAGCCAATCAGGCTGGCAACATGGCTGGGGTCAATCCACTAAACCTATGTAAACCCAATCCACATGTGCTGCTATTATTGAATGCAGTTTACTTCTATACAGATGTCTGCTTGGCAGAGACACACATCATCTCACCATAAAATAATGACTGCAGATACATGGTGTGAAGACTATATGGAAAATTGGAAAGGAGTTCCGACACCAGGCTGCTATAGCGCAACACCCCCCCCACCTCAAACAAAAAATGGTTGCAAGGTTGGTTGCAACGCCATCAAAAATTTCCTACTCGATTCTCCCTATTCTCAAAATGTGGAACATGCCGAAGGAGCGTGTAGGCGCGCACCAGCCACACTAAGCAATAACATGTGCGGCATGGCTTGATGCTCCATGCATGCAAGCTCACGTATAAGCACCCATTTTCGTTTGAACCGCATCACTCCATCATTTCACCTGCCCACCCTGCACCTGGCCTCTTCTCTCCAGCAGACCTAGGTGAGCACCAACATCAAGTTTCATTGTCGCCAGCCCCTAGGCCTGCTTTGGTGGTGCAGGGTAAATCACAAATTGAGCCTAAAACCAGGCTTCAGATTAAAAGCCTGGACAGGGCTGCCTTCATGGGTTGCTGCTGGCAGCAAAGCAGCCCACTTTCTGACTGGGTGCTGGCATCGTCAAACAGGGGGCCAAACTGCATGGGTCATTAATGCTGACATGCGGTGTCAGGGACATGGACGGCAGTCCCACTTTAAGGCTTGGTGCTGGCGTTGACGGTGGCCACAGAGATGGTGCTCTTCTCCGCGCTCTTCCTGGGCACACCCTTCCACTGCAAACACGCGGGATTCAGATCACCATTGATGCAGGCAGCCCACTCTTCAAATCTACAGCCACCCCCCCCCCCCGCACCAGAGCAATATGATGTGAGCCCTCTCAAGGTACTGCAGGCAGGCAATGCACATATCATTTTACACTGGTGCCACACGCCCACAGGGTGGCATCCTGTGGCTGCCGGGACGCATCGAGGGCTCATCCAGAATTCCAGCTGTGCCAGTATCGCAGTCATGTGTCTTGACAAATAGCTTCTACCATGCATACCCTGTAAACCCTAGTTGTTATGGCAGGCAGAGTTAGGACATGTGGGCAGGGGCCATAGCGTGGCCACAGCAGTTTGGAGAGGGATGGGGATGGGTGGCATTGGATTAAGATGGAACGGAGAGGTAAAGTGTGAGCCACTAGGAATGTGAACTTGCAAGAAAGGGCAACTGCTTGCACAGCGAGGCCAGCTAGCTTTCCTGACTCCAGCCTTCGATGTCCATTGCACACAAGATGGTTCCTCTCAATGGCATGATATCTCAGGGCTGTCCCATCATGCACAGTTGAGACGTGAATCCAACCATTCACACCATGCATCTGGCACACCCGCTTTGCCAGTGGACCCTGCTGCATGTCAGACTGCTTCATGCTTTGTGGCAAATCTCATGTCAGGCACGGGCAACACAGCAAAACCGAGCAGCGTGTCCAACCAACCTGCTCCAATCGGCGCTCCCTACGTGACTTGGTGCCCTCCTTGGGTTGCTTGGTGTGGGTGGCTGCGATCATGGCCTTGGCCTTCTCGTGGTCCAGGGGGTACACGTGCACCTGCCGCGTGAAAACCACGAATCGACCAACGTTCAGTCCTCTAACCATTTTTTGTCCACACTCATGGCCCTGACCATTCTCATGGCCACTGGGAACACACATGCAGTCAGGGGGGACACGTACACCTGCTGTGTAACAACCACACAAAATCAACATTCAATCCTCAAACCTTTCTTTAACCACACTCATGGCCTTGGCCTCCTCACAGTTTAAGGTATATACATGCTGTAATCGACATCCACAGATGGAACAAAAAATCAGCTTTTTTTTTGTTTCTTTGCTGCAATCATGGCCGTGGACACCTCATGATGTTCAGGATGACACACGAAATTGCAGCTGCAAACATCATAACATGGAAGAAATGTTCAGTCCATGGATTTTGTATTGACTGCAATCATAGCCTTGGCTTCCTCAGGGTCCAGGGAATCGGGCAACTGCAGCCAAGGATGGCCACAAAACCCTCCAGTGCCGAAGCACTAGCAGGATAGCACATAGCAGCACAGCAGGGGGGCCACCCCAGAGGCAGAATTCACTCTCCATTGCATGGTTGATTGGTGGGGATAACACACGCTCCATCATCCACCAGGCACGTCATTACCAAGGTACCTTTTCAGGAAAGCTCACAGCTCAGGTATGTTGGGGCTATTTGGCAGGACTTAGAAAGTCAGACCATGGAAAGTCAGACCATGGAAACGCAGTATCAGTCACAAAGAGGCATATGCCCTGAGGCCATGGAGAAGATGGCATGTTTGAGGGCCACTTGTCGCCGAGATCATTGGTTGGTGTTTGGTCTCATCCAAGGGAGGGCACTGAACTGGTGTGGTTGAGGCGTGCTCAAAACAGGCAGGATCGGAAGAACAACTCAAGCTTTAGGAAGGTTCCTAGTGGTGCTGGAAGACTGCAGAAGTTAAAGATAACCTCTAGCAGGCAAGGAGGGTAAAACTGGGAAGGTACACTACAAATCCATAAGCATCTGGATGCCAGGATTCTACATGGAGGCTGTGAAAGGTACGCCTGCTGCACATGCAATAAGCGCCGCAGGATGAGGTGCAGACAGACTTCACAACTACCTGCTCAAGCCTGCCATCAGGCTGTTATACATGTACATGTGCCAGCCTCAGTTTTGTGTGCATGCGCGTGAGCTTATTTAAAATGCCGTACTGTTGCTTAATGGTTCACTTCTTGGTTCACATTCTATTGTGTTTGCACGTCAGGCTGGCTATCCTAGACCGCAGGATCTAATATTTGCAAAATTGGCAAATTAATCTTTTCAGATTACCATAAACAGTGCAGGCCGCATGCTTATCACCACGACCACATCTGCAATTTGCACGCGTGCACTTTCAGCGTGCAGTCCTAAATACTCAATTCACAAATGTGTAAGGCCTTGCGCATGCATCTGTATGTGTGTGTGTGCACGTGTGTGTATGTGTGTGCATGTGCGTGCGTGTGTGTATGTGTGTGCATGTGCGTGCGTGTATGTGTGCATGTGTGTGTGTGCATGTGTGTGTGTGCATGTGTGTGTGCGCGTGTGTGTGTGTGCGTGTGTGTGTGCGCGCATGTATGTGTGTGTCCATGTGTGTGTGTGTGTGTGTGTGTGTGCATGTGTGTGTGTGTGTGTGTGCATGTGTGTGTGTGTGTGTGTGTGTGTGTGTTCAGCCCTGCTACTCACTCCTGGACGCTCCTTCTTCTTGTCAAACATCACAATGCCGTCTTCCAACGCGTAGACGGTGTAGTCCTTGCCCAGGTCGGTGTTGACGCCGGAGTGCCACTGTGTATATGCGTGTGTGGAGGTGTGGTTCGGATGGATGGCTGCAAATTGGTGTGTGTGGCGCCGCTCTGCTGCTGTGCCAGCCCAACCACCTGCACCACAGCATGACCGGAAACCAGCCACCCCACTCACCGTCGAGCCTGTCTGGCGCACGATGATGCCTCCCGCCTTCACGGGCTGGCCCCCGAACACCTTGACGCCGCGCGACTTGGAGTTGGAGTCGCGACCGTTCTTTGTGGAACCAGCTCCCTTCTTGTGAGCATTCTGCACCACCAGCATTCGGCGGGAAGCAGCGGGAGCCACCACACCGGCCATGGTCTGGGAGCGCAGCAGGGAGGCTTGCATGGTGAAACACAAGGTAACAGGCCTGACGAAGCTAAGTTATTTTGAACGCAATGCAATTACACTTGCTCAACACGAATGTTTTACATAGATGAGCAAGCACGACAAAGCAAGTTCAGTCTTTCTGTTTGTTGCGGATTGAATCTAACAAGTTAAAATAACACAACAACACCTCCTGCGCAGCTGCACGCCTTCGCAACCAAGTAAGTAGCCTGGTGCCCTTCCTCAAGCTCTGCTCTTACCCCTTCCTAGCCGCTTGGATGGGGATCATCTGTGCCCACTTGTGCCATCAACCGCTGCTAGATCGATGCACCCAAAGCTCACACCGACATGCTCATGCACTCCAGCTGTTTGAGAGTGCCTGCATTGTTGCAACACTCAACACTGGTCGCTGGCTCATTCTACATGAACCCTTCATGTCAGATGATGGACGTATCAAATCATGCTGGTGATCCGTGCCTGGATGGGCAGGGACGTTTATCTGCCAGAACATCAATTGAGGGTGGACACAAGTGCGCGCGCGCACGCACACACACACAAACACACACACACACACACACACACACACACACACACACACACACACACACACACACACACACACACACACACACACACACACACACACAAGTGCACACACGTGCACACACTTGCATGTAGCGCAGCATGTCTTTTCTGCAAAATAGGTTGGACACAAACACATGAGATAATTCAGACATGCACTAATTCCCAGATGCACTTGCTACTGCATGCAGACAGCACAGCAAGCAAGATGCCAGGTCTTGGTGTGGGTGTGGGCGTCGGTGGAGGTTTGCTGCCCGCCCTCCTGTTTGGTGGTGAGTTCCTTGGGCATCAGCCAATCAATAGCTTGATTGATAAACATCCGAGGCAAGCAGGGCAACAACACCACAGGCAACAATATCAAGAACTTGGCATTTTGAGATACCCTTTAGCACTCTGCAATCTTTGGATCCTGTGGATTTGATGTTGAAGCAGGCCTTCTGTCAGCGCATGCCATGTTGAGCAGCGACATTGTTGTTCAAGGAGCAATCTTTGCCAGGGCTGACTCTTGGTGGTGTGCACACATGCAAACTCACAGAGACTTACATGTGCATATGCTTGCAAATGGGTACATGCGCGTGCGTGCTCACACACACAAACACACACAGGCATACATCTTACACGTTTGTACTTGTTTGCCTGCCTAGGCGTGATTGGAGCTGGTCTGGGTTCTGTGCTGATGTATGCTGGTGCCATGGAGGAGGAGGGTGTGGACATTTTCAAGGTGTGCTGGTATACTGGGTCCCTGTGTTGCTGTCGCTCTTGTTGTTGCTGCTGCTGCTGTTGTTGCTGTCATCGTTGTTGCCGTCCCTTTTGTTGATGCGTCAAGGATGCATGATCCTCAGGGAAATTTGATGGGGAGTGGGAGTCGCATACTTATGCATGGTGCCAGACGCCAACAGCATTCGTATGATGAGAAACAGGACAATGATGTGCATCCTTTGGGCCATTGAGCAATCTTCGGAGAACCAGCTCATTGAAAAGGAAGTTTTTTGGCCCACACTGGCATGGGGCCAGTGTTGTGAATCCATGGCGTACTCAAGAAGGCAGTCCTTCTAAGCAGGTCCGTGCACACTTCAGTTTGGTGTGCAACATCTTTTGAGAAAAAGCACTGTGGCAAGGAGACCAGGTAGCCCTGTCTGGCTGAGCAACATGCCGCGCAGCCGCAGCCATTGAAGCAAGTTTGTAACAAATCATAAGCACTATGCACCACCATGTGCCAAACATGCAAGATTACCCTGGAGGTACAGCATGTACTATCCTCCCATAGCTAGGCGCCACATCCTATGCCAAAAAGGGGTGATATGCTGCTTGACACTTTCTAACCCGCTTCTGAGTATGAAGGGTTGCTGTTTTGAATTTAAGGTCTGGTTTGGCATGCTGGGAGCGCCGGAGTGTGGCTCACTCAGAGCTTTGTGCACCAAAAACTGGCCTTTCTCTCGTTTGGACACACCAACTCATGTGTTGAGTATGCAGATGTTTTCTAGTGATACTTAGGTAATATTGGAGTGCAACATGTGCCCAATGCCTGCACTTCCCTGTCATCCCTGGAAAAATGCCATTTTGGGAGGGACCCTGCTCAGGCCCAAACTGGAGCAGCGGGTGTGGGAAGCCTGCTAGTAATATTGCAAGTGATTCTGGGTTGTTGTGAGGGCCCCTGGTGCTTGTCGGATTTTGGCCCACGGAGAGGCACTTGAAAGCAGGGAGGTCAGGCTTGGCCTTGATAGTCCATTTCCGTGCCCGCTGTTTGTCCTGGCCGACGCCTGGGGTCGTCAGCAGCAACTTTGGCGACGCGGACTACAATGCTGGGCGCCAGGGAGAAGCCGCTGGGCTCCACAAAATCCCTGGAACCAAAAAACTCGAAAATTTTGCTTGTGGAGGCACATCCGAGACGGTCAATGTAGCTTATATGATACTTATAACAATGCAAAGCAATCAAAATTTTTAGCTTGGGCCTAAATTTGGATTCCCCAAAAATATTTGGCCTTTCCGGGTCTTTCCGTGAAAGTAATTGCATTAGTACCTTCAAAATAACATTCAAATAACACATATTATCTCGTATCTGTGGCTGTCAGTAGAAATTTGAGTTTTTTTTAAATTGAGCACTTGACCCCTCACCCCTGCCTCTGCTGAAGTGTCAAATTTTTATAAATAAAAAAGCCGTTCCTTATTGTCAGCACTCCTCTCGGCTGACTTTGGAGCCCCTCCCAAAACAGCCCCCCACCAGCTCGCAGCAGATGGTCAACTGGGCACTCAGGGTACATCCTGGGGTCCACCTGCAGGCCTGGGGGTACAGCTGGAGGGTTTGGGCACACAGGAGGTGAGTTTGGCTGGCTGAGCGCACAAACATGCAGGCCTAACGCACAGCAGGCTTCACCGAACAGGACCAGCTCAGTGCTGAGACATTTATTTTTTACTAGCTTTCGGATGGTATGCTCAAAATTGGCAGAGGTGGGCTGGCTGGCACAAGGCAGGATATCAAACAGGGACGTGGCGCCTGACCCTTGGACACATCTTGCAGCATGAACCGAACCGTAAATAAAGTAGTATCCTTTTGTCAATCAGATATGACCCTCTACTCAAACGTACTCTCTGAGAAATAGCTAACAAGCTTGCACGAAAACTCCATGCCCATTTTGTGAACTGCGCCCACTACATTGTTACCACTAGGCAAGCCATTGAAAAGAAGACTACTTCTCAAAGCCAAGTTCTGGAGCAGGATGGTTCTAGTAACCCTCCAATTCCCCTCTAGCCCCTTCTATATTTTACCTATGTTGTGGAAGAGACTTGCGGCTTTTTTGAGCCAATGTGTATCCTTTTCCTTAATTAGTAAGGAGATCTTCCTTTGCCAACATGGTTTTTTAAGTTTCTTTTTTTCTTTTTTCCCTCAGAAGTCACCGAAGGTAATGCTGGCTTCCTGGACCTGTAGTGCCTCCTTTAGTACGTTGGCAAATATGCCAGTTTATTCATCTAAGTACAAAAACACCCCAATTGCCATTTTAACTCTGACCTGTTGTGCCGAACACCAAGCCGGCCACCAGTACAAAAATTGTTGTTTAAATGAGTCAGAAAATTGAGAACACAGTTATAACCATAAAAAGGCATTGTTCTTTACTGATCGGGAAGGGCAGCATTTGACATGCCTTCACAGCCCTGACTGGGGTGGACATGCGTGCGCGCGCACACACACACGCGCGCACGCACACACACACACACACACACACACACACACACACACACACACACACACACACACACACACACACACACACACGTGTATGCATGCAACATCTTCAGGAGGAGGGTGCTGAGGTCAAGGCGCACAGCCCTGCAGAGGGCCCTGCCAACAAGGCAGGTGTGGCTGCCCACAGTGTGGCTGAGCTGAGGCGGCCCAGCGCCCTGGGCTTTGCGGCATCCTTCCTCAAAAACTGAGTCGAGACAAATCTGCCTTTGGCTGACTTTCCGCTCGCCTGCTTTGAGATGTACTTAGAGCAAATTTGGTCTGATGAGATGCATGTGGAGCTGTCCTCTGCCACTGCACATCACATGGGCTTGGTGTGGTGGGCATTGTTTCCACCCAACTGAGGTTAAAGCCCCACCTGCATGTGGTGTGCAACAGTCTAGGTGCAACCCCGTCACTCCCAGTCACCCCTGCAGCTGCCCCAAGATGTGTCTTCGGGATTCTGTAAGTGATCACACTGCACACCGTGACGTGGGTGCTTCAGTGTTTGGATATGGGAGGAAGAGGGGCACCATCTCAGGGATCCGTGTACGGCTCTGCATTGCGTATCACCATGTTTACGGATGCTTCTGTGGAGGAGCACGTGCGTGCTATAATTTCATGGTACTTCAGCCTGTATTATGCAACGGCACCTGAGTTGGCTGGAAGCTCATTGGGAAGCTTATTGTTGTGTCTGCACTTATGAAGCTCATGTGCCAGAGCCCGCACTGAGCCTCAATATTGCCCTGCTTGTGAAACTGTAATGACATATTAGTCCTTGTTGCACCTGGCAATCTGCTCTGAAAATGGGTCAGATACATGTTAAATGAGTTACAAGAGAAATGAGTTACAATGGGGTTTGACCTTCAGCCAGGTAGTTTGGCTGCTCGGTCTGCTCAACTGTTCCAACTGCACAAAAAATATCCATGAGATACATGTTCAAATCATTGAAGTTAAAGGAATGGAAAGGGTTACATAGCTGTACCTGCCTACGTGGGCAGCTGAGCTGACGCGAAAACAGTGCCTATAACCAAACCTGTCCGAGCTGGAGAACAAAAGGTTACTGAAGGTTTCAGCCAGGTAGTTTGGCTGCTAGGCCTGCTCAATTGTTCTAGCAACACAAAATATTTATAAGATTGGAGATAATGAGTTACAATGAGTTACAAAAGGTTTGACCTTCAGCCAGGTAGTTTGGCTGCAATAAGATTGGAGATAAAACAATAAATCTCATAGGATAGGATAGGATAGGGTTACATAGCTGTACCTGCCTACAAGTTATAAGTCTTAAAGGTGCGCTCCTGTAAGAAATGAAATACATCCTCAGGACTAGCTTGTATTGTAAAAAGCGCCTTACTTGTCCAGAAACAATGGAAACAACTTAGATAGGAATTAGTCCTAGGTCACCAGCCAGTGGCTTTGTTTTGAGGGTCCTTTCTTTTTACTAACTTTCTAGTAGAAAAGAGAAGGAGACGGGTTACATAGCTGTACCTGCCTGCGGGGGCAGCTTAGCTGAAGCAAAACGTGCCTGTAACCAAACCAGTCCAATCTAAAAACAAAATTAGCTAGAAGCTCAGTCACAGTATTTCAGGCAAGCAGACACGAACTTGGCTTATCCTAGGACATCAGCCTGGTTCATTAAGTCTCCCCAAGGCGTGATGCACTGCTTGGGGGTGCAGAGCTAAATAGGTGCTGGAACTGAGTGCACAGTTCTGTTAAATCCTGAGATGGGCAATCCAGGATGACGTGCTCTTTGTCTTGAACAGTGTGCCAATCGCATTTGTTGCAAATTCTGAGCTCGTATGGGCACCTATTCCCATGATGCCGAAGAGTTTCCACTGGCACCCGAAGGTTGTGAAAGAAAAGAGAAGGGAAACTACATAGGCAGTGAAATACTCCCCACATCAATCTTCTTTTAAGTTCTTTCAGAGGAAGAGTAAGAAGGAAAGTCTATGCTGGGCGCTACCAGCGCGCATCATGGGAAGATGCGGCAGTCAGTGCTGGCATTATCAGGGAGCTCCATTCCACCAATCCATTGTGGGTGCGGCAGCTTGTTGGACATCCTTCAAGGCATGCAAAAATATCTGCCTTGTGTGTGTTTGTGTGCTTGTGTATTTGCCATTTAAAAGTGCCTTGTTCAACGCCCCTCCTGTAAGCCTGAAAGTTCATCTATATAGATTTTCAATGGAGTGCTAGAACACCAAATCCCGACAGCATCCTGAAGATGAATTTCCTGGGAAGTGCTTTCCCTTAAACCTTTGCGCAGTCGTGACGCATCCTGCTGTATCCCAAGTCTGCACTAAAAACCTGCTTCTTGTGTTTGTGGTTTTCAGGGAAAGCCCATGTAGCCGAACACGACGACCTCATGTTGTTGGGTCGTGCCTTTGCTTGGTAATGCCTTTGTCAAAGCAAGATGAAAGTGGCTGTCTTGACATTTCTGACGAGTTTCGAAGGTAAAGTCGGTTAACGAATTACCAAAGCCGTTGACATTTTTTACCAATTCGTTATAGTTCTTACACACAAAAGAGTTGGGAATGTGCAGGAAGGAGGGAATTAAAATATACGTGTTCAGCAAAATATCAACTTACCACAAAAGTAACAGGCAAAAGGCAAGTAGGCCTTGAAAAAAGGTGAACCAATTGTTATGCTATCCCCTTCATTGCATCCAAGCCAGTGGCCATCCAACAGACCCGCCTGTCTTGTCCCTAGAACAACATGTACTGGAGGGGGCGGTCTGGCAGGCCTACAGGTGGGCCACGAATGCCCTGGAACCCCTCAGTGTGATGTCCTCTGCTTGCACTAGCAAGCGTATTAAAATGCACCGAACAAAATGCACTTCACTTGCCTGCGATCACACTCGCATCTCCTTCTTTACTTCCCATTTGCCACAGCCTGTGAAGCGCAAGCCCGAGGCGCAGCAGCTGGTGCAGAGCAAGTGTGCCGTGCCCGCACTCCAGCCCCTGGGACCTGATGCTGCCTCAGTAGCTGAGCATGAAGCTGGTGTGTCCAGGCGTGGGATCATTCATGCTGGGCTGTTGGTGGGCACACTGCTTAGTGCCAAGGCGTCAAAGGCGAAGGAGGCGGAGCCCGGTGGTAAGTGACGGCTTAATATTTGTCTCCGTTGCGGAAGAGTTGAGAAGTTTTTTCCTTCTGGACTCTCTTTTGAAGAATTGGAAAATTTGGTGCCAAACATCTTTACCAAATGCTGCTTCCCTGTGCAATGGGCACCAGCCCTTTGAACAAGCATATTTTCAAACTGCCCTCAGCGAGTTGTGTCTGTCATGCATAAGCTCAACCTTTTCTGGGCATGTACAAGGAGATTTTTGGCAAAAGAAGGATTGGAATGATGAAGCGTTTGGTCAGGTACAACTTATTTAAATGTTACGCTGAAAGAGAAATCATCCTACGTGGTGCCAAAGGAGTGAGTTTTGAACCTTTGTCAGCATGGCACGTAGGGCTTTCAGATGCTTGGGAAATGAGTTGAATAAAGATAATTATTCCAAGGTAGAGCAATGGGCCTACTGCGGATAATCTGGAGCTAGGAGAGTGAACAGGGGTCCTCCAATTATCATTATTCTATGATGAATGTGGTCGTCCTTGACAATGGTCACAGTTGTCGGTATGCTCAAATGCAAGAAATAAACATGGGAGGAGCATATTCACCCATTTAAGCCATGTATCCCCCCTTGGTCAATTGGAGAGCATTTTTGTTGGCTTCAAGATCAGTGTCTACCATGGACCATTTCAGGTTGGCTTTCGAGCTGACTTGGCAGCTTCTTTCACCTTTGAATTGGTTGGGCAACTGATCAAGATGCAAAAAGGTCCAGTTTATGTGCTTGGTTCGGCCCAATCATCTGGCTTTTCTTCAGAATTGCTGCTGAATTCATGAATGGTGTAAAGATGTCCATCTTTGCTGTGCAATATTTGTGTGTAGATTGAGTGGTCACATCTTATTGGTTTAGTGTGCCACCATGTAAGTCCTGGATCTCTACCCGGGTGTGCTGCATATGCACCTGAGCTGCCAGTTCACGTGTCTTGCGTAAAGTCGCTGAATTGATACCAATTTCTACGATGGAAGCGTGCTCCTGGGAATGGGAAATGGAGTCTCCCCCTCATGGCTCACAAGTCCATGTATGCGCTTTTTGGCCGAGGGTGTGCTGCATAAAGCTTTCACACGGAGCTCAGCTCATCTTTGGCTGTGCGTGCAGTCCCTCAGATCAGTTCCCGAGAGCTTTTGGAGATGTCAAGGCGCATCGAGGCTATGCCCCCTACATACAGGTAAAGTCTGGGCCAGTGAGGTGCATATTTCTCAGGAAGAATGACAAGTGTTGCATGGTTGCCTCCTGCATTCCAGGTGGTCTGCTGAGGCCACTCTCTTATTTTCATTTGAACCCATCCAACTTTGAAGTCAGATAGAAAGACAGCAAAAGTTGAGGGCATGAACTGTGCTCCTATCTTTCCCACCTGTGCTCACCCCCAGGAATGCCTCAAGTACCCCTCGTCTATTTGATGTTAGATCGTCTCAAGAGTATGCCAAGTATCATGTGAAGAATACCGTCAACGTCCCATACCTGCCACCTGAGGGGTTTGAGGCAAGGTAAAATAAATGGATTAAACATTGGTTCAATTTGAAGTGAAATTAGGTGAGCTGCTCGGTTCCTCTTGGCCTGCGTTTTGCTATCTTTCAGCTCTTCTTTTGCCCTTTCCTTCCTTTTTCTGGAGGGCTTGGCCTATAAGGCATTTCTATGCCTTTGCCTTGTGTAAAAATCACATTCTCATAGATTTTTCGGTGCCTTGAGACTCAGGGAGCTTGAGGCAAGTTGAGGCATTATGACACAGTGTGTTCCTTGCCTGATGCGCATTGTTTTCTCACCAGTCACATTTTGTATTCTGATCATCAAGTGTGCAAGCAAAGAAGTGCGGTGACCCTTGGTTTATAGCTCGCAATTGCATCTTTGAATTAGTGCAGCACAAAGTCATGGAGTTTAGCAATTTGATTGAATTAACTCAATTGTATTTCTGGCCCTTCCCAGGATGATGCCCATGCTAGAAGGTGTGGACAAGGATGCAACTATCGTACTTGTGTGCGCAACTGCGACGCGGTCAAAACCCGCTGTAAAGCTACTGCAAGAAAAGGTGGGCATGCAATTGTGTGTAAGCTACCATAGCTTTCCAAGGCTGTAAATCCTCCTGGCGTTTATGAAAGTCGCTCGCTTTCAGTACAGCTTGCTTTAAAACTTTTGTTTTTTAGATTCCCCCTGTCTGGAACACATGTGCAAGAGGAGCCCTTTGTATTTAAGGGCAATCACCTCAATTCTGAATTTCTTGTTCCAAGAGGACACAAGCCTCGTCTGCACCAGCAAGAAAGTGTTTTTTTCAAGTGTGGTGCCCATACAGGCAACAAGATGACGGAGTGGTTCATCCATGGCTCATGTCTTTTGCAATGCACTAGAGCTGGTAAATGGTGCATCGGCCTTATGCAAACCCCTTTCGTAAATTGACAAAGTTCTGCTGCCCAAGCAGTTATTAAGTGCTTTCTATTTGGATGGTGCATGCAGGGTTATAAGAATGCAATGGAGCTGGCAAATGGTATGGAGGAGTACTACAAGGAGGGTCTGCCATGTGTTTCATGCGTTGCAACAGATTGGTGTGGATGTTGCGAGCTCGCTGATGTCAATCGATGGTTGGAAGGTATTTAATTTTTCTTGTTGCCGATGTATCATTTATTGATTTTGGGCATTTCCCTGAGTGCTTGACCTGTATAATACCCTTACATACTTAGGGATAGTAAGAGTATCTGCAAATCCAGACGATTCAAGAAACGAAGGTTGTTTGCGGGGATAAAACACTGAAGAGTTACTATTGTAGCAAGCTAAGTGCTATGTGTGTGTGTGTGTGTGGTTCAGTAATCTGTTGTTCAGACCAAGGATTTATCTATCTGGCCCTCTTTCTCCGAGTTTGTTTTTGCCCATTTCTTGTGAATGCTGGGATGCTGTGCTGCTAAGGCCAAGACCTTTGACAGAAAGCCTAATCCACGAAGGAAAGTCAATGAAAGAAGAAAGTTAAGAAGGTTACAGAAACAAAGATGGCCTCTAGTCAAAACGATTGTCAGCCAGCCCGCTTATACATAAGAGGAGCTCATCTTGAAAAGGATACACCATGTTGTTTCATGAGAGCGAATATATCAAAGGAGACTTTCAGATCGTGGATAGGAAAGGATAGGATAGGGTCACCCCTGGATTACAACCCATACCACCTCCACTACTGGAGCGAACACCCTCGAGACAAGGTATTCGGAGCAGTCCATAACGCCCTCTCGTCCAAATTCTCAGGATTCTCAACATGTCATCCAATCTACGATGACCATGTGATGTACCTTACCCTTAAACATGCCATTTACTCCGCAATACAACAAAGTCATGCCACAGCAACTTTCATGTTCTTACCAAGCTGGGGAGGCCCTATGAGCACAAATCCGTACTCTAAACTCCTCAATGCTTACCCTCACCTCTGCTGCACATGGGGAGCCCTGCCCTCAACAGCCCTCAACTATGCTACTCCCCCCTTCTGGATCAGCCAAGAAATTACCCTCCCCCACCACTCCTGGAGCCTACAAATAATTGCTGTCTGGAACACTGCTGCAAGAATCCGCCTAAATGAGAACAACTCAAACTGGCTCATAGGCTTAAAACGAGACGTCCGCGAGGCAAGTTGGCTGAAAACAAAAATCAGCAATGACCCAGTCCTCAATCCCAGGCACCCAGAAATCGAGACTGGCTTCAAGAAATTTGAAAAACTGCCCTCTGACCAAAAGCATATTCCTAAGAACATTATCCAAAACCAACCCCTCTCGCCGCTTACCGCATCTAGCCCAAATCTGGTCCGAAAAGTCCAAAATTGGAGAGAGTGGGCATACACGGATGGCAGCTGCCATATACACCAGGGAAAACGCGTTATTGGAGCAGGAGTCTACCACCCTGACAGTGACAGTTCCAATTATGTCCAACCGAATGGAGCAGGAATCACTCATACTATTGTAAGGGCTGAACTGGCTGCAATTGCAGCTGCCATTCTCAAGGGCTACTCTCACATTGCCACTGATAGCCTCACCTCACTGCACCAAATAAGAAAACAGATACTATACCCAGAACTTCATCGCCAGCATGTCCAAGGCCACATCCTCAAGATACTCATACAACTCGTGCGCAACTCGCCTACCCCGATTTATTTCTACAAGGTAAAATCCCATGCTGGAATCGCTGGCAACGAATGCGCAGATGCCATTGCTAAGCACCAGGCGATTCAGGGTGATGACACCCCTGCTGACACAACCCTCCCCTGTGTAAACCTTGAAGGCAATCCTTTCCATGACAACACCTGGCTTGCCTATGAGGAAACTGTCCGCACTCATGCAAGTACATCAGAACGCCCCAACTCACCCGCCCTAAAACTTAAACATTTCTCCAACCTCCATGATGCTCTGAGAACACACATGCACTCAAAGCACAGACTTGGTAAGGCCAACACCGAGGCAGGATACTACTCCTATTACCAAAGTCTACTTCCCACAGTCATTAAACAGGTCAGTAACGCCTTTTGGACCATGCCAACGCTTTCTTTTAAAATGAAGCGAAACATTTTTCACTTTCGCACAGGTACCCTATTCAATCAAAAACATGCAGTGCGCTTTAAAATGTCCACCAGTCTACAATGTCCCCTCTGTGGGGAGGCTGACAGCGCCCTTCACATCCTATCAGGATGTAAACACTCCACCATGTCAAATATGGTAACTGAGCGCCACAATATCGCCAACAGAATCCTCCTTAAAGCTATCAGCAAAGGTCCTCTTGGGGCAGGTCTTGCCTCCATGGGCATTGGCAGTGCAGACCGTCTTGCTTTACAGGACCTACAAATCCCGGAACACTCAACTATAGAACCCTCCCTAAATACATCTTCCCCCATCGCTTCCCTAACAAAGACAGGCTTACTTCAAGTCGCCCTGATGCTATTTTAGTTGTTCCAACGAAAACAGCACCAAGGACCAATTGCCGGTATCCGTTGAGGAATAGAGGGGGGCGCGGGGGGAACAGGGAGGACTCAGCGCCAGCCACAGCCACTCCATCCACTTCCAAGGTCCGTCACCCTAGTCAGCTCCTTCCAGAGCAGAGACATGTCCATCTTGTGGAAGTCAAATACTGTGAAGACACCCGGCCCAAAAACCAGCTCGAGGCCTCCAAGCAGCAGCACCGCGATCTATGTCGCCATCTTTCCAGGGCTTCAGCTCAAGTCACCCTCCATACCATTCTGTTGGGTGTGGGCGGGGTCATCTACAGCCCCCACACTTTTGAGCCTCTTAAAGAGCTTGGCCTTGACACTTCCAAGGCCACCAAGCTTTCTCGGAAGCTTCATGCTCATTCTGTCCAGTATGCTTACAAACTTACTAGCACCAGACGAGCTCTCGAGAAGACTTCTCTCAACTCTCATCACCAACTTGAAGATCAGGCACGGGCTACTGCTAGTAACCCTCCTGATCCCCATTGACTTGATTCTTATGTTTCTCTTGGTGAAGGGGATACACGGTGCCTCGGCCCTAGGTATCCTCTTTTCCTTAATTGATGTGGGGAGCATTTTCACTGCCTGCGTAGTTTTTCTTTTCTTTTCTTTAGGGTTACATCTATGATGAGAAGTCCATGATTTAGATTTAGATTTACAGTGGTTACAATGGGGGGTGACCTTCAGCCAGGTCGTTTGGCTGATCGGCTTGTGGCTGGTCTCTGCCAGCCAAAAATAAATCCATAAGCTCAGACATACAAAAGAAAAACTTTGCATTTCGCTGATGAAGGAACTGATGAACAAATTGAGAGCTCACTTGATGCAGTAAAAAAGGTTGCATCTCAAGAATATCCTGGAAGTAAGGTTCAAAAAGCACTTGATACTTGCGGCGCAGAGAACAAATGTGTTCATCAGTACAGTTAAAAAGGACATGTGCTTCATCTTGAGTTTGGTTGCAAGGACACCTGTCACACACAGAGGTACCATCATCCTGCCAAACAGCCGATTCAACTTTCAAAGTATGAGCACGAAGCCGGAACCTGCTCACATTACGCATAACTTGTTTAGGCAAATCCAAAAAAAGATACCAAGGCAGGGGTGCATAGGTTTGGCGAGCGTTGCAAGCAAAAGGAGTAGCAAACCAAGCTTGGTAAGTAACTATTGTATTGTTGTTTTCCCTTGGATCCACTGACTCAGCTTCTCTCCGAACTCCTTGCAATCTGTACCTCAAGTCTGCACTAAAATCATTCATGGAAATGGCACCCCCTGACCTCACAGCCTGCTCAAAAATTTCAGAACCACGCAAACCTTCAAGGTTCCAAGTTGGAAGGCTTGAATTAACTGCGCTGTCCAGCACTTTAGATTTAGATTTACACGGGGGGACCTTCAGCCAGACTGTTCAGCTGATCGGCCTGTGACTGGTCCTCGCCAGCCAGCATAATGTCCATAAGCTCAGAAACAAACGAAAAAAGCTTGTTGTTGTGTTGCAAGAGGAAATCAGAAACATCCTGGACACTGACTTGTTGTAAAAAAGGGTGCTCCATTGAAAAATCACCAGAGAAACAGTTGAACAGGTAAGCGTACTGTCTTCTCAAAGCACAAACATCTGTGTCTCTGCACACCAAAAGGGCATGAGCCTCATCTTGAATCTCATCACAAGAACAGCGATCACACAAAAGAGCGTTCCGAATATCCCAAGCTGCTGTCTCCACCTTCAGTGTGTGTGCCCTGAGTATGAAATGGCTAACATTCCTCATGACATGTGGAGACAAATCCAAATGCATGTGCCTTGGTAAACGGGCAGGGGCACGCACATTGTGGTCAAAAGGCATTGCAAAAGAAGATTGGTAAGTTGCTAGCTTACTATATGTGTCCCGCGGGTTCACTCCCTCAACATCTCTCCACACTGCCCGCAGCCTGTGTCTGAGGTCATCAGTAAACTCTTGAATTGGGATAGGAGCGCCCTGCTGCAGAGCTTGCACAAAGGAATGACAGCGCCGTGAGCCTTGAAAAGCATCTAAACCATGAGCAGTCCAGCAGAAGTCCATGAAACTAACACTACGACATGCTATCTACTCTGCCATCCTTAATACAGAGGCTACAGCCACCTTCATGCTTCTGCCAGCAAGCGGCAAGCATATGATAACCAACCCCTACTCACAACTCCTCAATGCCTATTCACACCTTTGCTACAAGCCCGGGACCATTCCTAAAAGTAAACTTACCTATGACAAACCCCAATCCTGGGTCGGCCAGGGAACTGCCCTACCCAAGCATACCTGGGATTTACAAATTATTGCAGTTTGGAATACGGCTGCAAGAGTTCACTTGAATAATCAGAACCATACCTGGCTTCAGGATCTAGCCAAAGCCATCCCTGAGGCCAAATGGATTATCAGGAATGTTAGCAACCACCCCATCCAGAATGCAAGACACAAAGTGATGCTCGGGATAAGGAAACGTGAAAAACTCCCCCTAGACATGAAACAGATTTCCAAGGGCCCCAAAAGAATTGCCTCAGACATTACCGTCGAAGCTCCTTGTCAGTCCCATCCCAACCTCCAGCTTAAAGTCACAAACTGGAGGTCTTGGGCCTACGAGGGTTACAAGGGTTGCAAGGGAAGAAAGGCCTCGATCAAGACGTTCGACTGCTAGCCTGTTCATAAATACACATGAGGTCATGAAGAAAAAAAGGAAGTTTGTTGTTATCCTGGTTTAGAAAAATATTGATATCCTGGGAATTCACATGGTGAATGGTGCCTAGACGGGGCATCCTGTGGGAGACGTGGAGGTGTAGAAAAGAGAAGTTGTGCTCAAAAAGTGAAGCATACTTTTGACGGAGAGAGCAAACCTGGGGATTGGAGCATCTGAACAACACATGTTTTTCATCTTGTATGTCATCAGAATCACAGATATCACAGACCGGAGAAGTACTATTGGACCAAGTAGTCCATTCAACTCGGAGAGCGTGTATCCGCAGCCTGAATCTGGCAGTGTTGCAAAGGACATGATGGGGAAGATCCAAGTACATGTATTTAGGCATTGTATAAGGTGGGTGAATGGCATGTGCATTTCTGACAGGGAGAGCGCACCATTGATGGTAAGTCAGTTGCTTACTGTTGCTTGCTCTTGGATCAGGGGCTGTGAATTGGTTCCAATAGCCCAGGTATCTAGATCTCAGATCCACCACAAATTGACTGAGGTTAATAGGGTCACACGCCATAATTTGACGTTTCATCAGATCCGAGTGTGCCAAACCATCAAGCGCAGGTAAGAGGTGGGACGTCCATTAAGAGTCAGTCATGGAGCTAAGGCTGACGTCAGCATGGAGAACCTTTTTGAGAAGGAGACTGTTGCACTTAGTAAGCGAGTTGTAGAAGCGCATAGTGGCACAAAACCAATTGAACTGAAAAGGTTCAATGCCACATTCTCGTAAAATGCTCCAAGATGGTGTTGTGGATTTCACTCCAAGAAGATTTCGCAAAACGTTCAGGATCCACTTCTGCAACAGGTTGTCCATTTCTGTGCCCTGCCGTAAGTAAGGAGTGGCCCATATCTGGCTAGCATACATTCCTGCTGGGATAGCGTACGTTTTTAGGTCTTGGGCCTACACAGACGGCAGTTGCCAGGTCCAGAACGGCAAGACAGTTATAGGGGCAGGTGCGTACCATCCTATGAGTGACTCACAAAAACTAGTTGAGCCCAATGGCGCTGGTATTACCAATACCATAGGAAGAGCTGAGCTCGCTGCCATTGCTGCTGCGCTCACTCACGATTACACACACATTGTCACAGACAGCCTTAGCTCACTTCATCAACTCAGAAAGCAAATCCTGTATCCAGAAAAGCATAGACATCACGTGCAAAGAGATGTTTTGAAGAAGATTTCAAACCTTGCCCGAGCCTCTCAAGATCACATCTTCTTCTACAAGGTCAAGTCTCATGCTGGAATAGCTGGGAATGAATGCGCAGACCAGGTTGCTAAATACCAGGCCTCCCTCAAAGATGGCAACCTAACTGGCACTGGCCTCCCTAGCGCTGGCCCAGGAGGAAACCCCTTCCACAATACAATCTGGCTGGCTCGGGAAGAGACCGATCCTAGGCCTCCTCAATCCCACCCTTCTCCTCCTCGTCTGAGCTACCTCCCAGACCTTAAAATTGCTTTAAAATCCCATATGCATGCTAAACACAAGCTGGGCTATGCTGACAGGAAGACAGGCTACTTTACTTACTACCAGAGCTTGCTACCTCACGTAAGCAAGAAAACTAGCAATGCCTTTTGGAACATGCCCGGTCTCTCAACTCAAATGAAACGCACTGTCTTCCAAAACCGCACAGGCACCCTCTACAATCAGAAACATGCGGTCCGATATAAAAGATCCACTAGCCTGACATGCCCCCTACCTGATTGCCATCACATGGACAGCGCTCTCCACATCCTATCTGGCTGCCGATGTCCTGTCATGCGTAACATGGTAACTGAGCGTCACAATATTGCTTGCAGGATGATTTTGAAACTGGTCAGTGAAGGCTCATATGGGGCCAATCTTGTGCAGTTGGATGCGGGCAACACAAGCCGTTTAGCCCAGCACGACCTACAAGTCCCTGAGCAAGTCTCTAATCGTGCTGTACCTTCCAACCTCTTCAAAACCACGGTTTCTATGCAATCCAGACGCGACTCCAGCCGCCCTGATGCAATATTGGTCACTCCTCACTCAACTAACCCAAACAGACCACCCACTTCACCCTCAAAACGGGTACTGCGCAGTATGGGGAGTATCACAACTCCAGCCCGTCATATTCATTGGATAGAAATAAAATACTGTGAAGATACGAGGCCTGGTGCCCAGCTAGAAGCCTCACAGCAACAACACAGTGAACTGTGCAAACAACTCCAAGGTGCAGGGATTACTATCCACCCAATCCTCCTGGGTGTGGGTGGGACTATCTACACCGCTCATACCCTTGATCAATTCAAAAAGTTAGGGATTGACACAGAGATCTGAAACACTTGCAAGAAAACTCCATACCCATTCTGTACAATCCCTACTGCACAACCCCCCCCGTACGGGGGGTCCAGGGGTGCTCCACGGGGGGTGTCACGGGGGCCAGTAGGGTTAAAGGGGGCCCGTGGATTGTCATAGCTCATTTCTGGCATTTTGGCCCATACAGGGGTGCCTGTTTTCCTATAGCTTTTCATTTTTGATTACATCCAAATGCATTCGCACTTATAGTTATGAGCTGAGGTGCAGTAAGCTGGCAGAAAGAGAGTTTTTTCTGAGGCTCTTAAAAACATGCATGCAAGGGCAGCTGCAGTGAGCTGCTGGCCATACAAACCTAACAGCATTGATCAGGAGCAATATAGGACTAATGTTGATGTGAAGGAAGGGGGGTAGAGCCTCGCTGGATTTTCAGTTGTGCAGCACTTAGCGATTTTTTGTGAAGCTCACGACTGTACATTGACAAGCAACTTTTTCAAAATTAAAAATTTATATATTAAGGCCGATGTTGCTTTGTGATTTCAACCTCCGTGCAAACATTTGACCGTGCCAGATTTCCCCCACCGCTGCCCCCTCCCCTCAACCTCCTTGCCCGCTGGACCCAAGGCACTTGGAGCAGTTACATGTGTTGCTGGCCAACTCCAGCACTGTGGTGTGATGTTGGTAACTGCTCAGCCTGACTGCAGCATGCGCACTGCCCCCTGCACTCCTCCAGGATGCTCCCTCCACAGATGGGCACTGAGCATGATGGAGTATGTACCACTGACGTTTGATGCTGCTGTGGTTGTGCGTGCAGGGGAAGCTGGAGGCCTGAGCTGGAGAAGCAATCCCTTTCGCTGAAAATTACCACCACTCGCTCCATCTCTCCCTTCGCCTGCGCTGCAGCTCGCACCATCGAGGCCCTGAGCATGTTGTGTCCGTCGCTGCAGGTGTACGCGCGCGAAGGACGCACTTGCAGGGGCAGGGAGGCCGGTCAACCTTGTGAGAGCAGTTACATCTTCAGCACTTAGCAATTTTGCAACTTGAATGAAGTGTTTGAAAGAGTGCCATTCTGAGGGCCCCCGTGGAGCCCCCCACGGGCACCCGTATATTTAATCCCCACTGGCCCCCGTAGAATAAGGTGTAGCCTACGGGCCCCCGTGGACGCCCTCACGGACCCCCGTAAAGAGTGCCATTCTGAGGGCCCCCGTAGAGCCCCCACGGGCCCCCGTAAGGTGCCACACACGGGCCCCCGTAGAGAGCTTCTCCACGGGGGTTTTGGGGGTTCCACGGGGGCCCGTACGGGGGGGGTTGTGCAGTAGGGAATTTGCGCACAAACTTACCTCTACCAGACGTGCCATTGAAAATAAAAACAATCATCATAACGCTGGTGTCCTGGTGCAGCGTGCTGCCAGAAACCCACCTGATCCACATTAACTCCCCTCTCATCTTCTGGTGAGAGAGACTCACGGCTCTTTGAGCCAATGTGTCTCTCTTTCCTTGATTGATGTAGGGAGAGTTTTCTCTGCCTACGTAGTTTTTTCTTTTTCTTTTTTCCTTGAGCTGAGTTCAGAAGAACCAAATGCTGAAAAGAATCACACACTGTTGTTCTTCATGAAAAAGTGTATTCACTTGATGCAGGATGCAGATAATGTCAGAATTCAGAAAATACACTACCGTATTCCCATATGATTTTCAGAGAAGTAGAGAACAGTATTACTTTGGAAATGGTGTGTGAGGCCATAAAGAGCTTGGTCTTCACACTTGCAAAACTACCAAGTTTGCTTCATGCACATTCAGCCCAGTACACTTAAAAAGTTGCTAGCACCAGACGCACTCTTGAAAAGGCTTCTTGCTGCTCTTGTCAACAAAATCAGGCATGGGGTACTGCTAGTAACCCTCCTGATCCCAATTGTTTTTTTTCTCTTGGTGGAGCCAATTCATGGTATTTCGGCCCAAGGTATCTTATTTTCCTTGATTGATGTGGGGAGTGTCTTCACTGCCTCCGTAATTTTTCCTTTTCTTTCTCACCAAAAGACTATGAATGGTGAGTGCCACTCCAGTGGATGATAGGTATGGAACTGCTAGGTAAGAGGATCTGGAGAGTGGGAGAAGAGGACAAGAGCAAGGATGAACGCGTGCAGTAGAACATGAGCATTGGCTTGAGATAGTGATTGAACGCAGCACAGGAGTGCTGCCCGTTGAGTGTGCCCAAACTAATTGCCCCAATTGCTATTCGGTGTGCCCCAGTGCTGTGGGGCTACACAAGGGGCTGCTGGCTCTGCTTTATTGATTTAGTGGGTTGTGTTTCAAGGCAAGTGGAGGGTGGTGCTTAAGATCTCGGGGCTGAGCATGGTGTGCACAGGTGCAGTGTGGGTGTCTTTACCACAGGCTTCTGCTTTTGGTTGGCAGCTATATCTTTGGTTTAGCCTCAGGTCAGATTTGAGCTTTGCTCAGCAGTCAGCTGCTGTACATGGCTTTCCTTGGCTGTGAGGCTGAATGTGCTACATTGAGTTTACTAAATCCAGCTTGCTGTTGAAGATCTTTAAAAATAAAAGTATACGCTGGGCAGCAGCCAACATGTGTCATGGAAGAACCAACAGTCAGCTCTGGCACTAACAGTGATTCCCACCGACTAGAAGCACAGCTAGGAGCAAACAAAACAATGCAGATACGGCGGATTGTTGGCCATCCTTCTGGGCTTGCGTCTCGCCCTCCTGTAAGCAGCCCATCCAGTCGCCTCCCTACCCCCCAATCCCACAATGCTTGGATTGCTCAATTGCTTGGTGTGTTTGTTTTTCAGGTTTCATGAACTTCATAAGAGCTTGAAGCTCTTATTCTTGTTGCTGGATCTTCTTCTTTATCCGCATGCTGTGCTAAACTTTGTGGTGGTGGGAACATGCGTCCTTTAAGGCTTGAATTCAAACCATTGCGGCTCCTTTCCTTACTTGATGTGCGGAGTGTTCTGCTGTATTTGTTCGGGGGGTTCAGGCAATGGCATTTTGGGTTTGAATTACGCACATGGGTTTGAATTACGTACAAGTGGATTCATTCAAAGTTTACTGCGGACTTGCTAGCACTGTACAGGAGGCCCTGACTTTGATGAGAACATCTTTCTGTTCAAAGACGCACCCCTACCCCAAGCCATACATCTTCCAAATAAATAAATAAATAGGGTTGATGCCTTTTGCTGCGGGCCCATGCATGGGGCCGCAGCATATGCAGGGGAGGCTTTGCCCATGAAATGACTTCCGGCACTGAGTGCGCCCTCAGCTCCATGGATGCTGAGCTGCTGTTCCACTGCTGGGACAGGTGAAATTAACCGTGAGATTATTTTGTGGTACTTTAAAACGAATTCATGGGTGTTCAAACAAGTGTTAAGCCTCCTGATTTCCTCTCTGCTCATTTCCTCTCGTCTCCAATGTTGCATAAGTCTCATGGAAAAGCACATATTTGTGTGGTTTTATTTTTGTTCGCGAGTGGTAAGCTCCTGTGTATGAGGGGGTAAACTTCTGTGTACGATTGGGTTGGTGAGTTCGCAAGTACGCTTGTACCATGCGGCAGGACCTCCGATACTTGGCTAAAAACTTTTCACAGACATGAAAAATAATTGAACACAAAACGCTTCCGTTCCAGATGACGAGCACAACTGCCCTACGAAAGTCGGCCCCCCTTGTGCTCCTCATGATAATCACTTTGCTGATTTCAATTTTCGTAAGCACTTCACAAGCTGTGCGCTGTGCAGGTAGGCTGCCGATCCTGTGAGGTGTTGGTCTGTCGTGACCACAGTGCTTGCATACTTGACCTGCAGAGCTTCTGCGTTATAAAGCTAACTTCAGCCGATCTGTGACGTTCAAAGCAGCTGCTCTCCTCTGCTGTTGTTTTTGACCCGCCTCCTGTGTTTCAGTACTAGTGTCTTGCAAATACTAGTGTCTTGCAAATCAATTGATCAATTCCTTAATTCCTCTAATTCCTGTCCTGCATGCAGTCAGCCAGGATCGCCACATTGACCTTCCAGAGAATACCCATGATGTAGGCAGTGGTGAGTGAATTGCGGGTGTCTGGATGCAGTCATTACTTTGGATACAGCTGCAGCCAATTGGCTTGCATGGCTTGCAAGCCATCTTGCCTCTTGCCTGCAGTTTGTGCGAGGTGTGCCAGAAGACAATCAATTTCAGGTTCATGCATTGTTAACTGGGCTTTTATGAATTCAATTCAAAAATTGGCAATCCATTGGCAATTTGTACACCAAGAATTGCAGAATTAAAAGACAGCCGTGCATATTATAAATTTCATTCGATGGCTTGACATCCCACTTTTTTTAAGCCTCCATTGCAATTGAAGTGCATCTCATTTGGTGTCTTTCAATGCAGATGATCACAGCCACGAGGACGGTGAGCTGTTGATCTGGGCCAAACAACCCTTTGAGCCTGACCAGGACTATGGTCACTGCATCACTGCTCACGTGCACATTGACGAGAATCATGATGATCACGAGCATGCTGGGTTCCACGTGGAGAGTGTGTTTGGTAAGTTCAGTGTGTCAAACATAAAATATTTTGTGTGTGTGAAGTCTGATGAGATACTTGTGCCATATTTTTAAAATTGTCAAGATGAGTCTGGCCTGAACTTGTATGGTGCAGTAGGAGTACCTGTATCTTGTCTCCTCAATGTCTGCTACACTATAAGCATAAGCATGAATTGTGGTGCTTGCTGCTGTCAAAAAGAAAGAAAAACTACGTAGGCAGAGGCACCTCTCCCTAGAACAATAAATGAAAAGGGGACACATCGGCTCATAAGAGCCGTGAGTCCCCTCCACCACAAAGCTGCAAAAAAAGATGCCAATGAGGATCTGGAGGCTAAATGGGAGCACCCGGCTCCAAAAACTGGCTGTTAGAAATATTGTTGTTCTCATTAGCATGTCTAACGGTAACAAGCTTGTTGGCGTATATTACAGGATGGGCATGAAGTGTGCGAGCAAGTTTAATGGCATTTTGGTGGTGAAATCCAAATTGTTTGGTTACTAACTACTTAAACGGGTGTGTTCAATATAACAGGTCCCACCGCCACCCAGAAGGATTGTATGAAGGTTCAGACTATATAAATGATAACGGAAATGAAAATTGACATGAAGGTTCTTTTTTCTGCTTTGTGGTGGATGGGATTTATGGCTCTTTTGAGCCAGTGTGTCTCTTTTTCCTTAATTGATGTAGGGAGAGTTTCTCAGAGGGGGCTATCTGAGCATGTGCCCAAGTATGCCCCTTTTTACATTTAGGGTGCACCCACTCACATTCACTTCATCTAATTGAGACAATTTAGCTCTAAAGTGCAGCTGGCGTTACAAGCTTCCAGACCATATGCTCATATTTGTGTAAGTTACACTGTGTGCTTGTATAGGCTGGGCTAAAGCTCACATGGGGCACGTAAACCCTAATTCTTTGCTTTTCATGGGAAAGTGGCTGGAATCGTCACATAACACCAACCACTGGGTTCTTTCAATCCACTGTTGTTGTAATGATATTCTTTTATTACAAGGACTCCATATCGCTACAAATTACCCAATTTGGTGCAGTGGATAGTCAGATATCGAGTTTTGGTGGTGAAAACTTGGTTTCACGCCGCGGCTAATTAGGCATGTGCCCCGTAACGGGGGATTTTGAAACCTCAGTGTTGCAGAAACCAGAGGATGCCAAGGTTGAAAAGTTCCAATCATGGCGCACGTGTGAAAGCATGCAAAAAAAACTAGCAATTTTAGGCCTCAGATGAAACCCTCTGAGCGTTTCCTCTACCTACGTAGTTTTCCTTTCTTTCTTTTTATGAAGATTCCTCTCTGACCAAAACTTTGTGGGGAGGGGACTCACGGCACTTTTGAGCCAATGTGTCTCTTCTCCTTGCTTGATGTAGGAGAAGCTTTCTTTGCCTTAGCATTTTTTGCTTTCGCTTTAGTGAAGATGCAAGCAACACGGGAAATTAGTTGATTGTCCTCCATTTTACGTCTCCCCTATTTCAGTTCTGATTTTCATTTTCTTTTTTGTCCTGCTGTGGAGAATGTAATCAATAATGTACCCTGACATTGATGCATGTTTGAGATCCCATGATTTGGCAAGAGACTCATTTTGCCTCAATAGCCTTCGCCAACAATTTGCAGGCACTGTTTCTGTTGGTGGAAATGGGCCCTGTCCTGGTGAGACAGAGGAAAGGAATGACATCATGAACAAGGTCAAGGAAATGCTTGGCAGAGCATTCGATTTCCCACAGGACGAGAACCTTTTGGAGATCAGGCAGCCTGACTACAACCCTGGAGCAGGCGGAGCCATTTTCCGTGAGGGCATCAAGTAAGTACATTTCCCCAAATTCACCAAATGCAAATTTACCCCTCTTTTGTCTATTGCTGCAACCATACTCCCATTTTGATGTTTGTTCTAGCTTGCTGCAGTTATGCACAAAAAAGGCCACTTCAGCTGCATAGGCCTTGGGTTTGCAGGGTAATCCTCCTTGATTAACAATATAGCTTATGATGCAAGGCTTGTCTTGGCCCCGGATGAATGGCATACAACACTGCCAAATAATAAAGTTCAAAGCAAACTCAAAAGGTCTTTTATGTGTATTTCTGAGCCAGAAATGGGTGCCTTTTCACTTGCCATGCAGCAGTACTCACAGCTTAGGGAATCCCAAGGTTGTTCTTTTTTAAGCTTGCAAGTAACGCATGGCCTGTTTCACAAGTTTTTTTAAGGACTATCGTTTCAATTACAATCAGGGCAACACACTTGACCAATTATCAGCATAACACTTTTTTGCTTTTCAGACGCAACACCTTTGCATGGCCTAGGCTGGCATATTTATACTATAAAAAGCAAGTAGGACAGCTCCACCCAATGTGAGTATCTGTTTTACTCACTCTGAGCACATGTTGGCTCTTAACCTGGGACTGCCAAGCATAATCACAAAACATCTATAGCACTGGAGCTTGACATTCACATGTTGGGGGTCGGGGGCATCGTTCCTAAATAGCCCATCGTGAAACCTATTTCACCTACACCAAAAGCCTGCCCAAATTGAGTTTACAGATACTTGGAGTCCATTTTAAAAGAAATGCAGTGAACAGGCGCAGAAGTTAGTCACTGACTCTCTGTGAGGATTTCATCCATTTTCCTCATAGGAAAATCTGCACAAGAGGTGCCAAAAATGCGGGTCATGGCAATAAGCAATGTAACTTCCCCAAAACAGGGCCTTCCATCAGTCCAGGCTCAAGGGTCATAAAATGTAGAGCCTGAGTACATAATTTCGGCATAGTTTGCATCAGAAAAAGCATTAGAAGTGCAGGAAAAACACACAGGCAAAAGGTTGCATGCATTCAAGACAGGTTCCCTAACTAGTGAGCTAGCTAGGGTTTCACAACAAGTTCCTCTAACCAGATCAAGACACAGCTGGCCTAGGATAAAACCAGAGATGCAGAGAAAATGGGGACCTGGAGGGTTGATGTCCATGCTCCTGGACTGGCGTCCATGCCTGGACTCTTCTTCTTCTTCTTCTTCTTCTCTCTCTCTCTCTCTCTCTCTCTCTCTCTCTCTCTCTCTCTCTCTCTCTCTCTCTCTCTCTCTCTCTCTCTCTGTTCACTGCTGCACACACCACTGCACACCCAACTACACCTCTTGAAAATGCCCTTTGTAAATGAGGAGAAGATGCGAAAGAAATTGCTGTAAACCTGATGACAATTTCTTGCCTTGCAGATGCTGTGACAGTGATGATACTTGCTATGACCCTAATTCTTGGGTTGCAAGGACAGCTACTGAACATGACCATAATGGAGCTCCAATGACTGCAGCATCCAGAATCCTCATCATGGCGTTTGTTGCAATGGTATTGATGATGAAGGTGCTGGTGTGAACTTGAAGGGCGTTTTAGGAAACAATCATGACTTGAGAGTAGTAAGCATTACAGAGCATATCAGGTGATCAATACTCTGTCGTTTGTATTTAAGCAATTTAAATGGACTTTGACAACACGTGCTTGAAGAGTGTTGCAATCTGCATTTGAGTCCTCCTAGCTCATTTTGCTGGTTTTGCACAAGATCTAAATCTGCATGATAGTTCCCCAGGTCATACCTAGCTGAGACATGATGTATATTTCAAAACGTTGATTCAAATGCTGAATCAAGCACTTTTGTATTCTATATTATTGGACATGTAAAACTTTATGTCTACACCCATTCAACCATATTGCATAAAAGGGATTAAAAAAATCAGCAGAGACAAATACAGAAAATCCAGCAATTGGATTGTGGTGGAGTAACGGATCTTCTGAACCAACGTATCTCCTTAATTTATTTAGGGAGAGTTTCCTCTGTCTACGTAGTTTTTTTCCTTTTTCTTTCCAACAAGTGAAGGCAGACTATGTGCAAGTTGCTAATTGAACCAATTTCATTTGGATTCGGAGGGTTCTTGACCGTATGTCCAGACATGCGCTTTGCCAGGAGGCACCTTACAAGGTGAACCAAATCAAATTTGTTCGTGTAAAGGGAGGGGGGGTCACACGGTTTTTGAACCAAGGTAAGCCCCTCTCCCCAATTGATGTGGTGACTTTTCACTGCCTACACACTTTTTCTTATCATTTCTTCCTCAAACTAATGAACCTGGGATTTTGTACCTTAAGCTAGGCTGTAAGTTACAGGTTACAGGAAAAAAGAAGGCCTCCAGTCAAAAGGACTGACTGCTAGCCTCATAAAAGAGAAAAAGTTCATGTAAAAAAGGATAAAGCTTGTCGTAGTTTTGACTCATGAAGGAAAACATACAAAAGGCTGGACATGGTGAATGGCAGGCAAGTAAGGAGCCACCTGAGAGGAAGGGTGAGATAGAAATAGGGGAAGACTAGAGATCAAGGAAGCATATTTATGCCGGAGCATGTTGTTCATCCTGCACAGCATAATGTGCATCTTACGATAGATGAATGTGGATGGCATCAATGTGAGATCACAGATCTATGGGTACGACCAGGTTGTAGGCTGGGTTCAACTCCCAGAGCAATGACATGATGTCTAGTTGCTTAGCCGCTGTTGCCCAACCAAATTTGCATCATCTACCACTGCAGCTTGTAGCAGGGTCGTAGCAAATGCTTGGGGCAGGCAAGAAAGAAAAAGAAATGAAAAACTACGTAGGCAGTGAAACACTCCCCGCATCAGTTAAGGAAAGGGGGCCACATTGGTGCACAGACCGTATGACCCGCCCACCACGAAGTTCAGACTGAGAGAAGCACGGCAGATAGAGAAAGAAGACAGGTCCAGCAACGCGAAAGAGAGCAGGATGATAGCTGAAAGACTGGAGTCCCAGACCTACAACAAGCAGAGTCAGCACTGTCAGCCTTCAAACCAAGGAGATCCATGTCCAGCAGCTGTCTGCTGAGCACAACTAAAGTCTGCATTCTGGCAGACTAGCTGAACTAGCTGCTAGCAACAACTGGGGCAGGCAAGCATAGTCCAAAAAGTGGTTGCAAATGCTTATATGAGCCTGGTGATGCTTGCTTAAAAGAAAAGCATAGAAAAGCAAAGAGGCCGCGTGCAATTCGAAGAGGTTCTCTCACTAGCAAGCTAGGAAGGGTTTCACCATGATGCTTGATTTTCTAGCAGCACTATTTGGAAAGAAAGAAGTGGGGAAACCTTTTCTGCCTACAAAGTTATTTCATTCATTTTTGGTCTTATATCAGACTTTTCAAAGCCTTGCCTTCCAAGATCAGAAATATTATTGCCTTCTGTAGGTAGGGAGAGATCAGGCTTGCTGTGCTTGGCCTTAAATCCAAGCAAACACTGATGGAATTTAGGCCAGTTCTTTTTCCGGCTCCCAAGAGTACATCCAAATGATCCTCATGAGTTCTTCTTCGTAAGGTTTTTCACTGCATACTGTCCAATCATTGCCCAGGCCAGCAAAGACAAGACAAGATGTATACACACATGTGTCAGCTGCACCTGTCTCTTATCTTTGCTCATCAATGTATGGGTTCAAAGCCACCCTGCATGGCAAGTGCAGATCTGGTAGCAGCACACTCGATGCACGCTCAATGTCATTGCAGCAACATGAAGGTAGTTTCAGGCTAGAGACCAGCTTCCATGAAGAGTGGCAGAATCCAAACCCAAGACCAAAGGGGCAAAATGGGTTTGGAACTGCACTCGGTGATGGAGGTCCCTCTCTTGACTGTACAATTAAACTTACGACATGTAAAACTACTTTTTATTGACTGCTTAATATACCTGTACTGGCTTGATCAAATTTTGCAAACTCTTCCGGACAGGGTGGTGGCGATGTCGCACCTTCATAAGAAATTTTTAATTGGATAACTAATTTTTGTTAATCTAAAATTATTCCGGGCTTGTTGGCCGACTTTACTGTCATTTCTTGGGCGTCATTCGAAGAGTTATTGAGAGAAATACGCCAATATAATACAATTCTATCTAGTTTTGTCTTGCTTGCTTCGTACTAATGGTCGGAGATGAAGAGCGGCCATGACAGAAAGAGACAAGGATCAAGCTCGGAAGGAGCGGTTATTAGCTGTGGAGAGGGCTGAATTGAACAGCTTAAAGGCAGGCAGGGTGTGTAGATAGCATGGTATTGCTGTCTGCAGCTGTTGTGCTTGCAGCCAACATAAAACAGTGATGCGCATGACATGGGCCCGTGCAGGCGGTTTACCTGAAGCGTGGAAGCCTATTTTTCCTCAGCAGCAAAGAGGCTGCTCTAGAAAGGGTGCAAGGTGAGCATCACCTGGTGCTCTAGCAAATTGTTTTATCAGCCTGGACTCCTGCCTGCTTGAAAGTGCATCTCGTTCGCACAGACGTCCTGGTGACCGTGACACAGACGTGTGTGTTCCTGCCTCAGGCCAACAGCAAAAGAAGTAGCATCAGCAAAGCAGACAGGGGTCAGGAGCTGCTTGCAGTGAATCCACGCCTTGCTCTGGAAGTCTGCTTCTAGACGGCGCCTTCAGCTGGAGGAGCGAGTGCAGCCTAATTTAGAGAGGGTTTGCCATTCAATTCCCTTTCTAGTTTTCCTGAGCAGCCATGGCCAAGAAGGCACACCCTGTCTTCAAAAGCAAGGGCGGCGCGCAGCAGCTGTCGGTGCAGCAACAGCAGCAGCCGCAGCATAAAAAGAGGAAGCGGGAGAGGGAGCATGGTGCCTCTGATCTGCAACGGCAGCAGCAGCAGCAGCAGCTCCCTAAAAAGAAGCAAAAAACAGACACATCGACGGGAGCCTCTGCACCAGTTGGGGAACAGCCATCCTTGCAGGCCACAAAACACAAGCAGCAGGCGGGCCGCGCATCAGAGGACACAAACAGCAAAGTTGTGGGCTTGAAGCAACAGAAAGGGGCATCTGGCATTGTCATGAAGAAGCAGGCAGGGCATGGGAAAAGCAGACCTTGGAAGGGAAGCAGCAAAGCTGAGGGTGCGGTGACGCAGCACGGGGGCAAAGCAGTGCGCATGCCTCCCAATGCTGGTGTGCACGTCAGCATGAAAGGTAGCAAAGTGGAGCAGGATGTCGGCAGCAGTGCAAGCAGTGACACCAGAAAGGGTGAGGCTGAAGGGGGCAAGGCAGGGAAGCACCATAAAGCAGCAGCACGGGCGCGGGCGAAACAGAAGGCCGCCAAGAGGAGGGGGGCAGAGGAGAACAGGGAGGCCTTAGTGAAGGTGAGAAGGATTGATTTGTGGGGGTCGAATCAAAAAGACTTGTAATATCATGCTACAATGAATGAACTAGGTACAGTGGATGGCACCAGTGAGGCTTAAATGTGAGTATGAGTTGTGTTCCGCGCTGACAAGCAGCTGAAGTGAGCGGTGCACGTGCTGGTTGAACGCATGGGAGTCACATGACATTACTACATGCTTGAGCATCTTGCCTCTGCAAAACGCCGCAGGGCGTGGGGCACAGAAGGTCTGCTTGGAAGTCACGTGTGGGTGCTGCACTCTGCACCCGCCTGTAGGGTCAGCACCTTACAGATGGGCAATACATGCATGCAGACCAGCAACATGCATGGAATCTGATGAGGACAGTGTTCATTGGGGCCAAGCACCTGAAAACAGCTGTTCAAATAAGGCAACAGCAGCGTTTACCTGACCAACCTGTTTGACCCTGTGTCCTCACCAGTGTAGTGAAGTAGTACTTGTGGTAAACAGTCTTTCTGAGGGCATGGGCTGAATGCAGAGTCACTGCCCTGATGAGTCTAACGAGGGCAGTGTGCCCCTGGGGCCCAGCATCGTAAAGCAGCAGAGCCAAGTACGGGTGCAGTGGTGTACCTTCCCCCCTAAAAGGTTACCACCCTGAACGCATGAGCTGACTGCAAGGCCATATAGTCTTTTGTGGGGGCAGTGCCCATGGGTGCACCACACAGCCAAATGAGGCAATCTTGCCTTGAGGGAGCAGTGGCACACACACTCAGTAAGGGCCACCGCCCTAAAGGGGGGTGAGCAAAAGACTCAACCGCACGAGCTGCATGCACGTCATGGTCTACTGAGGAAAGTGCTCATGGGAGCATCAGAAAGCACTCGAGGCTGTCTTGACTTGAGGCTGACCTGGGAGTGGCATGCACTTGGTGAGGGCTACCGCCCTACTGTTGGATGGTATTTGGACTTGAAGAAAGCAAAAGCTGAATGCATGGCCATGGTTTAATGAGGGCAGAAGACCTCATGGGTGCATCGGCAGGCAAGTGTGGGTGCTGCTTGTGCACAACCTCACAAATTGAGTAGCGCTTGAACGCGCGTGAGTGGTGCGGGGCATGGTGGCCAAACATGTGGATGCAATGTGCTCTGCAATGGTCCTGCTGGGTCAGTGCTGACTGACCATCACAAAATCAGCCTTTTCTGTCCCGGCAGAATTTGCCACTCAGATAACATCGGAGGTCGGAAGTGTTCTAATTGAATACATCCCAAAGTAAGGTTTCGGCATGGCCACAGTTGTTGGCTCAGCGTTACTGAAATCGTGCTCACAGTGAGCGCAAGCTTGCAGGTTGGCGCATGGGCATCATGTCAAAAAAAGCATGAACACCGTGACTGGCGACATCGTGGCTGATTGACGCATGGGCATCACCTCAGCAAGCACAAACATCGTGACTGATGACATCGTGGCTGATTGGGGCATGGGCATCACCTCAGCAAGCACAAACATCGTGGCTGATTGGGGCATGGGCATTGTGCCAAAAAGCATGAGCATCATACCAACAAGCATGGACATCATAAATGATGACATTATGACTGATTCACGCATGAGCACTTCGTGAAGGGGAAGGGGAAGGGTTACATAGCTGTACCTGCCTGCGGGGGCAGCTTAGCTGAAGCAAAACGTGCCTGCAACCAAACTTAATGAGTATTTCGTGAACAAGCATGCAGGTACCACGCATGCAAGCCTTCAAGCTCTCTTCCTCATCCTTTGTGTACTCATCTCATCCCTCGTATACATAAAACACGCACAGGCTGGGAGCAATTGGGAGGCGCTGAAGGCCAAAATTGGGGCCACCGGGAAGGGGGCTCAGCTGGCCAAAGAGAGGGAGGCTGCTGCTGGGAAGAAGCCACGCAGCCTTGGCTCCAACACTGGTGTGTGTGG
Source organism: Dunaliella primolecta (assembly GCA_914767535.2). Taxonomy (NCBI): domain Eukaryota; kingdom Viridiplantae; phylum Chlorophyta; class Chlorophyceae; order Chlamydomonadales; family Dunaliellaceae; genus Dunaliella; species Dunaliella primolecta. Next base: position 13,060,254 of record OU611755.1, read on the forward strand.
GTACATGTGCGCTTCTCCTTGCTACAAGTTACATCCAAAGCAATGCAAACCCACACTTGTCAGACTCTTTTCGCAACATTGCTGTGCATCTGAACAGCCAACCCGCTGGCTCCATGATTTAGGTGATTGTTGAAGGTTTGAATCCATGGTTTAGCTGGTTGTTGCAAGTGCTGAACTCATGCTTTCAATGTTCGTCGCAGCTCTGGTTTGTAGCTACAGCTCATTTTGGTGATACCCTTGCAAGCTTGCTAGTCAGGGAGCCCTACTTCAATGCACGAGATCTCTTGGCTGGCGTAATCTTTCCTTTTTGTATTGGCTGCCTGTGCCTGCAGAGCTAACACCATCCATTGCCTGTGCCACCTTGAATTGTCTTGGACTCATGGTCATGAGCAAAACGCACACATCATGCCATTGGCACCCATCATACCCATGCCACTCACATCATGTTTGTAAACTTGTCTTTACAGGCGTGACGCCCATCATTGCCTTGGACTGTGAAATGGTGGGTGTGGGCCCTGAAGGAGACAGGTCAGCGCTGGCCCGCGTTGCAGTCATCAACGAGCACGGCAATGTGCTGCTGGACGTGTTCGTCAAGCAAAAGGAGAAAGTTACAGATTACAGGTGTGTGTGGGGGGGGGGGTTGAGGGCAATGTGCTGCTGGATGTATTTGTCAAGCAAAGGGGAGAGTCACGGATCACAGGTATATGTATTGGCAGGGGCAAGGGTGAGGGGACCAGGGTGTTCATTTGGAACTTTTTTAGAGATTTTGGAAACACTTTTGGAGGCAGACAAGTCAGTCATGGATCTTGGGTTTGGTTTTGCCATCAATCATGCTGCCGCTTTGCTCTTATCAGGAGCACAGATGACCACAGACGCATCAGGACATGTTGGTTTTTCGCCATGTCTTCTTTGCTTCTTCCCTCACTGCATCACGATTACTTTTCTTGCTTAATTCGCAGGACAAAATACAGTGGGGTGCGCGCATGTGATGTCAAGTCTGATGCAGCCATAGATTTGGAGGAGGCGCAGAAGAGAGTGGCAGAGCTGATGCAGGTGCGTGGCTATGAGAGGGCTGATGCAGGCGTTTGCCAAGCAAAAGGCAGCACACCATCTGCACTCTTGCCAGTGCCGGTTTATGGGCCAGTTGCAGGTCCTGGCATCATAGTACCTTTTTTTTTTCCAAGGCTGCGTTCAGGCTAGTTATGCGCACAGCCTGCTTAGTATTGTTAGTATTCCTTGTTTTTTTTGCTTCAAAGCTTTGGTTTCGACGCGCTGTGTTCTTGGCAGGGCCTGCTGCTGGCAGGGAATGCGCTCACCTGCGTTTGACTCTTTTTTTTTCATGTGTTTCTCCTTTTTTCCTTGAGATCCTTCTTCTTGGCATGTTGTGCTTTAGCACAGCCGTCTGCTGGCAGGGCATGTTCGAAGCTGTGTGTTTGAACCTCTCATTATAATCCGTTTGACAGGGCCGGCTGCTAGTAGGGCATGGGCTCAGCAATGACCTGAAGGCCATGATGCTGGATCACCCACGCAAGGACACCAGGGACACTGCGAGGTGGGCACCCTTTTGGTTGGCTTTCTCTTTCCTAGCTTTTGTTGTGAAAACATACTTCAATCACGCCAGGAACCCTGTGGGGTGGGCATCCCTTCGGATGAACCTTGCTGCTCATGCATGGATCACATGGCACGTGGGTCATGCTGCACATGCATGGATCACAATGCGCATGGGTCATGCTGCTCATGCATGGATCACATTGCGCATGGGTCATGCTGCACACACATGGATCATGCTGCACATAAATGAGGCATGTGCTGCACATGTATGGATCGTGCTGCACATGCGTGGGGCATGCTGCACATGGATCGTGCTGCACGTGTAAGGATTATGCTACACACTCGTGGATAATGATGGACATGCACATACCATGCTACGCATGCACCGCGCTACATTGCCAGGGCAGCTGAAGTGTATGGACATGCAGGTCTTGGAGTCATTCGAGGGCGACTACATACAAAGGGGAGCTTCCCACACCCGGAAGAGCACTTGTTTCCTGGTCCCCTGCCTAACTTGGACACTGCAGGTCCTGTCTTCTGATGAATGTGACATCCTCCCTTCCTACCTTGAATTGAGGCATGAGACACCTTTCTCTTGAGCTGCATAGAAGGTGGCATCTCACTCCCTCAGCGGGGCATCTGTTTCTGCGGTCCTTCGGGTGTTTAAGGCTTCTGGATTGACCCCTCAGCGTTGCTGTTTTGGTTTTTTGGATCATCTCCCAAGCATCCCTCATTTGAACCTTTGGACCAGCATACCTGCTGCTCATGCATCTATTACCTGATCATGTGTGTGTATGTGCGCACGTAGGTACCTGCCATTCATGCATTCTCCTGCGCCTGGTCGCAAGCATAAGCCCAGGGCCCTCAGGGTCCTGGCGTCAGAGATACTTGGCCTTGACATCCAGGTGTGTGTGTCAGGGGGGGGGGGGGGGGGTAATGCCTGGATGAGAGGTAGGTGTATGTCTGGATGCATGGTGGATGTGGCGCACGTGGATGAATGGTTGATGTGGAGTTTTTACAGATGTCTGGATGTGTGCCTGGATGGGTGGTTGACGCGTGTGCATGTATGTGTTTTCTTTTCCATCCAAGGTCATGTGTGCATGTATGTGTTCTCTTTTCCATCCAAGGTCATGTGTGCATGTATGTTGCACGCTATGAGTGATTCAGCTGCGCTTACAGGTGATTCAGCCGTGCTTACAAGTCAGATTCCTTGTCTCACAAAATTGGGAATCGTGTGCGATGAGGCTGTTACCCACCTGCTTCATGGCCCCCTCTAAGCTGTGGCAACTACCTTGCCCCTCACAAAAAGAAAACAAAAGAATGTGTGCATTATCGAAAGGTTACCTGACTAGCGAGCTGGCTGCGGTCCGGCCTTCCTGAGCAGCAAATGCAACATGTCTTCCTGCGTGTGCATTTATACCAGAAGGCGCCCACCATTTACCCTCCTTGACACGTGTGCTACTTTGCCTCTCCCTCCTGCAACATCAGGCTGGAGAGCACTCACCAGTTGATGATGCCCGCGCAGCGCTGTATCTGTACTTGCGACACAGGAAGGTATGTGGATCAGGTTACAGTGCACTCAGCCCTTAAGCTGACCATGACGGTGCATCATTCTAAAGCCATCGAGCAGCAGTGTGCTGCCTTGTGGCAAGCTACTCTGGTGTGTATGGCAATGTGTCTGGTTGTGTACAGGAGTTGGCAGTACAGGAATGCCAACCACTGGCACCCATTATTTTACTCATGTACTTGTTTATTCATTCATTTGTTAAATAACTTAAGTGCTTGGGTGTGTCTTGGTCAAAAACGGGTTTAGGTTCAGGGGAAGAAACAATGCTCAGTGAGTTGCAGTCCAGAAGGGAACTACCTCCCTGCAGGAGTGAGCGTCTGCAATGCGGCAGATCATTAAGCAGAGGGTTTTTATTGTTAGCCTTGGATTGGGCATGCACAATGGAGGGCTTGTATTCTGAATCGGGCATGCACAATGATTGGGCCGCCTGCAACGGTGTGCCATTGTGTTTCATCGGGCACGGACAATGAATGGTTTAGGCGTTATATCAGGCATGCACATTGAGTAGGCCGGCTGCAAAGGTGTGCCAGTGTGTTGTATTGGGCATGCACAATGAAGGGGCTGCCTGCAAGGGTAAGCCAGTGTGTCGGTTTGGGCATGTATGATGAAGGGCTCAGGTGTCGGATTAAACATTCTCAATGAAGGGGCTGCCTGCAACAGAAAGCCAGTGTGTTGGATTGGGCACGCACAATGAGGGTTTTAGCGTTGGGTTGGGCATGCATGATGAAGGGCTCAAGTGTCGGATTGGGCATCCACAATGAAGGGGCCGCCTGCACTAGCAAGCCAGCAGCAGTGGCGCCTGCCAGAAGTTCAAGGGCACTCTGGAAGCGTTTCGTCCCAATATGCCCTCAGTACCAGAGGGTGATACGTACCTTACTCGGAAATTGGTGCATTGTGCCGTGCAGCGAGACCCTCACTCCTGTACCATTGGTAGTGCAGGATGAGGAGGCTTCATCTGCTGCAGCAGTCCCAAGCAGCTATTGGGCCTCATCCTAGCATGAGCATTTGTGATGCTGGTCACCCACTTGATTTTGTTGTGTCCGTCTTTTGTGCAGGAGTGGGAGGCAGCCATCCGCAGTGGCACTCTGAAGCAGCAAGCGCTTGCGATCAAGGCATCACGCAAAGCAGCGCTTGCAGCTGCCACCAATGCTGCAGCAGCAGGCCCCCATCGGCCGCCTCTGCTAGATGCAAAAGGAGGAGCAGCAGCATCAGCGGCAGCTGTGCAAGTACGTGGCTTGCCTGAATTGGTTTTTGTGAGGTTGTTCTCGTGAGTAGGCAGCGATTAGAATACCGTACCAAATGTATATCACCGCGCATAAATATCGTTTTGTGCCCTGCGCGGTGACTGCGTGCACGGAAAATATATATTTATTTTGAGGGTGCGCGGTCGTGCTTGGTTGTGGAAATAAACGTTTTGAAACGGTTTGAAGTGTGAGTGGATGACAATGCCCCGGACCTGCCCGGCCTTCCCCTCAGCAGCAGCCTTCCCCTCGCAGCACTACCCTTCACAGCAGCAACAACAAGGGCACAAGCAAGCAGGGCGACAGATGGAGAGGAATGGGAGCATGCTCGCAGGGGAGGGGAGCAGCAATAAGGTCAAATGAGTTTGTTTGAATGGAAGGCGTTTGAGCAGGGCCTGGGTGGAAGGGAATAAGTAATGCATGAGCATGACATTAGAACCGAGTAGATTCAATATGTAGAGTAGAATGCCTCAAACAGACCTTAACTTGCCTCCAAGTTGGCGCTCAGCTTGCATGGAACCTCAACTTGCATGGAACCTCTAAACTGATGCTTATTGTGTCTTTCAGGGGCATGCAGGGGCTTCAGAGGCATATAAGGCCCTGCGTGGTTTATGCATAGTTGTGAAAATAATTAATTCCAGGGTGCGCTGTTGATGCGTGGTTGCAAAAGTAATTATTTTTTGGGGGGTGCAGGATGAGTCCAATCGGGTACGGTAATTCAATGCTTGAAATATTTCTCAAGTATCATAGTCCAGTGTTTTACCATTATTTTCTCTTGGACTCTTATTATTGTTTCTTTTAGTGCTTATAATGAACCTGCTCTAATCCTTCTTTGCTTATAATACAATCAATTGTGACTTAATAATTCCTAATGGAAAGGGAAACACCTATGGCTATATTTCTTAGGCTGTAGCCAAAGGTTACTGTTTGTAGCCATGCACCTATCTTTTTCCATTGATTGTGATATGAGTATGCTCCTAATTTGCACGAGATGGGTGCTCTATGGGACTTTGTTGGGTGAACGGCTGTATTGTGCATGCTTTGAGGAGAATGCCAGAGAACTCTTCATTGTTGTGTGAGGAGTGCTTACTTGTAGTGCTCGTCTTGACTGTCTGCAACCATCACTCACTAAAGAGTCCTTGCATAACAAGTGGACCCTCATGCCCTGGGTCTTTTAATGCTTGAGGTTTCATGCATGCCGGAGTCATCACCCTGCTATTGCAGCCGCTTGTAAACAAGGCTGCCAATGTTTTCGGAAACAACCGGTAAGCTGCCTGAGAGGAACCTAGAGGCACCTTATGAACAAACAATGCTGCCCTGCAAAACTGCTTTGGAAACAAACTATAGAGGTGCTCCATGATTGAACTCGCTCAGCCATGTGTGCATCCTTGTCTAGCAAGGCTCATACCTAGATCTTTTGGTGGCCTCTGTTGTCTTCGTCCACACAGCCTTTGATGTCTGCTTTCACACCCCCAGGCTCCCCCAGGGTTCTTGCACATTCTTGTCTTTCAAGTCTCACTCTTGAACGCCCTGAAGGCAGACTGTATGTGAGCTCTCACGCATCCAGGCTTGTGCGGGATTCTTGCACATCCTTGCCTCTCAAGGCTCTGTCATACGCTAAGCACTCGCAGCTCTGGCAGACCTGCGAGGTCAGGCCACAAAACGCATGTGCAGTTGTGAGAACAAGGAATCATTCGCACACAGACCAGCACGGGGCATTTGCATCACGAGGCTTACACTCAAACGTCCTAAAGGCCTCAGCCACCGCCATCCATGCAGCCATGTATGCATGCTATCACGTACCTGGGCTTGCTTCCAGGATTCCTGTGGCACACCTGTGGTCACCCGGCCTCTCCAATGGTACTGGTCCTGGTTTCAATTCCGTGCAGGGTACAGCATCTGGAGCAGAAGCAGATGCTGCTAGCAAAGCAAGCGGGGCTGCCTCAGGCAGCAGCACCGCACCCAGCAAGTATGCAGGTCTGAGTGCTGCTCAGATCCGAGCCCTGCGCACTGGGCGTGGCGTTGGCAAGGTTATGGGGGCCCATGGCGCAGCTGTTCAGGGTGGTGGGTTCAGCCAAGATGGGGAGCCACTTCAGGTGGGACTTTGCTCTTGCAGCACTGTGCATGGTGTTGGACATTTGCGAGTTTGCTAGGACCAGCATCTTTTCCTGACTTGATGTGGAGAGTGTTTTCACTGCCTGCGCAGTTTTTTTTCTTCTTCTTAGGGTCAGCAATTTTGCCCAAAAATGTTTGCCAGTGGCCCGTGCAAATGTTTTTCTGCTTAGCAAACCCACAGCAGCGACTGAATAACAGCTTTGAAGTATCTGATGTGAAAGCCGACAAAGAATGAAGTCCCAAGTGAGGGCTGCAGGTAACATCTATGACTTCCAGAGGAGGGTTGGCTGCATCATTTAAAAAGCTTGCAATGGGAGAAGGACGTCCGATCTCTTCCTATAATTGGTCTTGCCACTGAATCCGATGAGGATTTCAAGAGCTTCAGTCATGAATGTGGTGCATGAGCGCCGCCCCCACCCCTGCTTGCAGGCTTCAGGGTTTTGTCTCATGAGCGTTCATGAGGTCTGTCTCGTTCCTTTTTGCAGGTCTCAATAAGCTTTCTTTGTGGTCTGATCATGAGCACCTATAAGCAGTGGTCAAGCCTTGCTGAGTTTGCGATAGTGATTCTTGAGCAACAGTTCTCTCCTACTTGCTGGTAGCACTGCTGCAGGTTGCGGATGAAGCTGGTGATGACAGTGAATGCGGCTGGCCCTGCACTCATCACCGATGTTCTTTAAATTTTGGATTGCCCCTGCAGAATGGCCGCCGCAACATGGCAGTGGGAGGCTGGCTGGACGTAGTGAAGGGCAGCGCACCTCCCAAACCACAGAAGAAGGGCTCCAAGCCCTAGCACCTGGTGCAACTGGTGGAGTGTGGATGCCGCAACATAGCAGTGGGAGGCTGGTTGGATGTGGTGCAGGGCAGTGCCCCTCAACCAAAACCGCAGAAGAAAGGCTCCACGCTCTAAAACCACTGCAACTGGAATTGGCAGGAGGAGAGCTCCTACAAGCCCTAGCACCACTGCACCTGGTGGGAGCATGGGCGCCGCCTCGCATGTGCAACCTTGCTGTTTGTTTTGGAAAATGGTTCATTTCATTTGTGGGGAGGCCTATCCTGCCTCGAGTGTGCACGCATGAGGCACGCCGATAAAAAAACATGCACGCTTGAGACAGTTTCCAGGGGACCCTTTCCCAGTTTGTGCATGCCTGGATTCATCATAATTTGGTTCACGCAAGTATATCAGGCAAGTATATCAGGAAGCTCTCTTATAAGCAGTGTGCCTGGTAAGGCCCACTCTGTCAGAATGAAGAAGATGTGCCGCACATCTATCAGCGGCTCATGAGTAAGTCTTGGCTGCAGCCTATGGATGGTTACAAAGGACGGCTTTGTTTTTGCTGTCAGGGTGCTCCAACTGTGAAAGGTGATCGCAGAGGCAGAACTGCAGGTCACCATGATGGTGTTTGCACGCTGGGCAGCATGCAACTTGTCTTGAGGCTTTGTGTGGGCCATTCAATGCTTCATCTCAAACACATGGGTCGTGGGGGGGGGAGCTCTTGGGCTGGCTGCTCACAAGGTGGCTAACGACGTATCAAATTCTCATAAATTGGTTGCTCCCACTCAATCTTCCATTAGCTGGGCCCATTTTTTTGTCAGCGTGCAGTGTTGGGTCTTCCTGGTTGCAAAGAGCATTGCTTCCGGGGTTAACCATTTACTCTTGTGGACAATGAATTCCATCTCTAGGGCAGGAACCTGTTGGAGCAACAGTTGCAATGCTGTTGATAAGCGCTTGATACAGATTTTTCACAAGGAAAGCCAAGCTTGTGCTTCCTTGCACCCTGTTGTGAGGCTCTGCAGGGAAACTAATTGTTACAGGTACTTTATCAATGAAAAGCACACAGTACGCTTCAAAATCTCCACCAGTCTACAATGTCCCCTCTGTGGGGAGCCAGACAGTGCCCTTCACATTCAAGGGTTACAAGGGTTACAAGGGAAAAAAGGCCTCAGTCAAGACGTTTGACTGCTAGCCTGTTCACATTCATTCAGGGTGTAAACATTCTACCATTTCAAATATGGTAAGTGAGCGCAACAACATTGCTAGCAGAATCCTCCTTAAAAGTGTCAGCAAAAGCCCCCTTGGGGCAGGCCTTGCCTCCATGGACATGGGCAGCACAGATCGCCTTGCTTTACAGAACCTGCAGTTATGGTTACAATGGGGGGTGACCTTCAGCCAGGTCGTTTGGCTGATCGGCTTGTGGCTGGTCTCTGCCAGCCAAAAATAAATCCATAAGCTCAGACACAAAAAAGAAAAGCTTTGCGTTTCGCTGATGAAGGAACTGATGAACAAATTGAGAGCTCACTTGATGCAGTAAAAAAGGTTGCGTCTCAAGAATATCCTGGAAGTAAGCTTCAAAAAGCACTTGATACTTGCGGCGCAGAGAACAAATGTGTTCATCAGTACAGTTAAAAAGGACATGTGCTTCATCTTGAGTTTGGTTGCAAGGACACCTGTCACACACAGAGGTACCATCATCCTGCCAAACAGCCGATTCAACTTTCAAAGTATGAGCACGAAGCCGGAACCTGCTCACATTACGCATAACTTGCTTAGGCAAATCCAAAAAAAGATACCAAGGCAGGGGTGCATAGGTTTGGCAAGCGTTGCAAGCAAAAGGAGTAGCAAACCAAGCTTGGTAAGTAGCTAGTTTGTTGTTGTTTCCCCTTGGATCCACTGACTCAGCTTCTCTCCAAACTCCTTGCAATCTGTACCTCGAGAACCTGCAGACCCCTGAACATTCAACAAATACACCCCTCCCTAAATATATTTTCCCTCGTGGTTTCCCTGACAATGGTTACAATTGGGTTTGACCTTCAGCCAGGTAGTTTGGCTGTTTGGTCTGCTCAACTGTTCCAACCGCACAAAAGAATCCATGAAATCAGAAATAACACGACGAGTCCCATTAGTTTGCTTCTGCAAGGATAGGATAGGATAGGGTTACATAGGTGTCCCTGCCTTCAAGGGCAGCTTAGCTGAAGCAAAAGGTGCCTGTAATCAAACCAAACCAAAAATGTGTAAATGTCGACCGAAAGCCTTGAGCTGAATTCAGAAGTGTCAACTTTAAAAAACACACACTGTCACAGTGACGGTCACTCTAAATGAAATAAGCATGCAAAGCCATGCACAAAAAGTTAGGGTTTACAAGGGTTTACAATGGTGGCCTACAGCCCGAGACTCTGGCTGATCGGTCGCTGGTGAAACATGCTCAACCAGCATCAGATTTGAGACCTAGTTTGAAACCAATTGACATGTTTGAACTCAGATGTGAAACACCAAAATCAAGACAAGAGAGAGCGCCTGAAACTCCGAGTTTGAGCACCAAGTTTAATCTGTGACAGGAGATACAAGAGGCAATGAGACGGTCAGGACGCAGTTCCACGGAAGCTCTGGCACACACTCAAGTGGAGGTTCACCCCAACAGAAGGCTGGACAGCACACTCAACGGAAAGGCCACAGGCTGCTGTCAATGTTCCAGCCTGTCTGCTCAGAGCTCTGGCACACCCAAAATGCGGCACAGACAGAGGGGCCTTGTAAGCACACACACATGCGGGCCTCACCATAAAGACTTCTGAGGCAGACACAGCAAGGACTGAGGCATGGACTGCCAGCGACGGTGATGCACATGCAAACACGCATGCCTGGCCCTAGCACACGTCTGCGAAAGACCACAGGCCACTGCACAGCATGCCCAGACAGGCGGTGACCACACGCGAGCACACACTGAGCCATACCCTTGCAGGGTCTGACCTTGGTGCACTGAGTCCACCAAAAGCTCGCATGGGCCTACACTCCTCCCATCAAACTGCCCCCATGCATCAACAGCACAGCCACAAGAGGTCACGCTCCCGAACCCACCAATTTAATCGAAGTGCAAAGGCCGCACCGAGTCGTTTGAGGGGCGGCGAGGGGGGGCATTCATTTTCTGGTCCTCTGGAGTCACTTCTAAATCGCGTCCCATTGCCCCCTCCACCGCCTCGCCGCCTGCGTCTGCTACTCTCTGCAGCTGCTTCTTGGCCCAGGCCTTCGCACGCTTCTGTTGCCGAGGAGTTGGGGCGGGGTCCTGCTGTTGGTCCTGCTGCCAGCGTGAGGGTTTGCCGCTGCATGCAAGCGCATGCAAGCGTTGCCCGGGGGAGCGACCACGAGGAGGTACCCCACACTGGACTTTCGTGCCCCCCCTCGAAGTACAAAAGTTAGTTTGCTTCTGCAAGGAATAAAAAACATCCTCAGAGCTTGGGAATGATAAAAAGCGCCTGACTCTTTCATTTAAAGTCTGTGAGTAGAGGGGTAGTCAGAGAACAAATATGCAAAAGTCCTTCTAAGTGAACACACAGAATTGTAAGAAGATAAGAACAAAGCATGCTTTTTCATCTTGGAGTCCTCCTTGTTCGCGCCTATCACACTCAGACATATGCTCCTGCCAAAGTGATGTCTCAACTCTTAGGGCATGAGCATGTAAACGAAAGCGCGCTATGTTCCTCAACGTGCGCTTGCCTAAATCGAGATGCAAATACCTAGGGACAGAAAAGAGCGCGCCATGAACAGACACGGGTCTCAGAGGAAGAGCCATCCAGTGATGACTTACAAGATTTATGAAAAGACCGGCAGCCACATTGTTGGGCTGATAGGCCTGGTGAAGGTACTTTCCAGTCATGATACTTGGCTAATTTGTTCGTGTGTTCACCATGTTCTGCCAAGGCCTCATCATTCCACACACCTCGCAGCCTTTTTCTCAAATCAACAACAAACTCCCTCATGACTATAGGCTTTCCATACTGAACACGATGAAAAGAAAACAAAAAACTACGTAGGCAGAAGGATCTCTACATGAAGGAAACACAATGAGTTAACGTATTGCACCTGTCCAAGCCTATGCAGGCAGCCAAAAACTATGAGGTCCAGCATTTATGGGAAAGACTGCTCACTCCAACATCTGCTCACAGTACCTTACTGAGTGTAGTGCTGTTGCTGCGTAGTAAAGCAATGTAAAACCTAACTGCTGCATGGAACCAATAAACTTGTAGAGGTTCATGTCCATATTCCCGCAGGACAGACCAACTAGGAGTGGTGCACTTAACCCCAAGGATACACTTCAATAAGCACAGTGCATAGTTTGCAAAGGACTGTCCATTTCAGCTCCTTCTTTCATACACCTAGTGCCCCAAATTTGGCAAGCATGCATGCAAGCAGGGAGAGCATATGCTTCAGTCAGCCAGAGCATGGTATGTGGCCTGTCTGTCAGATGGTGCTCAGTTGAAAATTGCCTACTCCGTCTAAAACCAGCTAGGAAAGGGGCACACGTGTACTCAGCAGTGGCTTGCGGGTTGCGTTGTTTTGTGAACAACATGCCCAAATATCTAAAGGAATCTGCACAAGCCAAACGAACTCCACCTGACGTGAAAACTGGCACGTTATCGCACCTTGAATTAAAGTGCACGATCTCAGACTTGGCAGCATTTTTTACCATATCCTTTCCCTGACATACAAAGGCTCACTACTACATGCCCTGATGCAAAATATGTTGTTCCCATGAAAAGAGTGCTAAAGACACATTCCCGGTATCAGTTGAGAAATAGAGGGAGACGCGGGGGGAACAGGGAGCACTCAGTGCCAGACACAGCCACTCCATCTACTTTCAAGGTTTGTCACCCTGTAGGACTAGCCAGCTCCTTTTAGAACGGAGGCATTTCCATCTTGTGGAGGTCAAACACTCTGAAAGGCCCAAGAATCAGCTTGAGGCCTCAAAGCAGCAGCACCTCTGTCACCATCTTTCAAGGGCTTCAGCTCAAGTTACCCTCAATACCATTCTATTAGGTGTGGGCGGGGTCATCTACACCCCCTTCACCTTTGAGCCCCTCAAAAGCTTTCTTAAGATTGGCCTTGCAACTTGCAAGGCCAATGTCAATTTACACTCATACAGCCACTAAGCTAGCTCAGAATCTTCATGCTCATTTTGTCCAGTACGCTTATAAACTTGCTAGCACCAGATGTGCTCTTGAAGAAACTCCCCTCAACTCTTATCACCGAGATCATACTCCCAGTAACCCTCCTAATTCCCATTGACTTTTTTCACTTGGTGAATCTCTTTTCCTGAATGGTTCTTAATGATGCAGGGAGTGCTTTCACTGCCTGCATAGTTTCTTTTCCCCTTTCTCCCTCAAGTGATGGAATGAGTTTATACCTGCCAAGGTTTTGAACGATAAATACAGATTAGAAGGGCAGCTGATCTACGGGACGTCTGTCTTTGACGCAGGAGACGAATTGTGACATTTAAAAACTATTATACGGTATTAATCCGGCTGCTGTCAAGACATGTGCTGAGTGTCTTTGGCTGGAAAATTTAAATTCCTGAAGGTCAATGTCGCTTGAAGTATAAATTTCATTCAATTTTCAAGTTTGGATATCATATCAATAAGTCTTTGGGCTGGGCTGAGCAAGTGTCCTTGCTGCCTGCACCCCCTGCACCCCCTCTTATTCTCACGGCAGCAGCACCAGGATGAGCTCCCTCACGCCACCCAAGGAGTTGAAGTCTCAGCTGGACATTGTCATCCCCACTATCAGGGATTTAGGTAGGTGTCCTTGCTGCTTGCAAGCATCCGCACTGTGCTCCTGACAGTGAGCCAGGCACGCATGCACAGGCGCTGCGCCAATACTCACAATACAAACTCCTCAGCATGCTGGTATTAGGTTACCCAGGGAGGTCGGGAAAGATACTGCATTCTCAAGAGCTGTCCTTCAAATTTGTTGCGGATTTGCAGGCTTCCTTGAGATGTGGAGGCCCTTCTTCCAGGGGTGAGTTGCAAGAGAAGCATTGTAATTAGTTTTTTGCAGCCTCCTGTGTTGCAGACCTTGGGTGCAACGTTTCTCAAATTTCTTATTTGCCCTTCAACAGGTACCATCTCATCATCATCCAAGACGGGGACGCCAACCGCAAGGTCGCAGTGCCACCAGGCTTCGACTATGAGCTATACACGCGGGTGGACATCGAGCGCATCTTGGGCAAGAACGCCTCGGTGGGTGCGCAAGTGCAAAGCAAGCTTGCACGCGACACGAAACAGCCATTTGCGTTCCGGAGGGCAGGCCTCCAAACGATAATATTTCTCTATTTTGTGTGCACATAGCTTGATCAGCCCTGCATGCGATGACCATAGTTCCGTTAGCCTAGCTCTCTTCTGCAGCGACCGTTTTTCCCATACTCCCTCACAAACAGGCCATCTCCTTCCGCGACTCCGCCTGCCGCTGCTTCGGGTTCATGGTGTCCAAGAAGCGCTACATTTACACCATCGACGATGACTGCTTCGTGTGCAAGAAGCCCACCGGCGAAGACATCAACGTGCTGGAGCAGCACATCCATAACTTGCTCACCCCCTCCACGCCCTTCTTCTTCAACACCCTGTATGATCCCTTCCGCGAGGTGAGTTTGGAGGGGCGAAGGGGGATAGTGTTGCGCCTGTGAGCTGAGAAACTCTGGGCAAAGGGAACTGCTGATCTGCTCCTGTCATGTCATGTCAAACCTAGGTTTAAGTCACCAGATACTAGAGTTTTTGTAACTCCAAAATGGAGGCACAGTATGTGCTTGAGCAGGCTCTGCAAAGCAATGCATTGCATTCATCAGTGAGACAGCCTGAAAACAAGAGGAGATTGAGGCTTGATTGGAAATGGTTGAAGCTTATGCTGTGCGGCGAGAAAACAACTCGAGGGCTTAGACTGATACAAGTGCTGTACTTGCTGTCATGAGGGCTGTGCTTGGAAGCAACATGAGGAGGAGAAAGACTGCATGGCTGACGAGCGGCAATGAGCTTTCACTGGGATTGCGGGATTTTCTGAAACTGCGTGCTTGCTTGTTTCTGTGTCCCTACTTCATGGCAATGCATATACTTGTGTGGTAGCTGCTCCATATCCATTCCTAGGATGAAGGTAACCAGTCTTGATATGAAGTGCAACTATTAAGACATTCTGTTAACTTCCATCCAAGATGAGGATCTGCCAGTTGACGGAATGAGGGCCATCCTCAGAGCAAAGGATTTTGTTTCCACATTTTGATTAGCAAGAGAGATGTCGTACAAGCAGGCTGTAAGCAAGCACTGGGTATCCAATTCCCACAATTCATCTTTAATTGTTAACGCATCATTAATAGCTGTCATAAGGAGGTTCATGGGCCCCCTGACTTCAGTCTTCACGCAGCAGCTTGGCTGCGCATGCAAGTACGCAAAGTTTATACAAGGGACTGCAAATGACTAAGCTACAGCTAAAAAGTCCCACAAGGGGGTTCACACAATTGTACGCGCGCGCGCGCACACACACACACACACACACACACACACGCATGATCCAAGCAGGGTGCAGACTTTGTGCGCGGTTACCCCTTCAGCTTGAGAGAGGGTGTCCCCACTGCTGTGTCGCATGGTTTGTGGATGAACATCCCTGACTACGATGCCCCTACGCAGGTGAGTGATGATGAGGTGAGTGCTCGGGGCCGAGCATTTTACCTTGTTACTTCCTTATACAAGACTGAAAAGGGCTGTGTGTGTGGTGGAGGTTTTAATATTTGTCCGAGTGCTCTGTAAGCAAGCGCTCAAATTCTCTCTTAAGCGCTTAAATCCCCCCCCTTTCTCCCCTCCACACAGATGTGTTTGTAGATCTGTTTAAATTTACATTTGGACAAACACTTGAAAAAGTTGAATCTGCTGATGTCAGGCTCCTGGGATACAGACGCTGTCAATATTTGGGCAGCGTTTGTTGTTTTTGAGCAGGTTCTGTACGGCAAAGAGTGGGCCCCTGCCCACAGAAATTTGTTGCCTGCACCTGTGTGAAGATGATTGAGTTTAGCCATGTGTGTGTGTGTGTGTGCACGTGCGCGCGTTCACACCAGCAAGTACATGCAACCAGCGCCTGCACCTGCCATCCCCCCCTCCTGTACAGATGGTCAAGCCTCGTGAGAAGAATGAGCGCTACGTGGATGCAGTCATGACTGTGCCAAAGGTGGGCCTGCTGGCAAGAGATGCACACAAAATAGGATGAACTGAAGTGTGCATGAAGTGAGGTGGACATGAATCGAGATGTATGTCAGCCCTAATTTGCATCAAACAAGTTGTGCGCATGAAATGAGATGCACATGGAATGAGACGTTAACGTGAAGTATGAGACGTTAATTGTCTTGCAGGAAGAAAGGTAGCAGGTTGCTTCTCGCTGTGTTCTTTGCCCATATCTTTCAAGGGCCGATCGGAGCAAGGAGGAGATGATTAGGTCAGGTTCCTTCTTCATATAACCTAACCTCAATGTGTTCTCCTGTACTCCGTGTGACCTCACTGATGAACTAGGAAGTATTGGGCTTTGTCGCCGGGTCAGTGCATCTTGTATGGTCAGACAACCCCAATTGACAAGAAGAGGAATACCAAGCCAGACCATAACGTGACCTCCTGGAAACACGTAGCTGAGGCAAATCATTGGGGCAGGATGCAGGGCCAAAGCACTTACCTGCTGAAATTGTATGATGTTTGGTCTGTTTGTTAATTCTGCTCTTGAGGAGGTGCTATCATAGTATCTTGGTCAGAAGGTGGCGTATAGGGGCTGCCTGCGGTGCAAGGTGGTGCAAAGTTAGTAATTGTTAGTGGCAAACAGATTCTTACATTCTGAGCAAGAGCAGCAGGCTCTGTGCGCATTGTGAAGGAGTATGCAAGAGCAGCAGGCTTGCATGCATGCATTGTGTAGGCTCTCCATGCGTCATGAAGGATTATGCAAGAGCAGTAGACTCCGTATGCATTGTAAAGGAGTAAGCAAAAGCAGTAGGCTCCGCATGCATGCATTGTGGAGGCTCTGCGTGCGTTGTGAAGGAATGTGCAAGAGCAGAAGGCTCCATGTGCATTGCCAAGGAGGAGAGCCATACAAGTGGTGATGGGCGCTTTTGTTGTGCACAGGAGCACCAGCAAAGCTGTGTGAGCGGTGTGCTCTCCAACAACTTTCAGTGCAACAACTTTCAGTGAAATGCAATCGGAAGTCACTCTGGTCTATGAATTTATGCTTTCATCAATAGATGACTTGCGTCTCCGTGCTTTGCTGCACTGACATTAGATTCCCTGTGATTTGCAAAGTGGGGATGGATTTGCTAGTGGCCATGAGGGCTGTGTCAACGCCTTTGGATGTCCCTGTTAAACATATCTTCCCTCCTCTCTGCTGCTAGTGATAATGGCGATATCTGAGTCCTCCACTGTATTAAAAAAAAAATATGGTCCCCTGCAGAATGGTAAGAGCCTGAGCCTTGTGTGTGCCCAGGAAACATTTTTGCATCTTTCAGGATGGCATCACACCAAAGGCTCAGACAGCAATCATGAAGCCTCCCTAAAAAGCCTGCGCGTTCCAACGTGTGCTCGCACTTTTGCACATTTGCCCACATCACTCCCTGCCTCCACTCCCCCCCCTCCGCCCCAAACACACACATGCATGTGCAGGGTACCTTGTATCCCATGTGTGGTATGAACCTGGCCTTTGACCGTGAAGCCATTGGCCCTGCCATGTACTTTGGGCTCATGGGGGAGGGCCAGCCCATTGGGCGATATGACGACATGTGGGCTGGCTGGTGCTCCAAGGTGGGTGTGGCAGTTTGTTTGTTGGAGCGCTGCAGGGTCTAGTCTGAACGGCCCGTGAGTGGCCCATGAGTTGATTTGCACTAAGTTTGAGTAAGTGAGTGAGTGAGTGAATGAGCGAATCAGTGAGGGTATGGGGGCTGGCTGGTGCTCCAAAGTGGGTGTGTCGAGTTGTTTGTAGGTGCACTGCAGGGTCTAGTCAGACTTGCTCGTGGGAGTGTAAGTTGGAGTGATTGGATTGGAAATGGTGCTTGGGCTGGCTAATGGTCCAAGGTGTACTTGTATCATACATGTGTACGTATGTATTATATATATGTAATATGTATATTACATATACATACGTATATATGTATTACGCGTCACATGTCTGGTTTTTTGAACGGGTTTGCATCTGAGGGGAACAGGAGTGAGGATAATTAATGGAAATAAGAAGCTGGACGCCCGCCAGACACACTTGAAAAAGGTTGTGGTGAAGCATAAGTCACGCAAGAGCATGTGTGTGTTGTGTGTGTGCTCATGATTCCTCCCATTCCATGCAGGCCATCTGTGACCACCTGCCTCTTATGTGGCACTCCAAGGCCTCAGTCGCCAACCCATTCATAAATTTCATGCCCTTTCTCAACCGCCATGCAGGTCATCTGTGACCACCCGCCTTCAATGTGGCACTCCAAGGCCTCGGTCACCAACCTTTTCATTGATTTCATGTCCTTCCTCAACCGCCATGCAGGTCATCTGTGACCACCTGCTTCTTATGTGGCACTCCAAGGCCTCGGTCGCCAACCCATTCATTAATTTCATGTCCCTTCTTAACTGCCATGCAGGTCATCTGTGACCACCTTGGGCTACACGACCAGCTCTGTCCATGCCTGAAACTCTGAGGTCTCAATTACACTAGACATGCACCTCATTCAAGTGGTGTCCCTGATGTCCCTTGCCGTGCGCCACACAGGTCATCTGTGACCATCTTGGCCTGGGATGCAAGACTGGCCTCCCCTATGTATGGCACTCCAAGGCCTCCAACCCCTTCGCCAACCTGCGCAAGGAATACAAGGGCATCTTTTGGCAGGTGGGGTAACAAGCACGATCGCGATGCTTCCCTCCCTGCATCCTTTTTCTATTAGTAAGCGCATTTGAAGGGTGCTATGGGCCAAGGCCAGAGGTTGGCACAAAAGGACAGAGTTGGCCAGTTCTGTGTATAAGTGTACATGTACATGTATTTATTTTATATCCATGCCGTGTATATATCCCCTATTTGGCATGGAAGATGTGGAATATGTGGCGCATGTATACGTGTGGAATCGGCCGACCCTACAGAAGAAACACTGGACATGGTGCTTATTATGAATAGGCAAGACAGGTTGATAGATATCATCTGGCTGTGACACGGAGTATTGCTAGACAGTATGGCAACGCAGTGTTGCAACACAGTATTGCTATACAGAGCGCTAAAAGAGAGTGCCTTCTTTGTGGTGCATGCTCTGTGCTGCTCTCAGTGCAGGGGGGGGTCATGCCTTGCTTCCAGTCCTTGCAGCTCAGCTCCCTTTTTGTTTCCTTTCTGTCGCTCAAGGCTCTGCGCTGCTTCCTGCGCAGGAGGAGATCATTCCCTTCTTCCAGTCCTTGGAGCTCAGTAAGGAGTCTACCAACACCATCGACTGCTACCTGGAGCTGGCGGACAAGGTGAGCCCCAGTATTGTTTCTCCAATTACCACTGGAACCACCACTGGAACTGGAACTGCTTGCTGTCAATGGTCAGCTCAGCCTTCCCTGTCATTGCCTTTGACCAACTTGCCTTGGACGTCACCCTGGATTCTCATGGGTGTGTGCAGGCTTTGTCCAAAGGTTAGCAATTTACGACTGTGAGGCCATAGGCAAGGTCTGCTGTGTACCCAGGGAAGTGTAGAAAGGGCATTGGCAAAGAAAAGGACAGGGAAGGCTTTGCTGACCATGTGTGGCTTACTCCTTGAGGTGGAAGCTTACCCCTCAACAAGGGGTTTTGCTGTATACCCTGTGAGCTTTCCCTTTCTCATTGGCAGTGTTTCTCGTAAGGTTTTGGGGTGTGTAGCAAATTGGCTACGCAGGGTGCTTCTGCTCAACAACAGTGTAGCAAGGTCGAAATTTGTTTTTGTTTTGCCAAAATTTTGTCGGATATGCTAATGTATCATAGTTACAAACAATACCCTACAAGTAAACAAAAATTCCACACTTGGCGCCCACAATGTGGACGCTCCCTTAAGAGAGTGGTCAGTAGCTCTGTCCTCTGACTAATTAGGCAGGTCAAGCGGCCATCTAAGATAAGAAAGACCACTGCCTACTATCCATGCCCACAAACTTCAACTCAGTTGTTCATCATCATCAGTATTAAAGGTGGTGATGGGCTGCTGCTACTGCTGCTGTTGCTGATAATGATGATGATTGCCCAATTGGGTGCCGCTGCTTTGCAGCCGACCACTTTGCCATTGCCCTCTGAAATGGGAAGTGCTCAAACTCCCACATGCGTTGGGTAGCAAGGGTGAGGCAAGCATTGAGGTGCTGCTCTTTTAAGCAGTTGAATGTCATCCTCAATGAAGGTTATAACTAATTTACTAGTTAGCTTGCTGAGGAGCCGCTCCTTCTCCACTATGCCGGGCACCTGCACAGTGGCTATGCCTGACAGAACCATGTCTGAGCTTGATGCGGAGGTTTACATTGCTGGCAATGCTGGTCCAGAGCTCTGATATGGACTTGCTCGTGCTTGCTGCTTCTGTGGTCAAGATGCGACATCGTCTGCTTCCTCGCGCAATTTGGTGCCGTTTAGCGGGGTAGAAAAGACAGGACTGGAGAAAGAGCTGGCTCCATAGCGCTCTGCCAATGCTGCAGTTGCTTGCATGAATTTTTCATGATGTCTGCTGCTGCTGTCTCCTGCTGCTGCCCCCCCTCTGCGCTTGCAGGAACAGTGCTTGTATGGACAGCAGTGGGCACATGTTGCTGCTGCTCCTGCTCCTGCACCTGGTGCTGCACATGTTGCTGCTGCTGCTGGAGGAGGGCAGGCTGGGCAGGGGGACGTTGGGCATTTGCCCAAAATTTGCCCAAAATTTGCATTTGCCCAAAATTTGCATTTGCCCAAAATTTGCATTTGCCCAAAATTTGCCCGAAATTTGGCATTTGCCCAAAATTTGCCCAGAAATTTCCGCGTCGCATCTTGGCAACGCAGGGTGCTCCGGGACGCCCTGCCGGGCGTCCCTGTGTCGAACCCTAAAATGCACATTTGTCGCCAAATCACGACGCGTCGCAGCTATGAGAAACACTGCTCATTGGGGTCGTTTCTCGAGGGTCCCTGCACCTCTTGAAGCTCATGGCCGTCCTTGGCCATCAAGCATGACGGCTTTGGGCGTTCTGATTGAGCTTCTCAGTTTCACTTCTCCCTTTGATAAGGATCATAGGGGTGCATCACAGAGCCCATGGTCATCCTTTGCCATCGAACATGGCACAGGCAGCAGCCATTAAGCATGGTGCAGGCAGAGGCCATCAGGCATGATGCAGGCAGGGGCCATCAAGCATAATGCAGGCAGGGGCCATGAAGCGTGACACAGGCAGGGACCATCGAGCATGATGCAGGCAGGGGCCGTCAGGTGTGTGACACAGGCAGAGGCCATCAAGCATGGTGCAGGCAGAGGCCATCAGGCATGATGCAGGCAGAGGCCATCAAGCATGGTGCAGGCAGGGACAATGAAGCGTAACACAGGCAGGGACCATCGAGCACGATGCAGGCAGGGGCCCTCAGGTGTGTGACACAGGCAAGGGCCATCAAGTATGGTGCAGGCAGGGGCTGTCAAGCATCATGCAGGTGTGAGGGGTCATCAGGCGTGAAGAAGGCAGTGGCCATCAGGCATGAAACAGGCAGTTGCCTTCAGGCATGATGCAGGCAGGGGGGCTGTGCCAAGCTCCTCTGTCATCAAGTGGCGGTGGCAAGAATTTTCAATTGTGTTTTGATGTTCTGAGCACGGTACACTTGTCAAATTCATGCACTTTCAATCAGGCGTTTATTAGAAACTTGTACTCTGAGCATTTCTTTGCATACATGTATCTTGCAGGTGCGCAAAGGTTTGGGTCATATAGACCCCTACTTTGACAAGCTTGCAGACGGGATGGTGGCATGGATTGCTGGATGGCAGCAGCTCAACCCGCCTGCACCAAAAGCAGTGTAGATATTAGAACCCAGTCAGTCGGCAGTCTTCCTCCAGCTTTGCAGCCGGCAGGCTCGAGGTTAGCTCTTCTGCTTTGTAGGGACAATGCTTTAGGGCTTCAGACTGGTCATTTAAATCCACAGTCAAGCAAAGGCCTTCCCTTCCTTCCTCCTCTTTCTTCCCCACTCAAGTGTTGCGAGGCTCAGGACTTGGGAGTCGCAAGTGGCTTGCCATCGTTTTCTGCGGGTGATCATCACAGTCATAAAGAAAATAACTTGCCTATGATTTGTACCTTAGCTTGGCAGCACTGTGATACATTTCATTGTTTCTTTCTGGTGAATAAACACAGCCAAAATGTCTGCGTAGTTAAAAATTATGGGCATCATGGTCTTGCTGTGAACATCTTCTAGCGCGCATTCCCGCATGGTTTGATTGTTTGTCCCTGAGATCCCTTCGATCTTGTAATACTCCTTGGATAGTGGTTTAGTTAGATTGCAATGGGATTTGGCCTTCAGCCAGGTAGTTTGGCTGCTCGGTCTGCTCAACTGTTCCAACTGCACAAAAAATATCCATGAGATCGGAAATAAAACGATAAGTCTCATTAGTTTGCTTCTGCAAGAAATGAATAACATCCTCAGAGCTAGCTTGAGAATAGAAGAAAGCGCCTGATTCGTCCAGTAAAATTCTGTGAGAGGGGAAGTCAGAAAATAGCTGTGCATAAGTTCTTCGAACAGAACACACAGAAGCACAAGAACAAAGGAACACGGCATGCTTTTCATCTTGGAGTCCTCCTTGGTCACACCTATCACAAGCAGATGTGTGCTCCTGCCAAAGTGATGTCTCAACTCTTAAAGTGTGAGCATGTAAACAAAAGCGTGCTATGTTTCTCAGCGTGCGCTTGCCTAAATCAAGATGCAAATACCTAGGGACAAAAAAGGGCGCGCCATGAACAGACAAGGGTCTCATAGGAAGTGCCATCCAGTGATGATACTTGGCTAATTTGTTCATGTGTTCACCATGTTCTGCCAAGGCCTCATCATTCCACACACGCAGCATTTTTCTCAGATTAACAACAAACTTCCTCATGACTATAGGCTGCCCAGACCGAACACAATGAGTGAACACACTGCACCTGTCCAAGCCTGTAAATGCAGCCAGAAATTCTGAGGTCCAGCATTTACGGGAAAGACTGCTCACAAGAAATGTTTGTTAAGAAATGAATGATAAGGTTACACCGCTACACCCGCCTACAAGGGCAGCTGAGCGGAAACACTGAGGCCTGTCACCAGACCTGCCAGGTTGCTAGTGGCCCAAATATACTCAAAGAAAAAGAATAACCACGTAGGCAGAGGAAACTCTCCCTACATCCAATGAGTCAACTAAGGAAAAGGGGACACATTGGCTCAGAAGAGCCTTGAGCCCCCTCAACAACGGAGCTGCAAAAAGAAGATTCTAATGGGGATCTGGAGGGTTTTTTGAAGCAACCGGCTCCATAACCTGGCTGCGAGAAGTATTCTTGTTTTCAATAGTGGTGTTATTGAATGCCACAATGTTGCTGGAAGAATGATCATCAAAGCTCTTAGCAAAAGCCCTTTGGGGGCAGGCTTGGTTAACATGGACATAGGGAGTGATGATAGGCTGGCGCAACACAACCTCCGAATCCTGCACATGCATCAAACAGAATTATACCCCCTTACCTCTTTCCTAGAAATTTTCCTAAGAGATCTAGACTCACATCCAGTCGTCCTGATGCTATACTGATTACTCCCTATAAAGCCAAACCCACTCCTTCTTCTCCTTCTTCCACTCGCTCACACCATGCGTTACGCAGCAGACACAACCCAACACAAAGGACCACACAAACCAACCGCGTGAGACAGCCCCGCCAACTTCATGTAAACCAGCGACATGTGCACTTGATTGAAATTAAGTACTGTGAAGAGGCCTGGACAACAGTTAGAGGCGGCACAGCGGCAGCACACATACCTCAGTAAACTCATTAGTGCTAAAGTTGTGACTCTCCACACTATCTTTCTGGGTGTTGATGGGACCTGCTATACTGATCATACCTTGAACCAGTTTAAACAACTTGGACTGGATCATCAACGGTCCCATAAACTTGCTCACAAACTCCGTGCCCATTCGGGTCAGTATGCCCATAAGCTTGTTACCACTAGACGTGCTGTGGAAAATAGTGATGCTTCTCACAGCCAGATTCTGGAGCCGGGTGCTTCCAGTAACCCTCCAGATCCCCATTAGCTTTTCTTTTTTGTAGCTTTGTGGTGGAGGAGGCTCACGGCTCTTCTGAGCCAATGTGTCTCCTTTTCCTTAATTGATGTAGGGAGAGTTTCCTCTGCCTACGTAGTTTTTTTCTATTCTTTCTTTCACGCCTAGTGGTAAAAAGCTTGTTGGCACACATGACAGAATGGGCATGAAGTTTGCGAGCAAGTTTATTGGCGCGTTGGTGGTCAAGTCCCAGTTGTTTAGACTGGTTAAGGTTGCGCTCAGTGTAGCAGGTCCCACCGACACCCAAAAGGATGGTGTGGAGAGTCACAACCTTTGCATTAATGAGTTTGCAGAGGTCTGTATGCTGCCGCTGTGCCGCCTCCAACTGCTGTCCAGGCCTCGTGTCTTCACAGTACTTGATTTCAATCAAGTGCACACGCCGCTGGTTTACATTAAGTTGGTGGGGTTGCCTCACGCGGCTGGCTGTCGTGGTCCTCAGTGTGGGGTTGTGTCTGCTGCGTATCGCATGATGGTGTGAGCAGGATGTAGAAGGAGAAAGGAAAGGAAAGGAAAGGAAAGGGTTACATAGCTGTACCTGCCTACGAGGGCAGCTTAGCTGAAGCATAAAGAGATGCCTGCAATCAAACCAGGCCTAAGCTTGAAACTAAAAGAAAAGCTTGAAGCCTACAACTGTGTTTTGCGTTGCTAAAAAAACAGAGATATATAGGAAGCGTAGAAGTTGCTCAAACTTTTTTCTCAAAAAAACATGCCACGTTCATGTACAGCCCCATGCTTGCCAGGATAGCATTGAGGTACTTGTTCAACAACCAGGGGATTGACAGACATATGTGTAGCTCCAACAAATTATACATGTGTGCATACCCCAAACTCAGTATGTTCAGCCCCACAGCAACAAGAAACACCTTGTGTAACCCCATGACTGGCAGCAATTATCAGCCATGTGTAGCTTCCAAAATGCTGTACTGTGTATGGCCCCACACCTTTCTGGACTGCATGTTGTATAGCCACAATACCCCTCACACCGACTGTTCAGCTCCTGTAGAAGGAGAAGAAGGAGTGGGTATGGTTTTATAGGGAGTAATCAGTACAGCATCAGGACGGCTGGAGGTGAGTCTAGATGTCTTAGAAAAAACTTCTTGGAAAGAGTATCTAGAGCCGGGTGTTTCCAGTAACCCTCCAGATCCCCATTAACACTTTTGTTTTATAGCTTTGTGGTGGAGGGGACTCATGGCTCTTCTGAGCCAACGTGTCTCCTTTTCCTTAATGTGGGGAAATTTTCCTCTGCCTACGTAGTTTTTCTTTCTTTTTAAGGGGGTATAATTCTGTTTGATGCATGTGCAGGGATTTGAAGGTTGTGCTGCACCAACCTATCACCACTTCCTACGTCCATGTTAACCAAGCCTGCTCCCCAAGGGCTTTTGCTAAGAGCTTTGATGATCATTCTTCTAGCAACATTGTGGCATTCAGTTTTCATGCTGGAGATGATATGATTTTGGCAGCCTGAAAGTATGTGGAGTGCGCTGCCTAAAGGGTTGGTATCAGGGCAGAATTCAAATTCAACATCTTGAAGATGAATGTCCCTATCTTGAGGAGGTATCTTAGTAGGATCAAGGTGGGGAGGCCGACCTGGGATAGAGCGCACGAATACAGAATCAGGGCGGCTTTGGCGCCGAGCAGAGGAGCCATTACCATAGGGAAAAACCAGTCGGGGATAGCTCCAGAGATGTTTTCAAGCACTTCTATACCCTGCTCAATAAGTCTCTCATATAGGCATTTTGGCTGGACAGGGCCTGACAGTTGTCTCATAGATCCCTAATGGGGGCCAACTTGCTGCAGTAAACTCCTGTGCTTGCTCTTCCTTTTGGTCTGTGTGGCGGGTCCGTGCCTTTCAGGACAGGTGACCTTTCCAAAAGGAGTCCTAAATGCACGTGGCAAGCGTAGTCCTTCTTTCTTTTCTTTCTTTCATTTAGGCAGGCATCCATATCAATAAAGGATGAGCCATACCTGCCTTTGCTGAGGGCTTTAAAGAAAAGAAAAGAAAAGTCTACGCAGGCCACAGGCCGCGTGCATTAAGGAAAGGTCCCTTAACTAGCAAGCTAGCAAGGGCCTCACCAGAGGTCCCTCAAAACTACACTAGCTACAGCTAGCCTAGGAGGGGGAAAGAGACTGAACTAATGAGGATCGGGCGGGTTGTCGGCCGTGCCCTGAGACGCACAGACTCTCCTTCTCCTTGTATCCACCTCCGCGCGCCCAGCGACCCCCCCCCCCGGAAGCCCCCAGTAAGCAAAGAGCATGTCTGGTATTAATGATAGTGGTTAGTCCCTGTATGGCATGGCAGCTCAGCTTGGAAGCTAGGGATTTTGCTTTGTGTTTGGATAGGCCCAAATTGACAAGAGGTTTGATCGTGTACGCATTGTAAATAGCGCCCGCCACACCAATCAGGATGATGTGTAGAGTCACTTTGTTGTTCCTGTTTGGATTCCTTGAGCTGCGGGTTTTAAGTCTGGTTATAGTGTGAGCATGTTGAGTTGCTGCAGCTTCTAAAGTGATGAAGGGGTTGGTATCTGGACAAAATTTCAGATCAACAAGGTGAATGTCTCTGTCTTGAGGAGGGATCTTAGAAGGATCAAGGTGAGCTTGTATGCCTGGGATATATCTCACAAAGATAACATCAGGGCGGCTCTGGTGCCGAGCAGAGGAGCCAGTACCATTAGGAAAAAACCAGTCTGGAATGGTTTGTGAGATGTTTTCTGGAACTTGTATCCCCTGATCCAGGAGTCTCTCATTACGGCAGGCATCCATACCAATAAGGGATGAGCCAAACCTGCCTTTGCTAAGGGCTTTAACACAGAAGCTATGGCCAATATGGTGCCTATTGGTGTGCATCCCATTCATTGTTGGGTTTAGACATGTAAGGGCAATGTATCAAATGCTGTCCATTTTGGTGCATAATGGGCAGCGTGCAGAGGTGGAAGACATCTTGAACCTGATGGCGTGCTTTTGAGTGTAGACTGTTCCCTTGTGGTACTTTAACACATTTATCTGATGTTTAAGGGTGATCTTTGGATTATTACATGAGGTATTACTGATTCCTTTGTTGGCAAGTTGAGAGGGTGGTTTGTGGGATTGTGAGCTAACAGTGGTGTTTTGGAGAGTGGGATAGTTTATGTATGGCATAGTTTAGCCATAGCAAGCTACTGTAATACCAGTATATCAGCTTTTTGGCAGGGAGAATACAATATATATGCACACACACACATATATATGTGTATGTATATATATATGCAAGTGGCCAAACCTACATACAAGGCTATTGAATCTTTTGAAGCAAACATGATGTTTTTGATTGTATATGGTGCCTGTGCGGTGTTAAGAGGCTGTGCATTTCATTCGGGTTGAGATACAGAGCATGTTGTAGAAAACATTGCTCATGCCCTTATTTGCATAAGGTAGCAAACTCTGGTAGTAAGTGTTGCAAATAAAAATAAAAAGACTGCGCAAGCCAGGTCCAGCTGCGTGCATTATAGAAAGGTCCCCTAGTTAGCAGGCTAGCTAGGGCCTCACCGAGACTGCCTTTCCTTGACGAGCAGCAGTCCGAAGACTGCTACCCGCCAGGTTCTGTTCACTTGTGTGAAGGAATAATAATAGGTGTAATAGCCTGTCTTGCGATCTGCCTGTGTTTAGCAAGCATGTTGGAATTCCAAGCATCTTAAGGTCTGGTAAGTGTATCTGATTGGGCGTAGGGGAGGAAGAGTCGGATGTACTCAACCTTACCTCTTCCCGAGCCAGCCAAGCAATATCGTAAACTCTTCTTCGGAAGAGGTTGCCACCTGGGCCAGTGCTAGGAATACAGGTATCGGTTAGGTTGCTATCTTTGAGGCTAGCTTGGCACTTAGCGATCTTGTCTGCGCAGTCATTACCAGCTACTCCAGTGTGAGATTTGACCTTATAGTAAAAGATGTGACCTTGAGAAAAGAAAAGAAAAATTTTATAGGCAGAGGAAGCTCTCCCTACATCAATTATGGAAAAGGGGACATCTTGTGACCTTGAGAAGTAAAGACGAGGTTTGAAATTCTTTAAAACATCTCCTTCTACATGATGCCTGTGCTTCTCTGGATATAGGATTTGCTTTTGAGTTGGTGAAGTGAGCTGAGGCTGTCTGTAGCAAAGTGTGTGTGTTCGTGAGCAAATACAGCAGCAATTGCAGCCAGTTCAGCTCTTCCTATGGTGTTGATAATACCAGCGCCATTTGGCTCAACTAGGCTTCAAAAGTCACTCATAGAAAGGTGCACACCTGCCCCAATAACTGTCTTGCCGTCCTGAACCTGGCAGCTGCCGTCTGTGTAGGCCCAGGACTTCCAATCTGCAACTTTGAGCTGGAGGTTTGGATTGGACTGACAAGGAATAGGGGCTATTATGTCTGGCTGGTTTATGGGGGACCTTGGCAATTTGCTTCTTGTCTAGGGGGGGCTTTTTACATTTCCCTATCCCTGGCATATCGGCATGCCTTGCATTACGGATGGGGTCGTTGCACACATTTCTTACAAACCACTTGGCTTCTGGAGTATCCTTGGCTAAACCTCTGAGCCAGGTAGGGTTCTGGTTGCTCAAGTTAACTCTAGCAGCTGTATTCCAGACTGCAGTAATTTGTAAGTACCAGGTATGCTGAGGGAGAGCAATTCCCTGGCTGGTCCAGGATTGGGGAATGTCGCAGGTAAGTTTACCTTTTGGAATAAGCCCAAGCTTGTAGCAAAGGTGCGGGTAAGCAGCAAGGACTAAAAGAAAAGAAAAGAAAAGAAAAACTACGCAGGCAGTGAAAACACTCCCCACATCAATTAAGGAAAAGAGGATACCTAGGGCCAAGGCACCGTGAATCCCCTTCACCAGAAGAAACAAAACAAAGAATTAATGGGGATCAGGAGGGTTACTAGTAGCCCGTGCCTGATCTTGGCGATGAGAGTTGAGAGAAGTCTTCTCAAGAGCGCGTCTGGTGCTAACAAGTTTAT
Source organism: Dunaliella primolecta (assembly GCA_914767535.2). Taxonomy (NCBI): domain Eukaryota; kingdom Viridiplantae; phylum Chlorophyta; class Chlorophyceae; order Chlamydomonadales; family Dunaliellaceae; genus Dunaliella; species Dunaliella primolecta. The sequence continues at coordinate 13,088,719 of OU611755.1, forward strand.
AAGCGTTTTGAACAGAATGAGCATGAAGCTTCAGAGCAAGCCTGATGGCTGTATGAGTGTCAAGACCAAGCTCTTTAAGGGGCTCCAAAGTGTGATGGGTGTAGATGACTCCACCCACACCTAACAGAATGGTATGGAAGGTGACTTGAGCTGAGGCCCTTGAGCGAGGACTGACATTCTTTGTCAATTTCTGTGCATTGTGTAGGCCTGTACAGGTGGGACAGCCCATGTGTTAACTGCATCTATCTCTTGCATTTGCCCATCAGTGTTGCAACCGAGTTCTTTCATGCATTTCCAGTGGTACGTTTGTTGGCAGACATCACAGCTATACATATCAAGGTACGGAGGTTCAGAGTTAATAGGTTCAAAACCACCAGGGTAATTGCATATCCGGCAGCATGCACACTCAATATCAGGGCGAGCAGCAGTTGAGGTAGCTGCAGGCTGAAGACCAGTTTTCATGAAGAGTGGCAGGGCCCACTCCTCATGATCATGGGCGAAAAATGGGTGTGGTCCTGTACTTGGTGGTGGATGAGGGTCCTTCTTCCGTCTTTTTATTGACCGTGCAATTTCTCCATCCATCTACATGTGTTATGTCTAAGTCATAGTTATATATATCATTGATGGCATGGGTAGCTGTAATTGCTTTTACAAGCTTCTGGACTGATCTTTCCTGCACTTCCAGGCTTCAGAGCCTTGTCATAGCGAGCTGAGGGGGTTGATAACAGGAGTTTTGAACTCTGTCACTGTGTGAAGCAATCTTTTCCTCTTGTTTTTGTGGTCGTTGATTTGTGTATCTAGGCTGTGTGGAGTGTTTGGACAGGTGAACATCAATTATTTAACAATGTATTTTTTTCTTTACTTTCCCAAGCTAGACACAGCTAGCCTAGGAGAATGCCAGTGGGGTACAGAATACTTACGAAAAGGCAATGAATTCAAAAGCCAATTGCAAAAAAGGCAATTGTGCTCTTTAAGGCGGTTTCTAGGTGTGAAGAGTACTGGCCAGTATTGAGAAAATGTAGCCAAGAGCCCTTACACTTTTATTGGTTTAGGGCTATTGTCAAGTTTTTAAACAGTATGCTTGTTTCTAACAGTGAGACACTACGTGAAGTGCTGAAGGCAAATTTACACCTTGCTGATAGGGGTTGGTCTGCACATGTGTCCAAGTCATTTAATGGCATGCGCAATGAGGAGGTGTTTAAACAGAAAATGCCGATTGCTTCCAAGATTCCCATGCAGGATTGTTATAGGGGATATGAGGTACATACAGCAGAAGGTTTGGAGGGAAGCGGGTGCCCTCAGTACCCGAGGGGTGAACAGGAAAGCAATGACTTAACATCATTGGTATGGAAAACCTTCAAATCAAAAAGCACGCACACCCTTCTGTACCCCATCATATCTATTTATGGATCTGGATAAAGGTGTCATGAGGAATGTGAGTACTGCTTGAAGGTCGAGTTCTGTAAATGGTTGGGTGGCTCAAATATTTGTGAAAAGTGTGGATGTGTTGAAGTCCATGATGAGGAACATGTCCTTTTCTATTGCAATTGCTGTGAGTTGTGTGAGCTGCGCAGAAATTACAAGGACCTGCTCATTCATTTTTTCAAACCATTACATACTTTTGCCCAGCTTCCAAACACTGGTTTTATTCCTTTCTTGGCAAGCTTCCACATTTTGACTGATCTTGAGGTCAATGCTTTTCTAAATCAAGATTCGTACAGATTTTCAGCATTGGTTTCAATTTTTGATACTGGATTCCCATGTTTCACCAGCACTACTGGCAGTCGATCAGCCAGATTCTTGGGCTGTAGGCTACCCCCCAGGATACAATCCGGTATCCTTCCATCTTCGGTTTTGCTTCTACTTCCAGGTCCAGAACACGGCCGCCGCGGCCAATAATGCTGCATGGTTGCATCCCATGCCATGTGTGCACCTCACCTTTGCTAATGTGCCAAGCCCAGCATTACAATACATCCTGAATTGCTGCTACCAAAATTGCAGTACATGTGCTTTCTCCCAATCAGACTGACTTGGATACAAGCACCTTTTTTGCTTTAGCTAAGCTGCCCTAATAGGCAGGTTCCGCAATGTAGCCCTTTCCCAGCACTACAGCCATACAAAACATGGACTGCGAGTGTCTATTAAGTTCACACTATCATTCCCTCCGACATTGTTGCAGTTTGAACCGAGGAAAACCATGACACGGCACAGTGGTTTTTAACCACATGCTGCTGCCTGAACATGTTACTGCCTGAACGTTCAGGGGAAAGCATGTGCAAGTGCCCCTCTGGTCCAGCATACTGGTGGAACCATGCAAGCCTTCAAGGCTTGAGGCAAGAGTCTTAGACCCTGTGACCAGGTGTGTCTCCGGGCACGTACAAATATTACATCCATGATGACAATTAAAGAACATGAATCTAGTTGTGGGGGGCCAATTTATGCCTCTTGCCAAGAGTTTTGGACTGGTAGAGGAGTGAGTCGATGGCTCCGCACATCTCTGTTCTTCCCCTTCACTCAAATGCTACATTTTTAAGGAGCTCCTTGGTGCCCTCATACACTGTGAATGCGATGGCCATGCCTGGCAGGACCTGTGGCGGACACGAAAGGAGTAAGGAATCAGTTAATAAAAAAAAGTGAGGCCACAAATGAGCTATTGCGATGACCATGCCTGGCAGGTGGCAGGACCTGCGGCAGACGTGAAATGTGAGCACCGCTGTCTCCGTCTTAAGGGCAGCTGAGCAAAAACACTGATACCTGGCAGCACCTGCGGCAGACACGGAAGGAGTATGGAATGACTTCTCTGCAGGCCTGCAATGCAATGCACTGCTGTTCAGACCCACACAGATCGCAAATTCATGCAAAGGAAACGCATAGAATGTGCTAGGGCAGATCAAGAAGGTAGGTTGAAAAATGTTGGGTGTGAATCTGCATTAAATAATGCTCAAGACATACGCGCAGAGGACAACCTGTACCAGCAAATTGTAAAAAAACTAAAATTATGGACGAAAAAGTAATAATTAGGACCAAGTTATTGTAAATTGTTAGCATTTGAGCATGCCACTGTCATGTTCAATTCCATCCTGAATTTGTATCCTACAGCTCCAAAGTTCACGCCTGCATGCAGGTACTCTCTCCATGAAAGACTGGCAGAATAAATCCAAAACACATCCACATCTTGCCCAAGTTATTTGCTGTGCTGGAGAACCGCTCTTCTGGATGTGCTGTGTAATTGCACAGGCATACACCTTTTGCTCCTCTCCCTACATTCTATCTGTCATTCTATGTGGTGGACCCCACACTTTCGACCTCACCTTTGCGTACTCTGTCATAATGCCTGCATAAAAGCCACGCAGTCCATTGGCCATATACACCTGTACAAATCATAGCACAGGTACCAAACTGTTAGCGCTGGATGCTGACCTCACATAAAAATATAGGAATCGGCCAACCCAGCTCATCTAATTTTCACGATGCTCTCGAGTACAAACTGACCATCAACAGATGGCCCAAGGACTACAGGACAAATACAGTCCTGTCTTGGCAGGAGGACTATGTAGGCAATAGTAACACTCCAAACATCAATTCAGGAAAAGGAGACACCTAGGCTCGAAGAGCGGTGTATGTTTTTCACCAAATGGCACCATGGCACACATGCAGAGGGGGTGTTTCATTCTCCCTGCAGCTGCAAGCAGCTGGCTGCGTGTGCTTTTGATTTGCTTTCTGGTGTTTGGGTTCACCCAGGCATGTGCTCCGCTGCCGGCCTGAAAGCGTGCCTGAGTTGGTTCAGCCATGCTAAGAGGAAAGGCATGCAAGCACAAGTGAGGGTACAGACCGATGGAGGTTCTTGGTGGAAGAGTCAGAGTCCAGGGAGGCAATAAAGGGGGAAAGCAGGTGAAAAATTAGCAGGGCGAAATTTGGGCGGGCGTGCAGCCCTTCTATATTAAGGGATACAAATGTACAAGTGTATTCAGGGCCATGTGCAGCCCATCTATATTAAGGGATTCAAGTGTACAAGCGTACTCAGGGCCATGTAAATGTTTTAAGCGCCCTTAACCTAAGCACACCTGGCGCCAAACCGCAAGGTACTCTGAGGTTGCACTTGGGTGAGGGCCAGCCGAGTGACGATGAGAGACCTGCGCGTGCCCCCAGCCAAGCACGTTGGATTGTTTGATCATGCTGCACCCACCAGGGTGAACACAGGAGAGGGGGGGCCGGGTGGCAGTGTGAGACATGCATGCACCCCCAGGTTCAACCATATCAATCAACCAGGCTGCACCAATCAGATCATTTGATCATGCTGCACCCACCAGGGTGAACACAGGAGAGGGGCGGCCGGGTGGCAGTGTGAGACATGCATGCACCCCCAGGTTCAACCATATCAATCAACCAGGCTGCACCAATCAGATCATTTAATCATGCTGCACCCACCAGAGTGAACACAGGAGAGGGGCAGGAGGGTGGCAGTGTGAGACATGCATGCACCCCCGGGTGTAATCATATCAAGTCAATCAACCAGGCTGCACCAATCAGATCATTTGATCATGCTGCACCCACCAGGGTGAACACAGGAGAGGGGCGGCCGGGTGGCAGTGTGAGACATGAATGCACCCCCAGGTTCAACCATATCAATCAACCAGGCTGCACCAATCAGATCATTTAATCATGCTGCACCCACCAGAGTGAACACAGGAGAGGGGCAGGAGGGTGGCAGTGTGAGACATGCAAGCACCCCCGGGTTCAATCATATCAAGTCAATCAACCAGGCTGCACCAATCAGATCAAACTCATCAGGGGGGCAGCAGAGCAACAATGAGAGGCATGCATGTGCCCCCTCAACCAGTTTTGCACCAATCAAATCAAGTTGAGGTAAGGGGCAGCAGAGCGACAATGGGAGACATGCACGAGCCCCCAGTTAACTATATCAAGCCTGTTAATCACCTGCACGCGCCGCCTTATGAGGTCAAGGGGGAATGTCAACGTGGAGGAGCAGAAACCTGCAGCCGCCCCGCACACCAGGCTGCTGCTGGTGGTCATATGAGGGGGATGGGCTGCTGAGCCGCCACTGCCGCTGTTGGAAATCTTACTGTCAGTGTCATCATTGGTGCTCCTTAGGCTCTGGGGCACTATGTCACCAGGTATTCTGCTGCTGCTTCTGCTGTTGCCGGCACTCACACTCACACTGCTGCTGCTGCCGCTGCTAGCTTTGAGGCTCCAGGGTATGATGTGCCCAATCCAGGCCCCCTCCTCAAAACTCTGAGTGACAGCGTGCTTGAGCCAGGCGTCCTTGAAGGAATCATACAACGCGAAATTCAAGGCCAGGGATGGTGTCACCTGCGATGCAACGCAAACGGCAGTGCAGGAAGGGTTGCTGGTGTGACCTGCAATGCAAGCGAATGGTGTGACCTGCGATGCAAGCGAATGGTGAGACCTGCGATGCAAGCGAATGGTGAGACCTGCGATGCAACGCAAGCAATAGAGAAGGAAGTGTTGCTGGTGAAAAGACTGATATGTTATTGGGTGGTGTCACTCGGAACGGGATGGTGTGACCTGCGTCGCAAACGGCAGTGCAGGAAGGGTTGCTGGTTGACCTGCAATGCAAACGGATGGTGTGACCAGCGGTGCTAACCACAGTGCAGGGGGAGGATTGCTGGGCCTTTAAAAGTCCAGACAGGCAATGAACATTGAAGTACATGAGTGCACAGCGGAAAGGAGGGAGCATTCTCAAGGATACTGCCAGGTTCACCCCAGGAGGCAGTAAAATATTAACACATTCCTTAAGCTTCCATGGCACAGCCATGGGCCAGCATTGGCAGCAGTGCAAGCACGCAAGCACATATCACCTCCAACACGCAAGTGCGTAGCATGTTGAAGAGGCTCATGAGGCTATAAATCCTCATTTATCTTTTGAGAGTGTGTGTGTGTGTGTGTGAGTGCAGCACTCCATCAATGTCAAGCTCCGCCTAGTACAAGGAGTGGGAAAGCAGGGCCTGCATCCTCTGAGCTCATACTTCTGCACCACTGCTCTTAAACAGGTGCGTACATGCGATGCGTATTTATCTGGCTTGCATCACCATCATCATATCATATGGCTTGCATCAGTTATCAGCTCTGACGTGCAGCCAACATGTTCATGCACTCTTTTAAACAAATGAGTAAAACAATTTCCAAAAACAAGCAAGCTTGCAAGTGCCTGATCAAATCCTGTGCGTGAGTTTCCAGAGATTGAACGCCACTCAAAAACAATGACTGGTAGGCCAAAGTGTTCTTCACACCACACTGCCTACATGAATCTTCTTTCCTTTCTTTGATTGATTCATGCTCCACTGTGCTTTGGGGTTCTGCAAAGGGTTGGAGACTTTGTGCAAGCCTTTGTGCCTCCAGGGCAGCTATTTGGTAACACCCATGCCGCCCGTGTTGAGGCCTCCGTATCCGTACCCGTATCCCCGTGTTGTACAACTATGGAATGGAGTCACTCTGCCTGCGCATCCCAACTTCACTTCAGGCTTCTTGCCCCCCGGCTAGACCCCTCATCTAGACTCCTCCTCAATCCATACCAGGACTCCCTATCATTCCATGACAGTAGGCTGGAGCCTCCCTTCCTACGTGCTGGAGCATCTATGATGGCACCAGCACAGCATTGTGTAAGCCTTCCCTTCAGCGAGCTCCCTCAAGACCCATGGGCAGACTCTTGGACTTGCTCATCATGTTTGTACCATTGGTATGGCTTTGGGGTGGGAGAGCGGGTTGCTGGAGGGTGGTTGGGTGCCTCCAGGGGGTCTCTCCCACCAGAGACCCTCCCTCCCCAAAACTGCCCCTAAAAGACACATATTTATACGATATGTGCATATTTCACGTGTTGAAACGCGTACGGCTGCCCACAAACCTGCGTATGATCCAACCCTCTGATGATTTCCCTTTCAGTGCTGGGAATTCAGTCTTTGGCAGTCGACATTCCATTCTTTACCTCATTGACTTCAGCTTGCGGCCTGCTTCAGGCTCATCATTTTGCAGCAGTTTTGAGCCCTTCCATCAGAGGCCTGCCCCAGTTTTGAGCCCTTCCATCAGAGGCCTCCCTTCTGCGCCTTGCATCTCCCGGCCAAAGAGCCAGCCAAGGATGCAAAGCAAAGTGACAGATGTCAGAGCGGAGGCCACAAGAATAGGGACATTACCACACAGCAACCCAAAAGAAGGAGGGGTCCACAGCAATAGTCGTAAGGGCGGACAAAAATGACAATCGAAATATGCCTACTTGCATAGACTTGCATAGAGACTTGCGGTTGCAATTTGTTGCGACTTGCATAGAGACTCAAAGTCTTGCACAGAGCCACGGATGCAGCAAAAGGTGAGATTGCAACAGAAGGTGAAATCAACAACATTCCTATTGGCACAGAATCTGCCTTTCTTGTCTTTTGCTCTGGGGCATGAAAGGGATTGGCCTCTTGTGCAATAGGAGGAACTTCTTGCCTTCATTTTCATCTACCTCCATCTCCAACTTCATACCTTCATCTTCCGGAGAAGCCCCGTGTGCAACAGGATGAATGTCTTGCCTTCATCTTCATCGACCTCCATCTCCAACTCCATACCTTCATCTTCCGGAGTAGCCCCGTGTGCAACAGGATGAATGCCTTACCTTCACTTTCATCTACCTCCATCTTTAACTTCATACCTTCGCCTTCCGGATAGGCCTCTTGTGCAACAGGATGAATGTCTCACCTTTATCTCCACTGAGGCTTGGCAGAGTTGTTTGCACACCTCGACCTGCTCTCAAGGCTTGCAATGTGTGTGTCAGGGATTGACACCAACTGGTTCAGAACTTCCTCCGCCATGTGTTGCATGAAGGTAGAAAAGGCGGCTCGGGCACAAACAAGCCATGTCCATGCAGTGGAGGTCTCACCCGTAGGCCTGTGGACACCAGCACACCTGTACAAATGACCTTCCGGTGGAAGTATTACCTGTACGCCTGTGGACATCGGCACACCCGTACAAATGACCTTGCAGTGGAAGTTTTACCCGTAGGCCTGGACACCGGCACACCTCTGTACAAATGACCTTCCAGTGGAAGTCTTACCCATACGCCTGTGGACACCAGCATGCCTGTACACATGGCCTGTACACATGCTCACCTGCAGCAGTGTTGCGCCCAGGCCGCGGTACAGCCCCAGCACCCCCTCCTGCTGCACGATGTGCGTCAGCGCATGCACAATGCCGCGATAGTGCGGGGCGGAAGTTGCCGGTGTGACATGCGGGACAGGAGTCGCTGATGCGGTTGACATGGCCGCCTTCGAGGTGGCAGCTACGTTCTTTTTAGAAGCAGCAGCAGCAGCAGCGCCGCCGCTGCTGGTGTGAGTGGTGGTAGAGAGGTGGGCTGACCTGGCAGTTGCTCGCAGCTTTGCTTGGAAGGAGGGCTCAGCGGATGGGGACTTCAAAGAAGTGATTAGGAAAGCAGTTGAGCCGTGTCTATGCAGTGCAGCAAGGCTGGCAGCGGCAGATCCTCGTGGCATGGTGGGTGTCGACCTACAGAGTGAGCTTGTGTGTGGACAGTGGTGGCTGCTTGTGTGAGGTTGCTGCCATTGCTGATGCTGGAGACAGCTTTGCTGGGCCTGCATTTGGACCTGCTGATGGTGAAGACGAAGTTGATGTTGCTGCTGCTGCTGAAGTACCTGCTGAAGATGCTGTTGCGGCTGCTGCTGCTGCTGCTGTTGCCAAGGGTAATGCGGTGTGTGAAAGCACGGGAACTGGCTGCTGGCGAGCTGGAGTGGTGGCTGGTTTGAGCGGGGAAGACAATGGCCGGAAGGCAAAGGCGGCTGGGGATGTGCATTTTGGTGCAAGACCTGGGCTTGCTGCAGTGGCAGCTGGGAAGCGGAGGGATGGGCACTGCTTGCATGGCAGGGCTGAGCGACACATGGGGATTGGGTGTTGGGGGGATACAGGGTGATGTGAGGGGAGACAGGGGGTTGCTGGCGCTGTTGCTGGTTCAAGCAGAGATTAATGTGTGATGAGGGTGATGGGCCCAAGAAGGGCCTCCCTGCCATACCAAGCCTATTGTTGCTGCTGCTGCTGCTCACATTGGTGCTGCCTGTAGTGCTGCTCATCCTCAAGTTCTTAACACTGCCGCCACCACTGTTGCTGCTACTGCCGCCTCCGCCTGCATGCGTGCTGCCTGTGGCGCTGCTCTCCCTCAAGACCTTACCGGTGTCGCTGCTATTGCTGCTGCTGCCGGAGCCACCGCCCTGACGCACTGGCAGGTTGTAAGCCAAAGGGGGCAGCGGGCGGGTCTGATGTGGGTTGTTGGACGCACCACCCCTCTGGGCTGAGAGCCGGGTGCGGACCAGGTCCAGTGGGTATGCCTGCGGGCATGAGTCGTGTCATAGTGTGCACACCAAAGCTTACAGGCAGCATCATCACCACGCAAACTTGCGTGCTTGCTGAGAAAATGTGGATGTTGGAGGGCGGCAACAATGTGAGGAACTCTGGATGTGTACAGCATATGTGCACAGGCCAGGGGGGGGACCGCAAGCCTCAGACGAGTCTTCAAGAAGGGACATCAAAGGTCCTCCAGAGCACATGACGCGCCCCAGGGCGAGGCTCCTCTGAGGTGAGACGTGCCCAGGCTCTCATGAATTAATCCTCTTGGGGACAGGAGCAATTCATCAGAGCCTGGACACAGTTTGCCTGGATGGAGCCTTCTGAAAGCTTCAGCTAAGCTGCCCACGTAGGCAGGTACAGCTATATAACCCCTTCCTTCCCTTTTTTTCTGGATGCCTCCAGGCAGCCCTCCAAAGCAGCCCTTCAAAGCAGCCCCACGTCACAGGTCTGGTTACAGGCCCGGGTGTCTCCGCTCAGCTGCCCTTGTAGGTGGATACAGCGATGTAGCCTTACCTGACCTTACCACCTCACAAGGGCCTTACACCCCACAGGAGCCCCCGAGCGCTGCAAAGCAGCCCTGCATGACAGCCTCGACACAGCACGCCTCAAAAGAGTCTTCTGAGTGCTTTCTGAGTGCTGAGTGCCCTTCAAAGCAACCCTGCATGACAGCCTCGACACAGCATGCCTCAAAACATTTTTTGTACAAATTGAATTTTTAGATTTATCCGTCAAGTATGAAGAAAATAGTCTTCTGAGTGCTTTCTGAGTGCTGAGTGCCCTTCGAAGCAGCCCCTCACGTGGGAACCTGCCTCACAAGGGCCTTTTGCCTTAACGGATGCTCATGAAGGCCTGGCTCAAAGGGGCCTCTCACCCCACCTCTCATAAGGACCTTCTACCTCCCAATGGCCATGCAGGCTCAGTCTGACACAGGGGGGCCAAATCGGTCTTCTTTGCCACTTGTCCATACATCCCTTTACCCAGACGTGCTCCTGGTATGTGCACCTCCTTTTTTGAGCTTGGTTGGCAGTCAGGCGTGTCAGCTGGAGCAATTAGCAAAGGCCTCATGTCCATTGCCCACTGTTCTTAGTGCAGGCATAATTTCCACATTCACATAAAACTCCATGACCTTCTTTGCACAGGCTGTAGCGCTCAGCATGCACACAGTGGGGGCAAACCAAGGTTGTATCATTCATCGATAAATAACAGACCGATTAGAACAAGGCTTCAAACATGCAAACTCAAAAGAGTGCGTGTCTGCACACTAACACACACATGCACATACACACACACGTACACACATACACCCAACCCCTTCCCCCCCCACGCAAACACACACACCACAATGCACGCCACAAGGCCTGAGGTAGCTCCGGCTGTCAGGCGCCGCCCGATATCACTCTGCATATGAGGCGCCAGGCCCTGCACGTGGCATGGCATGTGTATTTTAAAATGTGTGTGTGTGTGTGTGTGTGTGTGACGTTGTTGTGGATTCCAAATATCAAGCTTTTTCCAGAATCACAGGGCACTCAAGAGACGGCTCCATTTCTGCAACAACCCTCCATTCTGGGTCGGGGCAAGAGGGCCTAGCAAAGAGGGCCAAAAAGGCCACCTTGGGCCTACTTTAACCTCTCTTGAAACTCTTTGGTGAAACGGATGACCCTCTACCCACCCTCACACTGTCCAACAGAAACACGTTTCCCTTAGAACTACACCCTTAAAAAAGCATACCTTTACTTGTCTCACACATTGTATTTGAACACACAGCCCACTCTTATATAAGTCCCTCACATATGCACTGTCTTTCCCAATTGTCTCGCCCCATTTTACACGGCCCACCCGTGTGCACTGCCTTGTTGCTGCTTTAAAACAGCCTTATCTTGCTCAAACAGCCCATTTTCTCCTACCACTCATCCTCGTTGTGCTCATTCTGTACAGTACGCCTATGAACTTGCTAGCAACGGACGCCCTCTCAAGGAGACTTTTTTGAACTCGTGTCAACGAGATCAGGCACAGGGTTACTAGCAGATGATTTTCTTCTTTCCTGATCCCCATTTTCTTTCTCTTCTTCTCTTGGTGGAGGGGATTTCAGCCCTAGTTATCCTTTTCCTACATTGATGTGGGGAGTGTATTCATTGCCTATGTAGTTCTCTCTTCTTTTTATCATCTGCGCTGCTCATACACCAACATTTCTACTCAGTGCCCACGCCCACCTTGTTCGCCGCTTCAAATACAGCAAAGTTGGTGGCGGAATAGGGCAGGCGGTGTATGATGGTGGCCAGGTTGCCTCGCCACAGGGCAGCCACGCCCTGCACAGACACAAGGGCAGTCGCGCCTTGTTTCTGACAAACTTGTGGATCGGCTGGTATGCTGACCAGCACACAAACGCAAGTCAGGCCCAGAAAACCATTCTCACAATGAGCATGCACGCGCGTGGGCGCGCACTTACACACTTACACATACACACACATAAGTACACACGTACACAGACACACCTCAGTAGCCACTAGGTTGCGCATGGCCTGCGTGAGGCTTGGTGGATGAGGCGGTGGGGGTGGGCGACATAAATAAGGATGCGGGGCGGCGTGCGGGCGTGCTGTGCACGCCTGTTGCCCCTTGCTTGAACTTCCTGACGTACTGCCGGATGGTAGAGGAGAGAAGGGGTTGGGTGGGGAAGGGGGGGGGGTGCGGATGGGGAGAGCTTGGGTGGAGAGGTCAGGGGGATGGGGATGGGTGCCCTTGTTGAAGGACTGGACCTGTTTGCGGCAAGCGACAATTTGGGTTGTGTGTGTGAGAGGGAAAAAAAGGGGAGTCAAGGGTTTGTGCTTGAGATTGTGCTTATGATTGTGCGTGCGTGCGTGTGTATGTATGTGTGTGTGTGTGTGCTCCTGCGTGGTGTGTGTGTGTGTGTGTGTGTGTGTGTGTGTGTGTGTGTGTGTGTGTGTGTGCTCGTGCGTGGTGTGTGTGTGTGTGTGTGTGTGTGTGTGTGTGTGTGTGCGCGTGCGTGTGTGTGTGTGTGCGTGTGTGTGAGTGTGTGTGTATGTGTGTGTGTTTGTGTGTGTGTGTGTGCGTGTGCGTGCGTGTGTGTGTGTGTGTGTGTGTGTGTGTGTGTGTGTGTGTGTGTGTGTGTGTGTGTGTGTGTGTGTGTGTGTGCGCGCGCGTCTGTTCAAGTGCGTGTGTGTGACACGTGTGTGTGTATGTATGTATGTGTGTGTAGTGCGTATGTATGTGTGTGTTGTGCTGCGTGTCAACAAACAATTGTCGTATATGTGTTGAACATTCAAGTTGCCACGATGGAAGGTCCTGGACCCAGTTTGATTGAGCGCCTAGGCATGTGCAGCGTGTAAGTGCCATGTGTGAGCCACAGGTTAGGCACAAAGGGACAAACCTGGTAAAGGATAGTGAGGCGCGCCAATGGTGCAGTTGCTGTTTTCGAGGCGGCCCCTGAGATGCCCCCTGCTATCATGTTAATGTAGACAGGCTCCTCCTCCTTCTTCTTGCCATTACCATCCATGGTGTAAAAATGGCACAAAGGCACTTGATGCTGGGATTCTATTTTGGCATGAGAGCTGATATATCACACGAACCCGTGCTACGGTAACTTTGTGAAATAATTAAAAAGTACGAATTATTGAAAGTTGTCTTAAACCAAGATCATGCAGTTGTCGCTCTCTCTGCCCAAGTTTGCCAGAGCCAGAGCCTGTGGTGTAGTGCCCCCCAGCTGCTTCAAGACTAGTGTGCAAAAAACATGCATGCCATCTGTATGCATGAATTCTGCTGTGTCCAGGCAGAAACAGGTGCTGGAATGTGAGCCATCCACGAGTGGCAGGGCATTTAGGGCATGGTGCAACGCAGGGAGGGCAGGAAAGGTAATGTATGTTAAGAACAAATCGTGGCATATTTGTCTTTCATTATGGTCCTCAGATGAGCTGGATGTATGAGTTTCTACTACGCACGTCCCAGTTCATTGATTGCAAGTCAATACCAGTTCAAGCATTGATGCAAACAATCTTGCTCTCATCTCTTGCCTGTCTGCCCAGCCCAACTCATTTAAATGTAAATATCAACCGCGTTTCTGGGCAGGTGGTTGTGTACGCAAGTGCTTCTGAGGGCGCTGCCCCTGTCTACATTATGCCACCAGTGACAGACCCAGCCACTGAGAAAGAATGTGAGTGAGCCTGCTCGCTTAAGTTCTGTACATGCTGTCTTGTGCACAGCAGCTCTTAATGGTACACTGATGGGTGTTTGGCTGCCCTTTCTGAAGACTTTTCCCACGAATGAAGCCCTCCCCTTAAACACATGCAGGGTTGCAGCTGCAGATGCTTGAGTGGCTTAATGAGGAATGGTCGGCACCCACGACTGTGGAGCCGCACGTAAAGTGGGTGTTTATAGTGATCACAGGTTGGCATGCGTGGCAAGCCTAAATCATGTTTGTATGAACTGCACACATGCGTACAGCACTCAGATGCAATAGGAGCATGCAGATCCACTTGTGTCCAGCACGTGTTTCTTTTCAATTGGCAAAACATAATTTAAAATGGATTACGCACGAGAGCAATGCCTAAAACTTGCATCAGAGAATGCCTTGTCCCAGAGCACGTCATAAATACAGCCTTCACAGCAATTTTCAGTTTGCAGGAAAGCACCCTTTGCACCAGCTAAAGTTTGCGCTTCTTGCTGTTCCTTTCAGGCTGGCTGAGGCAACAGCGATGGCATACATGAAGGTAAGCAATGATACAAGCCGGGGAATTGAGAGCTTGGAGTTCATTTCAGCTCAAGCACCTCCTTCACAACATCAACTGTCTACTTGGTGCTTAAGGCTGGCCACATACCTTTGGTAAATGGCAGCCTGGGTCATTGTTTTTGATTTCAAAATTGGGACTCACAGACAACAAGACTATGGTACGTAACAAGCTGGGCCTTTCTCAGGCACAGAAATTTTCGTCTTTTGCCCCCTTTCAAGGTCTTTCCAAGGGGCTTTTGAGTCAGCCTCACTCCTACGGCCCTCTATCCACTTTTGACTCCCACGCCCAACATTGCTCGCTCCCTCCTTGCATACAATCGTGTTTATCACATTCTTTCTACTCTCCTTTGGACTTCATCAGTTTTTAATGTCCACAAAACTTGTCTAGATACAACACCCAAAAACATGTGTCAGGCTTATTAAGGCAAGGCTAGTTGCCAAGCGCCTTGGTGCCCAAGAATGCCATTTTTATCAGCTTCCTGGAATCTGTAATCTGTAGTTGATAGTGAAGAGCCTGTCATGACAAAACTAGCAATTGGGCATCTTGGCCGCCAAGGAGGTACTTTTTGTCCCTATGATCAGTAGGACATGTTAAGGCATGTCAAGGCACTCAAGGACACTCAAGCAGGCACTCAAGGACACCCAAGGGCATGTTAAGGCACTCAAGGACAGAGAAACAGGAATAGCCCTGTTGGTGTCCATCGCCTTACTTCCTGTTTTACCACGCAGCTGACACTTTCTCTCCATCGTTCTTGCCTTGCTCTTCACCTCATCACTCACCAAGGCTGCATCTTGCCAACGCATCTGTGGAAGACCGTGGCAGCGTCTTTCATGGATCAATCTTTGATCCATTGTGATCAGAAAGCAGCAGCTCTTATGGCAACTCCCCAAAACCACGGCAGCATTTTGTTATTCTTTGTGGTCAGAAAGCAGCAGCTCCCATGGCAACTTCCAGGCGCGTGCCAGTGGCCAAAATGACATGACCGACATCCTGCTGGCGCTGTCCACCGAGCTGAGCACGTCCTTTGACTTTTTTGAGACATTCACTGACCCTTTTGAGGTGTCCAACAAGGTGAGGGAGGTGCCCAGAGGAACTCTGGGCGTTTATTGATTGCTGCCCGCAATGCGCTTCAGTAATCAACTGTTTGTCGCAGTATGTGTGAATCAGTGAAATAAGGGTTAGCACCCATGCAGAGAACATATAATGCAAGTTGGAGTAATCCAAATTTGAGAAGACGCTGGACTGGTGGTGGACGGCAATTTTCCATCAAACACCATGTGTAAAAGAGGTTCATCACACAGGATTTAAAGGGCTCTTTGGCGTTACTTGATTTCCTCTGACACTTGTACACCTCACACTATGAGGAAGTGCCAAATGTTGCATTTTCCGCCGTTATGTGTTGGGTATGGGATTCATAGTGGTGCTCTCCAAATGGATAAGCAAATGTGTGTGTGATAAGCATGCACAAGCTTGCGCGCCCGCGCGCACGCACGCACACACACACACACACACACACACACACACACACACACACAGGCCATTGAGGTGCTCATGTTGCGCGATGGCGCTGATGTGTGCTGTGCCCACGAAGCAGACAAGGCACGAGTGGGGAGAGTGAGTGACACTTTCCGTGCACAACGCAGCTAAGGGTTCACCCTCAAGGATTGCTTTTGAGAAGGGCTTTGCTGTGCTCCATTCAAAGGGGAGGTTCGGCGGCAGGATGCTTCAGGGTAGGTTGGCCCTCCCATGTGATCCCAGCTTAACCTGCAAGCCTTACTCTGTTGATGGCATTTGTAGGTGCATCTCCATTTGGTCTTATGTACATCTGTTGCTGCTGTGAGGGTTGGCAGGATGCTTCAGAGCGTTCATGCCCTTTCATGTGACCCAGCTGGGACAGTGATGCATTAGCGCGTATCCATTGCCAAATATAATTATGATCCGAAATTGCGACGATGTTGCAAAGGTCTTGCTGCTGCGCGTTCATAATAAGTTCCTACTCACCCGGAATGCTTTTTGGGAAATGCCCTTTCGAGGTGGTGGATGAGGCATATCGTACCATCCTCAGGGCCAGGGTTTGAATGAACAGAATCTGTTACTTATGCTGCCTTCAAGATCTGCAACACTGAAAATGATGCATTGAGAGGGCCTGATGCTATCTTTGTTTTTGCAATTTCATTTTGTTGTTGCCCTCTTTGTCACCAGAAAGTGACTTCACACAACCGTTTGGAATTTTGTGCTCCACATTGGCTCAATTGTCACCAAACAGTCTCGAATTTCACGGCACACATTTGACATGTATGATCATCTCTTGTGTTTTAGCTAGTGAGCATTGGTCCTGAGCTTTTTTTTTACTGGAAGAATAGAGAAGAAAAAGTCTGTTTTTGTAATTGAAGAAGGCTTGAAGGCAAAGCTGTTACCCCACACAGTTGTTATGTGAGCTCACTTTCAAAATGCAAGTCTGCACTGAGCAGCAGCAAGCGAGCATTGAGGAAATATGCCCCTTTCATCTGGCCTGTGTCGTGGTCCTCATGCAGCATTCAATCTTTTCAAGCCTTGCATACTTTTGCCCGGCTTCCAAGCACTGCCTTTGTACCATTCTTGGTGAGCATTGAAAAAATAAGCAAGCCCATTCCATTTAGGGTGTGTTGTGAGCCTCATGCAGCATTGTACGCTCAAGGACAAAGTCACAAGTTTTTTCTAACTAACATACCTATTTTAAGGTTGGTTTGTTTGGTTACATGCACTCTTTTGCTTCAGCCAAGCTGCGCTCGTATGCAGGTAGAAAGTTAAAGTCTATGCTGGACACTACCCAGCATGCAAGTAGGGAAGACCCGACAGTCAGCATTGAGATCAACCATGAAAAAGGAGGGGGCTAAATAGCTGCACCTGCTTGTAAGGGCTGCTTAGCTGAAGGAGAGGATATGATAGGGTTACATAGCTGTACCTGCTTACAAGGGTAGCTTAGCTGAAGCAAAAGGCGCCTGTAACCAAACCAAACTAAAACAAAAAATGTGTACAAATGTCAATTGGGAAGGAGACAAGACGTAATGCGGAGTCCATAATTGTCAATTTTTATGAAGAATCGCACACGGTCTATGGCACATTGTCACTCTGCAAGAAACAAGCATGCAAAGTGTATCCACTTGCACCCCATCAGGATTGCATAAAATATTTACAGATGCAAAGAAAAGACTGGCAGCCAGACTGTTGGGCTGGGGATTGCAGAAAAAGTCAGATTTCAGAAGGAAAAAACTTACGAAAAAAACCACGTTATGTTCAGAGAAATGGAGAACAGCATCACTTTAAAAATGGTGTAAGACGCCATGTCAGATATGTTTGTGATGCTTTTTGCTTCAATTCTTGGCGCCGCTTGTCATGTATGCATTGCAATGCTTCAAATAAGCAACCGCACATGTGACCTGAGATGTGCACATGTAAGCATGAAATATTAGGTGCATTACATTGCTTGAGCATTCTGCGAACGTTTATCTTAAGACTCCAGACACCCTTTTAGAGACCGACAGGCCCCAGGTACCCTGATAGGTCTACCCCATACATGGCTCGGCTCTTGGATAAATATCGGACTCCCCCATATCTCACAGAGGGAACCCACTGGGTTTCCCTCACTCACGGAGACCGGGTCCCTACTTTAGCACTCAAAACTGCCTTGGCAGTGAGACACTCCCCACGTCAATGAGAGGAAGGGGGATGCAAGGGGCCGAGGCAGCATGTGTCACCTCCACTAAGAGAACAAAAATGAGGTCAAGGTGGATCAGGAAGATTACTAGCGGTACCCCTTGCCTGCCATATTCTGTCAGCCATGGATGGTTTGGCACACTCCCACATCTTCAAACAGAAGCTGCTGAATTGTGAGCCCATTGATCTCAGTCGGTTTGTCGTGGACCTCAGGACCAGGCATCTACAATATTGGGCGCCTTTTTCCAACACACACCCAAGAGACCGCAACAGTAAACGCTTAACCTATCACCAGTGGTGCGCTACTCCTACAAAAAGGGCCTTGGTTGGGCATTCTTCCTACAGTCTTCCCAAATACATGTTCCTTGACCTCCCCCATGATGTCATTCGCAACGTGGCTCGGTTAAGACTTCGTGTTCACACCCTTCGCTATGAGACAGCAACTTGGAATCACAGGTCTTCCCTAAACTGTGACCTTTGTGAGGCTGATGATAATGTCCAGGATGAACAACATGTCCTCTTTCATTGCACACATCCCCAGGTGGTCTCTCTCCGCAGGAAATATGCTCCCTTGTTCTTACAGGCAGGATCTCATGATGTGTCCGCTTTTTAAACCAGAACAACCATAAACTTCCTTTTTTCCTTCATGAATTAATCGATTTTTATGAGCAGGCTAGCAGTCGCAATTCTTGACTGAAGGCCTTATCCTTGTAAACCTTGTACCCCTTGCCTGATCTTGTTTATGAGCATTGAAAGAAGTTTTCTCAGTAGTGCGTATGGTGCTAGCATGCCTATAAGCGTGCTGTTGAACCACGTGGATGAAGGCCAAACCCAATGTAGACTCAACTAAACTATAAGCGTGCTGGACTGAATGAGGGTGAAGCTTCAGAGCAAGCTTAATGGCTTTGCAATAGGCACCTCTGAATTCAGCTCAAGGACTTGTTTCCTTCTCCAGTCAACTCATTTGTTCACAAGTTTGGCTTGCTTTGGTTACAGGCACCTTTATGCTTCAGCAAAGCTGCCCTTGTAGGCAGATACAGCTATGTAGCCCTATCCTATCCTTGGTGGCTTTGTAAGTTTCGAGATCAAGCTCCATGAGGGGCTCTAAAGTGTGCAGGGTGTAGATGATACTGCCCGCACCTAACAGAATGGTATGGAGTATCAATTGAGCTGAGGCCCTTAAAGGATGGCGACAGAGGCCATGGTGCTGCTGCTTCCCGTTCAGGGCTTTTGTTCAGGATTGTTTGGTGTTGTGCTGTTTCAAATTTTCCTGCGAGCAAACTGATTACTGCATTCAGGCTTACTCACGATAAGAGGAACACCTCAGACACTTGCTCTCCTTCTAGGGCATTGCAACTCATACATTGGCTCCCTTTAAATCAGGGGCGTTACAAGCTGAGGCGTTGCGACTCACACATTTGCTCCCTATTTTGGCGCTGCAAACCAAAACTTGCCTCTAGAGAAATACAAAAAGATAAGGGAGTACAACAATTGCATGGCGACACAACTACTAGGACAAATGACGTGGACAACAACCTGGCAATGTTAAAGGAGCAACATATCTGTGGGTTGCTTTCATCCTGGGGCATGGCCATCAGGGGGACAGAGCCCCTCTTTGCCCTGTCCCATCTTGAGCTGCCTCCACATACTTTGCATCAATGCTTAGTCCACTTCAATCCTGAGGCCTGACATTCCAGGCGCTCAACCCAAAAGGAACCCTCCTACATTAAACACAAAAACTGTGCTGCAGACAGTGCATGGTAACAATAAACCAACCTGCGCTCGTACCTAAACGCAATTTTGTCAACTGGCTGTGCACAGCAAAACAAAGCCAGCTGTACCACACACAATTGCGCAGGGCAAGCCACAACCATTGCGCCCCTCAATAAAAAATCCGAATGAAGCAATGCCTGCTGCTTGCTGCAAAAGCCAAAGCCAGCAAAATATGCAAAAGGCAATAAAACCAGCAACTGCACACTGCACATGGCGGCCTTAGAGACTTTGTTGCAACACCTAAAGATTACCATCGGCAGCAGCCTACAGATTGCAACATTATTTGAACACAAGCACACATCACAGCCTGTGGCCTGATTGGCTGGCAGCCCCACTCAGCGTGGGTTCCAGCGACCGCACGACGGAACGCGGCCGCGTGTACGGCGGCCGCTGTGTCAGAGCGGGGCCTCCTGTCGCTAAGCTGCTGCCGATGCTCCCGATGCTCCCCACTGTGCTGCTCCTCGTGCTTGCAGCGCCAGCATCCAGCCCTGTGCCAGTGGCTCCTGTGGAGCCAAAGCCGCCCCACCCTGTGAAAAAGAGTACGGGTGAAATTCTTTTACATTTTACTTTACTCTTTTGCAGCATCCGGCCCGGTGCCTGTGGGCCCTGTGGAACCAACATCGCCCCACCCTTCATGCACACATCGGATGGCGAGTCCTGACCGCACATGCACACAAAATGTGTAAACACGCAGGTGCTGCTCCTTGTGCTTGCCGCACCAGCATCCAGACCTATGCTACCAGTGGCTCCTGTTGAACCAAAGCCGCCCCACCCTGTGTGGTCACATCGGATAGGAGGGCCTGACCGCACATGCATTGTGTGAACATGTACACACATGGGTGCTGCTGCTCGTGCTTGCAGCACTGGCATAAAGAAGCCACATACCATGGGCCCCTGCGCCCCCTGAACCGCCCCATCCCCTCATGCGCGTACATGAAATCAGGGATGGGTCATTCGTTCTTTGCAAGTGTAAAAGAGCGAAGAAAACAGCCTAAAAATTGCCTTCAGCAAAAATAGTTGGCAGTTTGAGTGCGGTCCAACTCATAGGTGATGTTGTCTTGCAGGCCCAATTTAGTGTATCTCAAGCCAGTCCCAGCATCCTTTCCCACTCCCTCCTGCTCCTCCTCTTCCTGCCATGGTTACCCAGGGTCAGCAGTAATCCCTAACCCAGGGCCTGTGCGTGCTTGAGCATGTGTGATGGCATCCGGCCTCTTCTCTGCCCAGCTTCTGCACACATGGCCACCCCACTGCCTGGGGCTTCCGAAAGTGCTGCCTGATGAGGAGTGACACCTCCATAAAGACATGCTCACAAAGCTTGCATGCTTGCAATCACCTGTTGTTGCCTTCCCCTTCAGTGCCCCAGGCTGAACAAATGGAGCACAATCCCACTCAAGCTCCTTCTCATTTGGAATGGTTTAGATACGTGCATGGCCTTAGGGGGGGGCAAGGGGGGGAGGTGCCTCCTGCCCTCTCTGGGGGGTCCCTCCCACCCAAGACCCACCCCAAAATGGCCCTCTAAATCCACATGCATACGCGACAAACACACTTTCACGCGTATATACGCGATTGGTAACTCCCAACCCACAAATGACCCAATCCTGCATGAAATGCAAACCTTGATGTATCCACCGTGCCATTGGGGAATATGCTGTGAAAGGTACGCTTTGGGAGTGTGCTATTTGAATGATCCTGCAAGCATTCCATGTTGTCCTCAAGCTGAGACTGTAAAAAAGTGGGCCTTCTGCACATACCCAACAAATGCTGCTCCTTACGCTTGCAGCACTGGCACAGGGTGC
This sequence comes from Dunaliella primolecta, assembly GCA_914767535.2. Lineage (NCBI taxonomy): Eukaryota > Viridiplantae > Chlorophyta > Chlorophyceae > Chlamydomonadales > Dunaliellaceae > Dunaliella > Dunaliella primolecta. The sequence goes on from OU611755.1 coordinate 13,110,092, forward strand.
AAGCCCTGTGCTTGAGGCTCTTGTGCTACCCAGCGTGCACACTTTGGATTGTAAGATCTGATGCACCGGGCGCACCACACTCGGATGCACAGCTCCTCATGCCTGCAGCACTGGCATTAGGAATCCCTGAGCTTGGGCTGCCACCCAGCGTGCACACATTGGATTGCAAGATCTAAGTTGCTGGATGCGCACGTCCACAAGTGTAAGTGTCCATGAGCCCTCAGCGCCATAACCAGGATACCTGTTGCGTTGAGGGCTCCCGCAGCACCAAAGCCGCCCCACCATGCACATGTGTAGCATTGGAACATTTTCTGGGACACGTTGCATGCATATGCTGCTTCTGGTGCTGGCAGCTAAATCCTGACAATGCCAGAAGCTTGCTAGAGAAGAGTACATACAGGTTCTGCTGTGTTCTTAATAGACAGCCTGTGTGTGCACACCAACAAGAATCAGGGTGCTCTCCCAAAAAGCATGCGGCGCCTGTGTACACACACCGATACCACCATAAGGACGCTCTCCCACGCTTGACTGTAAATGCTAATCATGACAATTACAATTGATTGCTTTAACGTTGTTGATTAATTGATGTCAATATGTCAATGGACCGCCTGTGTCACATATAATCTCTGATGCTTGCTAAGCTGACCGTTGTGGTGTGGCTTACCTGCGCGCAGCATATCAGCCCCCCTGGATGCAGATGCTCCGATGCCTGTGGCATTGCTGCCCGCCTCGTGTGATGCCCAAGTCACATTATTGCCTGAAAGTGTAACACAAGGAAAACGTTGCTCCCAGGCGCGTATGTCAGTGTGACACTGGTGCAGATGTTTTCTGCGTGCTGTAAAATCCAGCACTCACAGGCAGCCCCAACCTTCACTATGCGAAAGATCTATGCTGCAAAGCCTCATCATATGAGGCTTGTGGCTTAAATGCCTGAGCAAGACTGAGGCCAAATTTGATCTTACGGTCTGAGCCCAAAAAGACCGAGACAAGCGATGCATCCCCTTGAATTGTGCTCCGGCCTTCAAGCCTTACACAACCGCATGTACCTGGATGCCTGCACGCTAGGCGCCTGCCAATGTCAACAGACTGCCAACTTGCCCATCAAATGCCAGAGCATAATGCAGCTGCAAAAACTTCCAGCAGCAGTACTCTTGGACTAAGGACACGTTTCACCGCCTGCGTCTTTTTCCCCCTTTTTTTTTCCGAGGATTCCTCGCAGGAGAACTCCTGATGTCAGCAGCATACCTAAACCCAAAGGCCAAAGCTTTGTACGGTTCTTCGAGGCGGTGCGCCTGCAGTCAAACGCGTACCTAAATTTTATATTCCTCAAGGCAGTGCGCCTGCAGTCAGCGGCCTACCTAAACTCGTAATATTTACTTGGAGTGGCTAACCTGCAGTCCTGCTACCAAAGGCGCACTAACAGCCTAGATCCTGCACCCTCAGCCTTGAAATCACCTGGGGCGGCACTCCTGTCAGTGGCATACTGGAAGGGGGCAGCACTCTTGGTGGCGCCTCCATAGGGGGCGGAAGGGGGGTTAGGCTCCAAATTGCGCACCTGCTCCCGGTACCTGCATGACGAAACGCGCAAGCAAGCACGGCAACTTTGGCACAGAGCACTCACAAGGTGTGGCTTTCAGATGTACATATTTGTGTATGCGGACACACAGCACTTTGTGCCAACTGCTACTGCACAGGACATGCATGAACAAGGGGGATCCCTCACAAGCGCAGCTGGCTGGTGTTGCGGTAAAACGCGCACACACACACAACTCTTGCCAATTGCTTTTGCATAGGACAGCCACGAGGAAGGAATGTTCCCTTTGATCTCAGCGGGTTGGGTGCTCTGGTGCGTGATACACGCTACCATGACACCCAACCTGCTGTTCTCAGTGGGAATATACCTCACCCGTGCATGTGCTGTGCAAATGACGACTGCAAATATCTAAACACGATCTTGTTCTACTTTTCTTCTGCAACAACAAGTGTAAAACTCAAAAGAAAAAATGCACGCATAAGATCATGCATCTTTTTTTATACATCTCACATGAGCTGGTGAGTGCAACACATACAATGCAGGGGTAGACATGTCTCAAGCATGATGGATCATACATGTCTCAAGTAGGGGTAGACATGTCAAGCATGATGGATCATACATGTCTCAAGTAGGGGTAGACATGTCTCAAGCATGATGGATCGTACAGTCACCACCTCTTTGCTTCAATGAGACCCTTGCTCGCTTGCTGGTCAGGTAACCTTTCCTTAATGCACGCGGCCTTTTGGCTGGTGCAGACTTTTCCTTTATTTTTCTTTTCTTTCCACCTCTTTGCAGATGACGACAGACGATTGATGCATGCAGCAGCATACATGGATTGGTGAGCTGGTTGGCAAGTGTGTCCACACAAGACCACATTCTCAAATGCATGCATTAACACACAGATGGGAAATTAATGCAGTAGTTTTACAGGCAGCTTGAGGTGTCAGCATACTAATGGGGAATTTGATCAAAATTAAGCTTACTGTTGGGGATCTTATGCAGTAGTGTTTTATAGGCAGGCAGGTGTGTCAGCTGGAACGCTTTTCTACGCTCGTGCATGCATGAACGTACTCCACCATGAACCTACTCCAGCTTTTTCAGGCAGGCAGGTGCGTCGCATTCATGCATGCATGTTGGTGCGTGCGTGCGTGCGTGTGTGTGTGTGTGTGTGTGTGTGTGCACGAGTGCAGTAGTGTTTTACAGGCAGGTGTGCCAGCACAAGTGCATTTGTATGCTCATGCATTGCGCACACCTTGCTAGGTGCTTGGCAGCAGCAGGGCTGAGAAGGCTCTCACTGCGATCCAATTTTGGCGGCGCCAACCCTCCTGAGCCGCCCTGGGCTATGATGTCAGACACCTCCCTCTCAATCTCTGCGCTGTCAAGCATACTCTTGGGGGCCTGCAACATGGCAGAGGCACACACGCTTCCAGGCTTGTGCACTCATTTGCATGCCCTCAGGCCCCTTGGACATGCAAGGCATGCACATCAACCGTCTTTTCATACCACACTTTTTCTCTCTAAGTTTCACCTTAGAAATGTACCATCTGCACTCTTCGGACCATGAGTTCGCAACAATGACATGGACCCTTACCAAGTTATGCGCAACTGTGCCTCACACCTTGTGCACAATGTTTAAAATTTAAGTCGACCCAGGTAATCACGTGCTAGGTGGAGTCATCAAAGAAGAAAAAATGGAAATTTTTATCACGCGCACCATGCTGCTGTTGTAGGGAGGGTAGGGTTGAGCCGGCATGGATGCTGCCTTGCTATTTCGAGCCGCAGCAGAGGCGGCCACCTGAACATGTCAGCAGAAGGACAATAGCTGAGACGTGTGTGTGTGTGTGTGTGTGTGTGTGTGTGTGTGTGCGTGCGCGCGTGCGTGCGTGTGTGCGTGTGTGTGTGTGTGTGTGTGTGTGTGCGTGCGTGTGCGTGCGCGCCACAAGACAAGACTGTATGGAGGAGGTACCCATCATTGAGCAGCTTGCCACGCATAACAAGGGGTTAACAGATATTCCCCCCTTGCTTTCAATGTGCTGCCTGCTCTGCATGAGAAAGCTGCCAGCAAGGATGGCTGCATTTCCTTGGGAACCGGAACAGGAAAAAGCAAAAAAAAGGGGATCCTCAACAACCTATCACTTACAGTGGACCGCATGGCGGCCAGTTGCTGCTGGATCGCTTCCAGATCGCTGGAGGAGTGCATTGATGGGGGGGGCTGCTGGTTCCCTGCGCATAAGGGTTTTAGTATGTATGTAAGAAGACAGTTCAATGCACCCTATCTGAGCATTTGGTGCATGTGCAGATTGGAGGAAGAATGGGAGAAGAAGAGCCTGGGCGTCCAAGAGCATGGCTGACAGCCCTCCAGGTCCCGTAACCTGTTTTCTGCCTTTTTCCGGCTAGCTGTGTCCAGTTTAGGTTTGAGGGCCATTTGGTGAAATTCTTGCTAGCTTGCTGGTTACGGTGGCGCTTTGGCTGGCGTAGACTTTTCTTGTTCTTTCAAGGGAGCCATCTTTTGCACTGTGTAGGTTGCATGGAGTGTTTCTTTGTGGTGCACACAGTCAGTAATGCACACAGACAGTGATGCACACAGTCAGTTGTGCACACAGTGAGAGGTGCACACAGTCAGCTGTCCACACAGTCAGTTGTGCACACAGTGAGTGATGCACACAGTCGGTGGTGCGCACAGTCAGTGATGCACACAGTCTGTTGTGCACACAGTCAGGCGCACAGCTTCTTGCACAGTGGATGCTCTTCGGTATCTCGACCGGACTGTGAGTGATGATGTACCTTGTTAATTGCATGAGTTGAGCAAGTGGCTCAGTTGTGCAGATGGCTGTGTTGTGCTAGTGCATGAGTCGCGCAATGGCCCAAAGGGGGCTGCAGGGCTGTGCACATTAGGCGGCAGTCTGTCGTGGGCTGTAGTGGCATGAAAACTTGCTTTTTTTAAAATTTGCCATGAGAACTGTTGCTTGTGGTGCTTTGTCTTACTTCCTGTACGCTGAAGTGCGCTGCCTGGAAACCATTGCTGCATTTGAAAGCTGCTAGAGCAAGAGGGGAGTCACTGCTGACCGGGTCATCCATTGCTTTTTTGTTGTCCAGGATAAGGCCAGTGGCCTGGCACATGTGCCTGTGCCCCCTCAATTTGCTCGCTCGTTTTGAAGTTCAGATGTGAGGGGACACACATTCGAACTGACACAAGGCGGTACACGTGCACGAGCGTCTAAGATGCTAAATTGTCTGAATTTAGATGAAAGATGCCACCTATATGTCAGTGCACAGCACAATCCAACCACACGATGCAAATGTCTGCCGGAAACATAACAGCATATGTAATTCTGGATCACTGTGCCTGCAGGTAATCCGTCACAACAAAGAAACACGCTGATTTGGAAGGAGCATATTAATCACACACAAACACACCTGTTGTCCTAAGCTGGGCGGGAGCTGCATAGCTGGAATGGCGAGGAAGCTGTACATGCGCAGTGGGGTTCACCAGGAAGTGTGAGATTGCTGAAAGAGAGTGCTGAACAAGAATGGGGAGTTCAAGATGGAGGGGTGCAGTGTTGGAGCAGCGACAATACTGCACAGTCTAATGTAATGATATTAAAAAAGCATAGAGGGAGTCGAACAAAGGGCTCTGGTGCTGCCAAGCCCGACCAAAAAGCAAGCCCCGGTGTGTGGAAGTTTTGCGGTTGAGCTTAGGGTCCAGGGAGTTGAAGTCTAGAGTTATTCATATGTGGAGGGACATGGGTGCACGCTTGGCTTTGCATGAGTGCATATGCATATGGCTCTCAATGAGAGCACGCTTGGCCGCTCGGCGATTCCTGCAGGGGGTTTAGTTAAATGGGGTAAGAAAACAGAACCATCTCTGGGATTATTCGTCTAGGGAGGCGTTCTTGTGACTGCATATGCTTGGCTGTGCAGGAGTGCGTATGCTCAGCTGTGCATGAGTGCATATGCTTGGCTGTGCAGGAGTGCGTATGCTCAGCTGTGCATGAGTGCATATGCTTGGCTGTGCATGAGTGCACACTTGCCCGATCAGCGGTTCATGCAGGGAGCCTAGTTGACTGGGGTAAGAAAAGAAACTGGGTCTGGGGTCATGCATCCAGGGAGGCTTTTGCGTGAGTGCATATGCATATGGCTCTGAATGAGTGCAAGCTTGCCCACTCAGCAATTCCTGGCTGCCCTTGATCATCATAAAACGAAGCTCAGTATTCTGTGCTATGCCCCCTTTTGCACTTTGACCATGGCCTTTCACAAATTGGAATGTCATCGCCATTCACTTGGCTTTTGATGTAACAGCAAGCGCCAGAAAGTGCAACATACTTGCGACACTCTTGCCATCGCCAGGAACTGCTATTCTTGCTGTCCAGCTCCAAGTTCTGGGACATGCAATCAAACCATGGTTGCCTTCTTTGACCAATGAATGCGCTTTTACAATTGACACGACACTTGATGTATGTTATGACATTGGACATAAGAGCATCAGCATGAGATGCAAGTAAGACACAGGCATTTGCAATCTAATCCTTTGCACACAGGACGATGTTTTGACACAGCCAGGGTGTGTACAGAAGGGCCTGTGGAAATAACACTCTTTCACCACCCACAAGCAGCAGGCAATGCTGCGCATTACCTTTACATTACTCCAACCTTTAAGGTACAGAACTTAATCAGGTACCTTCACTGTGAGGCTCATCCAAGCAGGTATGGTGCTTTCAAACACACATACGCGCGCGCACACACACACACATGCACACACGCACAGACGCATGCACACACACACACACCTGTGACTGGAAGCTCTGCTGCGGGTAGGAGGGGTTGTTCATGCTGGCAGAAGGGGGCTGTGCCTACACATTAAAAAGCATGCATGCACATGTGCACGTGTGTGTGAATGTGTGTGTGTTTGTGTGTGTGTGTGTGCGTGTGTGTGCGTGTGTGCGCGCAAGCATCTGTGCGAGTGTGTTCAAAACATTCAATTTAGCTAGGCAACTGCAGTTCCATAGGTTGGTTGGGTCAGAGGCAATCCAGTAATACCCAAGGGCCACACCTCCACGCATACCTCATGCTCACACATTGAGCCAGGACAAGGGATGCTTCCAGCATTTGTCAAGGACACGTGGAATTGCAGAGATGGGCCAGACACATGTGATTTCTTTACATCGGTCACGCGCACACACACACACACACAAACACACACACCAAGTGCATGCCTGTGCACGCAAACCTGCGCTGCTCACCAGGTGTGCCAGAAATTCCTTGAAGGAATGTCATTGACCAATCTAAGCAAGCAAATCTACATGTCTCTGCACTGGAAACCCATGCTGCTCACCAGATGTGCCAGGGACAGGTTGGAGGCATTTGTGCTGGGGTTGAGGGGGGTTGGGTTGGGCGGGAGCGGGCTCAAAGGCGGCCAGGGGCTTGAGGTCCCACCCTGCACATAAATTACGGCACAGGTGAACGTGTTGAATACAAAAAGTCCGGACAGCTCATGCAAACTAAGGCCAAACGGACCGTCAGCAACTCATGAGCACAGGTTGTAAAATGCGAGGGTGAAACGGCCATTAAAGTCCCACCCCGGAACGCACTTCAACTCCACACAAGTGCCGTCCCATGTTCAAGGGCCAGGTATGCACACTGTAGGCTGTGAGGTCAGCAGATGACTGTGAGCCTAACAGGCTGTAAGGTAAACAGGAGGTTGTGAGGCTAACAGACGGTTATAGGTTTGCACACTCTAGGTCGTGAGGCTAACATGTGGCTATAGGTTTGCACATTCTAGGTCGTGAGGCTAACATGTGGCTATAGGTTTGCACACTCCAGGCTGTGAGACTAAAAGGTGGTTACAAGCCGGTGACCCTGCACTACACACAACAAGATGGCATGCAGGGTTGCATGAAGCTCTTGCAAGTGTCCACGGTTGGATGGACGCAAACACAACACGCGCGCGTGCACACACACACACACTCAACACACACACACACACACACACACACACACACACACACACACACACACACACACACACACACACACACCTGCGTCGCCGCGGCGGTCGAGAACCCAGAGCTCAGGGTTCCCACTCCACCATCAGCCCTGCTGGAGTAGCCGCCAGGGCTGTTGGATACGCCCACAGCACCGGCGCTGTACGCGCCATTGGCGGTGCCCATGGCTCCGCTACCGCCGAGAGGGGCTGCAGGTGATGAGGCCATGGGTCCCATACCACTGGCATCACCTCCTCCAGCAGCGTTGTAAGCCCTCATGGCTGTCGGGGGGGCTGAGGCGCGGTTGGGGCTGATGCTAGCTGACCGTAGCTCCTGGGAATGATGAGGAACAGAGCGCAATGCATTAGTGTGCTTAGCAGAGGGGAATGAGTTAAGGGTAAAGACTGATGCGGATCACCGCAGCTCCTGAGGTTAAAAGCGCAACATTTCAGTGCATTTTATAGAAAAAAATGAGTTGAGGGTTGGGGCTGATGCGGATCACCGCAGCTCCTGAGGCTAAGAGCACGATGCTCCAGTGCATCTGACAGAGGGAATTGAGTTGAGGGTTGGGGCTGATGCGGATCACCGCAGCTCCTGAGGCTAAAAGCGCAATACTCCAGTGCATCTGACAGAAAAGTGCTGAGATGCAGGTGGGGCTCGTGCTAGCCGACCGTAGCTATAGCCAGCTATAACAGCTAGCTAGCTAGCCGACAGCAGCTAGCCGACCGCAGCTCCTGCACAAGAGAGAGTTCTACATGAAACAGATGCCTGGATGTGCTTTGCACATGCGGGACCTCAGTTGCTGAGCACTGGTCCTGTGAACCCAATTGCAGACCACACATGGTCCTGTGACCCTACTTGCTGAAAACGTGTGATTAATCACTACACATGATCCTCGGGTTCCCATTGCCGAACACTGATCCTATACAATCCCAACTCCTGATCACACACGGCGCAGAGCACGCAGCCACAATTTCTGTGTTGCTACAGTGTTGATCAAAGCTCCTGTGGCGAAGAGGTTGGCGCATGATATGGACACTACAAGATCTGGAGAGTGCTGTGCCATGCATCTGTATGAGGAGCATTGCTGCTGACCAAGGCATTCCTTAAAGAGGAAGGGATAGCATAATATAGGATGCAAGGCACCGCGCAAGATAGAGGGTGGGTGGCATGAAACAGAGAGCATTGCGCTGTACAAAGGCTGCCGCTGCTGACTCAGCTTTCAAGGAGAAGAGAGCAGAATGTAGGACAAAGAGCATTGTGCCAGGTGGAGGACAATGCATGAGAGAGAGCACTGTGTCGTACAGAGAATACCGCAGCTGACTATAGCTGCTGAGAAGAAGAGAGCAGATTGTAATACAAAAAGCATTGCGCTAGGTGGAAGGGACTGTTTGAAGCAGAGAGCACAAGCCACACAGAGAGCATCGTGTCGGACTGAGCTATGTGAAAAAGGGGCTCTGCCCCCTGCATTGTTCAACTTTTGTACCAGAAATTTAGAGTTGAAATGATTGCTTAATGCAGGGTATTTGAATTGGGTGGCTGGTGCCTTCCTAAACAGACTCTTTGAGAAATTTAGTGCACTGCAAAAGTGCATTCATCAGACGGCATCAGGTTGATAAGTTGATAAGCGAAAAGCCGAGGAAAAGATGCAATGCGTCGATGTGTTTGACAGATGGCATCAGATGATAAGCGAAAAGCCGAGGAAACAATGCACTGGGTCAGTGTGTTCGACAGATGGCATCAAGTTGGGGGCTGGGACATCAAATTCATGGCATCAACACGTTCAGGTTAAGGCCACAAGTCAAGGGCGTCAATTCAAGGGTAACAGGTTGAGGGTGGGGGCAGATACCTGCTGACCACAGGATTTGAGGGATGCAGGGATTTGAGGGATGCAGGGACCTCTGCCTTGGTGTGCACTCAACAGCGGGCATCAAGTCAGGGGTCGGTGCAGATGCCTGCCGACTGCAGGTCTCGAAGAAAAGGAGCCGCAGTGTGTTGGGCCAGGACGCACTCGCAGCATGAGACTGCCATACATGCTGCCTGCACTCCATGCATAGACTGTGTTTGCACCTGTACGACCAGCGCATGCACAGCACCTGTATGACCAGCGCATGCGTGATCTCAAGATACGCGGGAGACACGTGCTGATGCTGCCTGCACAACTTCTGTGTAGGTGTGTGCAGGCTTTGTGTGACCAGTACGAGTGTGCTTGCAAGAAATGCAAGACAATGCCTGCACAGCCTCAGTGCGCTTGCACGAGCTTTGTGTGAATGTGTGCCCTCGAGAGATGCAAAACGCATGTGTCAATGCTGTCTGCGCATCTTCTGTGCACTTGTGCAGGACTTGTGTGACCAGTAAGTGTGAACTTGTAAGAAACAAACTCTGCCTCCCCACCCAGATCCCCCATCTGCAAGGCTTCCACTCCTCAAGTCCACACTCGCATACACGCACACACACATGCATGCAAGCCTGCACACCTGCAAGGCCGCCATGACCTCCGAGTCTTCTGGAGGTCGCGTCTTCAAGTTGCTGCCACCCTGCCAAGCACTGGCAGGTCCTCCTGTGTGTGTGTATGTGTGTGTGTGTATGTGTGTGTGTGTGTGCGTGTGTGTGTGTGCGCGCGTGTGTGTAGAGCGCGTTTATGCATGCACATGCCATGCATTGATCTGCGCATGTCTACATACAAGATATCAAGCTACACTTCCCTTTACAAAGAAAAGGCCTGGTGACCCTCATCCCACTCATGCTTGTGAAAAACACAGTCGAGTCATGAACACACACACACACACATGCGTACACGCACCTGTCGCCCCACGCGATCTTCTCATCACACTGCTGGGATCCTGGTCAGGAGCCCGGATTGTGTCGACTCCTCTTAGAGGCTTGGCCTGCGCAAGCACAACAGCTCAAATTGATGTGAGGGTGTGCTCACGTGTTTGCGAGTTTGGAAACATGCAAGTCTTACACATGCTTGCACCTACACATGGCACTTCAGCATCCATTTGGGTGTAGCAAGGGAGCCTTGAGAAAAGTCAAGCGTGTGTGTGTGAGCGTGTGTGTGCGCGCGCGCGCGCGTGTGTGTGTGTGTGTGTGTGCGCGTGCGCATGCACGCATGTAATCCGGTGCTGAAGTGCGCAGCCAAGGGGGGGCAGTGCATGCATGCAAACATGCATGCAAACATGAGTGCTTACTGCGAGTTGAGCAGGGACATATGGGAAGGCCACTGCATCTGGGCGCTTAGTACGCATCCAAGAATGACAATGTACATATGAGCGCTTCGTATAAATGCTGACTGCAAACGGAGATAACAGCTGGGACACATGAAAGCAGCCGCTCCTGGGTGCGAGGTACGCAGCCGAGAATAGCAGAGCATATGAGAGCCCACATAAATGCTTCCTGTCAGTTGGGAAAGCAGCTGGGATGTGGGAAAGCAGCCGCACCTGGGTGCTGTGGTACGCAGCTGAGGGCAGCATTGCACATGAGCGCATGAGAATGCTGACTGTAAGTTTGGAAAGCAGCTGGGATGCAAAAAGCAGCCGGCTGGGTGCTATTTACGCAGCTGAGGACGGCAGAGCATATGAGAGACCACACAAATGCTAACTGTCAGTTCATCTCAGCAGATGGGACATGGGACAGCGGCCGCACCTGGGTGCTGTGGTACGCGGCCGAGGGCGGCGCCGCAATGGCATAACGGAAGCCCCCATCTGGGTTACCGCTGTGCACCCCGTTTTGGTTGGTGTCTTGGTGTTGGTTGTTGGGGGATGCAGGCCACGTGGGGGAGGCGGAGGAGGGGGCTACAAGAGCAGTCTCAACAAGGCTGCTGTGCTTGCCATAGGTGCCAGGCAGCTGGTGGGCCTCCCGGACTTGCCGCTGTAGCACGACAAGATGACAGAGCATGGGGGATGGATTGTGAACAATCTGTTCAGAGGGCCTCCTAGGCATGGATCGAGGAAACGCGGATACATTGGCTCAAAGAGCCTCCCAGACATTTTGCTGTGATTGGGAGTGGGAGGGCAAGGATAGAAGACTGAATTTGAGCTTCCAGTGGGCCTCCCGGACTTGTTGCTGTAGCATGAAGAAGTGACAGAGCATCAAAAATGGACTGTGGCCAATTTGTTTAGGGGGAATCTCAGGCATGAAAGGAGTAAAATACTTGGGTGTAGAGGAAAGCCTCATTTTATCTATTGACGAAACAAAGATACCACTGGCGCAAAGAGCCTCCAAGACATATCGTAATTGGGAGTGAGAGGGGGAGGCTAAAGGATTGTGATTGAGTTTCCAGTGGGCCTCCAAAACTTGTTGCCGTGGCACAAAAGGGTGACAGAGCATTGGGAGCGTGGGTAGTGATGAGAGTGTGTGCGTGTGTATTCACTGTACAACTTTCGTGGTTTTGACAAACTGATACACCAAAGTCTTACAGTTAAGCACGGAAAGCATAAAAATCAGGTTGTCCATATAAAAAATATGGCTGCTTGCAGTAATTGCCACAGCCGCGCGTCAGCTTGTATGTGCTCCGCAGTTTGCGGTGCAAGTGACCGCAATCCAATAACAAAGGACTTATCAATTGAGCTAATTGCAATTACATGTGATGTAACCTAGCGAAGAGACCACAACAAGTTGTGCCATGAAAACATCAAAGGTCAAGTCAGACACCGCAGCGGTGCTGCAAAGCAAGGAGTCTGGTCCATGAAAAAAATTAAATGGTGAGAATGCATTCACACAGCTTTCAGACAATTCAAGCTCCAGTTGTGCTTCACAGATGGAAATGCACAGGCTCCTCGTTCCAACCGCGTTAAACCTGATTCTGCTGTGGTGACAAAGGGAGCCGGAAAGACGGCACCAAAGTCCTGCAACACAAACACAAACACACACGTACGCACGCACGCACGCACACACGCACACACGTACGCACGCACACACACACACGCACACGCACACACACACACACACACACACACACACACACACACACACACACACACACACACACACACACACACACACACACACACACACACAACATACGCACGCACGCACAAGCGCGCGCAAGCACACCTGCAGCATCTCGACTTGATCTCGCAATCCCTCCAATTGGCTGCGGGCTAGTTGCGCAGCGCTGCGTGCCGCGGCCTCGCTTTCTGATCGCCGCTGCAGCTCGGCTTCATAGGTGGACTGCAGGTCTTCCAACTGCAAAGCAAAGAAGAGGAATGGTTCTCAGATTTGGGTTGATTTGAACATCAGTTACTGTTCATTGCCTCATGAGCACATGGCAAGCCCTCCAGCTGTGCTGTGCCAGTGCATGTATTGGAGAGTTGTATGCAAAACAAATCAAACTGCTCAGATCCAGACGGCAGGCATCCAACAGATGCAAGAGGCCATATGAGTAGTGTTGGGTAAAAGTGCAGAGTATATTGTTAGAGAAGGCTCTAAGGAGGGCTGAGGGTTTGCCAGAGAAGGCTCTGAAGAGTGTGAAGTATTTGACAGAGGAGGCTCTAAAGAGTGCTAATCATTGGTCAGGAAGGGCTCTAAAGTGGAGAAACGAGCCCCTGATGAGCCTTTCATGGCATAAGTGGTCAACCCTAACCTAGGCATATCCTGCTTTGGGGCATTGGAGGCACGTGAGCTACTCTGCATGACACTGTAGCCAACATAATGAGCACTTGGACATTGGAGGCACATGAGCCACTCTACATGACGCCATAGCCAACATAATGAGCACTTGAGGCACGTGAGCCACAATCTCCTCAACTTCTATAAAGAGACCTGGTGAATGGCAGAAGCACACCAAAGCGCTCCAAACCTCTGCACCCACCCCTAGGCATATGCTGCTTTGGGGCAAAGGAGGCATACTAGACACTCTGCACGATTGTCTAAAACAACATGGTGAAAAAACACGTCAACCGTCTTCACCCTATCACAGGCATGAGGACACAAGCGGATCGTTTGCATGCATCCGCACATTTACAGTGCGCTTTTAACTGGTGCATATGTCTAGACATCCACACACAGTATGCATGCGTTTATAATCCGACCTCCATCCAAGCATGTGTCGTGGAAAGATCAGGAGCGGAGAGTATACCAAGGATGAAGAGGGCAAACCGACTCTCCTCAAGAGCATAAGCCAGTGTGTGTGTTGTTGTTTCACACATTTGAGCGACCAAACCCTTATTATTTGCACCTCACAAAAGGAATCCGAAAAGATATGAGCTTGAGTGTCATTGAAGGAGCTGCCAGCTCAATCACGCGCGGCAAAAAAAATCATCTTGGCACCGAAACAAGAACAACACTCGACAACAAAAATGTCCTCTAGTCATCTAAGGTGCTTGGTACAGACCAAGAGGAGATGAACAACAGCTTCCTTTATGCATCAATGCATACAGCTTTTGGCTTGTGCAGTCATTTCAATTCCATAAAAATAGCGCCTTCTTTGCTATGTGATAACCCACATCAATGCCCAGCGCATCTTTATACCAGCAGTACTTGGTACAAATCAAAAGGAGAACAGCACCCAGCTGTGGCAACATGGCTGGCAACCCTCGCAAGCTCAGAACACTGTTGCAACAGCAAACAATTTCAAAAAAAATACAAAACACTCATATCCAGGCAGTCTCACTCAATCCGTCTCTCTATTTTTCCATCGCCATTTCAACATAAGCACCTGCTGGTTCATTTCCCGCCTAGCTGACTCTAGCGTCCCTTCTCGGTGGGAGATGGCTGTGAGCCTGGCTGTAATGGCAGCCACCTGCTTGACAACATGATGACAAGTGTGTGTGTGTGTGTGTGCGCGTGCGCGCGCGCGTGTGCACGTGCGCGTGTATGAGAGTGGGTGTGTGTGTTGCATGTGTATGTGCGTTGTGTGTGTATGTGTGTACAAATGATTCATGTATGGTCCTCGCTGTACTTCAGGCTAAAGCCTGTCCACGCCTGCAGCAGGTTTGCTACCACACACCCTGTGGTTCACCATGCACACCAAGCTTTCATAGAAGTCCACTCAAGACTGGACGTATGAACACACTTGTTTCATTTTGATAGTAACTGCTTATCACTCACTCCCTGAGGCAAGGCACATTTGGTTGTGCATATCAGACACCTGTCGTGCACAACGGACACCAGCTGTGCCTGATGCTGCCCCTGGCCTTGCATGCCCAGGTAGGTACACAAATGACCACAAAGCAGCACAGGGACATCTCAGGAGTGATTCAATTATCACATCTGGTGGACTTTGCCTGAAGCTGGTCCTGCATGCCCAGTTAGATTAAAACAAAAAAAGGAATGTTTCACCAGCAGCCGATCAGCCAGAGTCTCGGGCTGTAGGCCAACTCCCTTGATACCCTTGTAACCCTTAAGACCAAAAAGCAGAGGAACATAAAAGAATGATTCAGTCACCAAATCTGCCGACCTTGGCCTGAAGCTGGCCCTGCATGCCCTGGTAAACCAAAAAATTGTGAAGCAAGGAGTGAAAGGGAAACGCTTGTAAAATTCAAAACAGCTACCTTGGCCCGAAGCTGGCCCTGCATGCCCTGGTAAACCAAAAAACTGTGAAGCAAAGAGTGAAAAGGAATCGCTTGTGAATTCAAAACAGCTACCTTGGCCTGAAGCTGTCCCTGCATGCCCTGGTACATCTGTTCGGCCTCCTTTTGTTTCTGCTGGTACATCTGCTCAGCCTCCTTCTGCCGCTGCTGCCAGGCCTGCTGCAGCGCCTCTCGCTCCTGCAAGCATGGTGTATCGGTAGCAAGCGTGCTCTTCAACTCCAATATGTGCAGCAACGCAGCAACACAGATAGATTACAAAGCTGAACCACTCGCACAGCCTCCTTCTGCCGCTGCTGCCAGGCCTGCTGCAGCGCCTCGCGCTCCTGCATGCATGTTGTATCATTTCAAGCATGCACTCCCTCCTTGTGCCACTGCTTCGAGGCCTGCTGCAATACTTCAAGCTTCTGTATGCACTGTATGGACAATCAAAAGAGCAAGCTTGGACACAGCTTTAACCGTACACTTTCAGCTGCAGATTGCAACCCCATGAAGGCCCTGGCTGCACCTCGGTGGTTGCTCTAGCGGTACTTAAGGTGTCACACGCTGTGGTTGCTCTAGCGGTACTTTAGGTGTCAGACTCTGTGGTTGCTCTAGTGGTGCTTTAGGTCTCATACGTTATGGTTGCTCTTGTGGTGCTTTATATGTCAGATTTCGTGGTTGCTCTAGTGGTGTTTTTAAATGCCATCAATGCAGCAGCATTGCAAGTAACCTCCTCCTAGGGCATGGCCCAACATGTTGCCAATTGCTGTGCCCCACATGAAGTGCATAACAATCATGATCAAATAAACAGAACGTCCCCCGTGATCCCTTTGCAAAAACTGGCCCCTCCAACTGCCAGGTGCTGTGCCCCACATGATGCACTTGGTGAGCATCACACTTCATGCACATGATCATCATGTGCATGAAGTGCGATAATCTCCATGATGATCATCACCGCGGTCATCACCATGGCTGGTCCCCCTCCTGCCTAAAAAAATAAGTGTCAACAATTTTGCACTACGACATAACTTGCCCATTCCTGCACCTTTCCGGGACCTGAAAATCCCAAAACATTATTTCTGTGTCGCCCGCGATTCTGGTGCAAAGCAGGCTGGATTCTAGCCTAGGAACTAAGAGAGGGAAGGAAAAATGGCGAAAAATGAGGCGGCTGACTTTCACATCAGCTTGCCCATTTCCAACCAGACCATCGATGGACCCCATTACTCTTTTTATTTTATTTCATTTATTTTTCTTAAAGCATTGACTTGGTCTGCAACTCTGTGCTAAAAATTGGACAGAGAGCTAGCAGTATGGGCAAGTTGATGGAGGACATCCCTTCCGTGCCCGCAACCTTCTCAATTGGTGCCCTCCATCAGCACGCTCCTCCTGTGCCCCCCGCAACATCTGACAGTGCAACATCATGAAACGGCCTGAGAGCAGCTGAAGTCCAGGCGCGCTGGTCATTTAGTTCAAGTTTAAAATCCAGCTTTTGCCAAAATGGGTGCAAAATTTGCCGCAGAGCCTCACACAGCATCTTTCATCAAAACTCCATGCCTGGGATGTTAAGACGCGTTGCGTATGCTCAATGTACGCAGAGGTGCTTGCAGAACGCATGATAGTTGGGCATAGCTTAATGCCATTTTAAGGGGGGTTCCGGCCACGGGGATGACTGTGCAGTGTGAAGTGTGATGATTTGCATGATGGCCGTCATGTGCGCGGTGTGTATCATTCTTCTGTTGCAAGACCCAGCCTCACATGCTGCATGATGCTGTGCCCCAAATGATGCTGTTATCAATCACTGTGTCAGATCATGCGCATAAGAGTGTCAGCATCTCTTTGCATGACCCCGCCTCACCTGCTGCCAGTTGCTGTGTGCAGCTTTCATGGCGCGCTTGTGGGCTGCCTGCTCACAATAAATACGCAGAACTTTGCAGGACCCTGCCTCACCTGCTGCCAGTTGCTGTGTGCAGCCTCCATGGCGCGCTTGTGGGCTGCCTCTGCAGCAGCCATGCGCGTAGCCGCCGCCTGCTGCACCAGATCTGCAACATGATGGGCACAAGAAGATTAAGGTTGACAAAATTGCGCAAGACTGCTGCCTGCTCCACAAGACTTGCGCACACGAATAACAAAAAGAGCTTGACGTTTACATTTGCGTGGCTGCTGCCTGCTGCACAAGATCTGCACACATGATGGACATGACAGGAAGGTAAAGGTTTACAAAATGCGCATGGCTGCTGCCTGCTGCACAATGCATGCAGGCATGAATGACAGCAGGAAATTGATGTTTATAAAGCTGATTTTCATAATTGCTTGTGGGCTGCTTCCGCAGCAGCCATGCGCGTGGCTGCCGCCTGCTGCTGCACCAGAGATCTGCACACTTGATGCACACAAGGAGATTCAGACTTGCAAACATGCGCATGGCTGATGCTTGCTGCACAACACCTGCACACATGAATAATGAAAGCAACTTGATGCTCACATTTGCATGGCTCCTTCCTGCTGCACAAGATACGTACGCAAAAATAATAAAAGCAGTCAACTGATGGTTGAACAATTAGCGCCGTAATTTTTGGCACAAACCTTGCTTGCATGTGTATTAAGTCACGCACCTGTGATGCATGTGGCGCCTGCTTGAATTTGGGTCCTGACCTACCATGCTCAATAGTGCATGAGTGTATGACACACTGCAAAGCTTCATCCAATCCTTTGTTGTGTCTGAGATCTGCATGCGTCTGCACTTTGGCCTCAGCTGGTTGCTCAGCAGCAATGGCAGCCATGCGTGTCATCTCATTTCACCCTATCACCTGTGCTATGGGCCGCGTCTGCTTGCGCCTGCAATTCAATCTCAGCCTCTTGAGCATCATCATCATCAGCAGCAGCATCATCAGCAGCTGCCATATCCTTCTTACTTCACCCACTCACCTGTACTGTGGGCTGCGTCTGCTTGTGCTTTGGCCTCAGCCACCTGCCCAACAGCAGCAACAGCTGTGTCTCTCATCTTGTAACCCACTCACCTGTGTTGTGTGCTGCGTCTGCCTGCGCTTGCGCTTTGGCCTCAGCCACCTGCTCGGCTGCAGCAGCCATGTCCGCTGCCCACCTCGCTTGCGCAGACTCCAGCCGGCCAGCCCATAACCTGCAGATGCACATGAATGAACTCATAATTCTGCAGTCATACGTCCAGTTGCCTGGAGCCTTAAACAATTACGTAGGTTCCAGGCAGCCAGCGCATAGCATATGAGCAGCAAGTGAATGTGTTTCTTCACAACAAAAAATCAGAGCCCTTACGGCCAGCATCACATGTGGGTGTGCACGCCCATGCAAGATTGCGTACTGCAAAAAGAATGCCATCAAATATCCAGGGCCAGTCGTCCTTCCTCTCTCTACTCACTTTGCCTCTAACACTGAGCAAGCCATTGCATCAACTCATCAATGACCTGGGCAGGCCATCTTGCATGACAAAGTGGCAGGCTGAATCTCCCCAACCCTCCCAACCGCATGCTACCATGGGCACAGAAACGTCCCAATTGCTTTTTGACAGCAAAGGATGAGCTTATGAAGTCAGACTTGCAGGCCCTTAGTTGCAGCCAATCACCCTAAGTTAAACGTCAAGGAGTTTTGCAGAAGTTTAGAATCTTTCCTTGCACTTTTGCTTCACCAATGACTATCCAATGCTCCCTCCAAATCACCATTCAAAGCAGAGGCCTCCAGAATGAAGAATAAAAACAGGACTGCGCTAAAAAATTGAAAAAGCAAGGTGAAGCATAAAAAAGCGGCACTACATTCTGGCGCTGCATGCCTGCCAGCAGCTGCACGCTAAGAAATGAAATATCATAAAATCAAAAAATTGGGCACAGCACTACACGCTAGTGCTGCTTACCAGTCAGCAGCTGCTCGTTGAAAAATGAAACTTGAAAAAAAAAGTGGGAACAGCACTACATGCTGGAGCTGCTTGCCTGTCAGCAGCTGCATGCTAAATAATGAAATGTAAAAAAAAATTGGGAACAGCACTACACACTAGTGCTGCATGCCTGTCAGCAGCTGCACGCTCCAAAACGAAATATCAAAACACACACAAAAAAAAATTGGAAACAACACTATGCGCTGGTGCTGCTTGCCTGTCAGCAGCTGCACGCTCTGCTTGCATCGCCGCGTGGGCCTCCCGGGATTGCTCTACCATACGCATCTCATACTCGTCCAGCTGCAACAAGAAGAGTGCATGGATGTGTGTGTGCGCATAATTTGATTTGCACAACCGCATGCTTTTCGAAATCACTTGATACCTCCAAAATCAGACTAAACAGACTATTTTGCACAATGCGCATCAACGCAAAGAGCTAGACACAGGCTCAGGAGACCTTGCCTATGCTTGTTGAAGCAGCTGCGCTCCAGCTAGCAGGGCAAAGCATCAAGGCACATGACATGCTTTTGCCACAATCATTACCTCAGCACGCAGGCCATGCTCCAACTCTACAAGCTTGCATGGCGGCTAGCATTGGCTCTGCTACCAGGGCTAGCAAGGACATCAAAGCAGACAATGCAAAGATAATGATCACCTGGGCACGGAGGCCCTGCTTTCACTATACATGAACGCCAGCTTGATGTGACTCTGCCATCTGAGCCAGCACCCAAACAAATCACAGCATGTCTTTACCACAGTGGTCGCATTGCACACAGGCCATGCTCCACTCCTGCTTGCATGGCAGCTTGCTGAGGCCCTGGTACCAGGGGCCAGCATTGAAACAAGCTAACACCTTTGTGGTAAGCACACTGACCATCTCTGTGTGCAGGCCCTGCAAGACCAATGCTTGCATGGCAGCTTGCGACAGTTCTGCTATTCGGGCCAACATTTGGAGACATCAAAGCGTTGCATGGAGATCGCTCATGCTCACCTTGGCACGCAGGCCCTGCTCCACCTCTGCTTGCATGGCAGCTTGCTGTGACTCTGCCATTAGGGCTGCCTGTTGGCCCTCCACTTGCGCACGGTGCATGTCTAGTGCGCGCTGGTGGTCTGACAGGCGTGCAGCTGCACAGGCATGGATGGGGACTTGCACAGATCAGCATGTACATCTCACAGTAGGGCCGCCTGTTGGCCCTCCACTTGCACACGGTGCATGTCCATGTGCGCTAGTGGTCTGACAGGAATGCAGCTGCGCAGGTATGGATGGGGACTTGCACAGGTCAGCACTCTAATATTGGCACAGGCACTTGTCACTCCACTGCACAAAATGCATTTCCTAGGGCATGAGTGTTGGTGGCTAAATGGGCAAGGAGACACATGAGCGTTGGCGACATTGCCTGTAGGATAAGTAGATCAAACAGTGAGAAATCGCCCCCACAAGGCATAAAAAGTGCAATTTCATTCGCTTCATTAAACCTGCGCAATGAGCACTATGAAATCCAAGTGGATTGAGAGGGAAGGCCCTTCATGCTAATGTAATTGAAATTGTTAAAAACTCCAAAAGATGATAAGGCTTAAAACCCTTATAATAATTGATAAGGCTTATAACCCTTATAAAACAGTCATTTTTGTAAGTCATTTGCATTCCGGCCTAAATTAGATTTCTTGGCGATTTCCAATGGCAGCAAACCCATTGTGGTGAACTTTTGAGCGCACAAGAATGCAAATCCTTGAAATTCATTTGACAAACCAGAAAGTTTACTTTGACACCCAAAGCCACAAATGTTGTTCAAGTTTTGCGGTCCTGAGTGTACGCCATGTGGATGCATATACTGTGTGTCCCAATCTCAAGGCACAACCATCATTCTAACACACACATGCATAGTTAGCACGGCACAGCACGCCACACTCAAATGCTCAGCACTTGTTGTACTGCAGCTCACCCCATTGTGCTTCTATCTCAGCGACGTTTGCCTCCCACTGAGCCTCCACAGCACGCACGCGCTTCTCTGTGTCGCCTGCCTCCTCCTCAAACTTGCGCTCACAAGCGATCATGCTGCAGGCACAAAAGAGGGGCATGCCATGCCTGTGATGGGTCTTAAAAAAAGGCCAAGGAAACTCAGCACCACAGCACGCGCGTGCTCCTGTGTGTCGCCTGCCTCCTCCTCAAAATTGCGCTCACAGGCGATCATGCTGCAGATTAAAGAAGCAGCTGAGTGCTCAAAAAAGCCCAGGAAACTCAGGACCACAGCACACGCGTGCTTTTCTGTGTTGCCTGTCTCCTCCTTAAATTTGCTCTCACAGGCGATCATGCTGCAGATTAAAGAAGCAGCTGAGTGCTCAAAAAAGCCCAGGAAACTCAGGACCACAGCACACGCGTGCTTTTCTGTGTTGCCTGTCTCCTCCTTAAATTTGCTCTCACAGGCGATCATGCTGCAGATTAAAGAAGCAGCTGAGTGCTAAAAAAAGCCCAGGAAACTCAGGACCACAGCACACGCGTGCTTTTCTGTGTTGCCTGTCTCCTTTAATTTGCTCTCACAGGCGATCATGCTGCAGATAGAAGGAAGCAGCTGAGTGCTTAAAGAAGGCCAAGGAAACTCAGCACCACAGCACGCGCATGCTCCTGTGTGTCGCCTGCCTCCTCCTCAAACTTGCGCTCACACAAGATCATGCTGCAGGCAAAAAAAAGCAGGGCGAAATAGGCAGGGGAAGATCAAAGAAAGTAGGCGCCACGGCACACCGCTCTTGTGTGTGTTGCTTGCCCTTCACAACGACAAGCACCGTCAAGCGATCATGCTGCAAAGCTGGTTATTGCCAATCTGCTATTAATTACAGACCATCTCGCTGCAGAGTTGGCTCGCTTGTTCTTTACACCAATGTGTGCTTACACGCAATTATGCAGAGGTGGAAAGCTATTGTTCTGAGAGTGCAAGTCAATGTAGCCAAAAGGTTGTGCAGAATGCGCACGTTTTCTTGCCTCGTGCCTCCTCCAACTTGCTCTTACAGGCAAACATGCCACAAGGGTGCAATTAGCTTCATTTGCTGCTTGCATGCCACCCCTGCATCATGGCTGTCATAGCTGTGAGGTGGACTCATTAGCACTCAACATTGCATCATGGCTGTCATAGCTGTGAGGTGGACTCATTACCACTCAACATTGCATCATGGCTGTCATAGCTGTGAGTGAGGTGGACTCATTAGCACTCAATATTGCATCATGGCTGTCATAGCTGTGAGGTGGACTCATTAGCACTCAATATTGCATCATGGCTGTCATAGCTGTGAGTGAGGTGGACTCATTAACAATCAACATTGCTGCCCTGTAAGCCTCAATCGCCAAACTTGCAGCCAAGTCTCTACAACTGGACAACAACTTGCACACAACAGTGTTGTTTCAACGATCTCCAAAAGCTCCGAGCAGTCTCTCTAAGGTGCAGGCTAGAATACGGAACTCAGTGTAATGGGCGATAATTCAACTCTTACCCCCGACATTGTAGCATTGCTTCTATTTGCAGGAAAAACGAAGGATTTGCAAAAGCCAACTTCCTCTACCCAACCCATCGCGTCCTGCTGTCTTTGCTCTTAACTTACACCTCTGCATTTGAGAGCGCAACCATTTGTTATTCCTTAGCTCTTCATTCCTAACAGACTGGCTGACGGCCTGCTCTATTCCATCCAGCATTTGAGCCTACCCAATTTCCTCAAGTGCTGCAAATTTGTTTCTCCATATCAAAGGTCTTGCATACCAGAAGCACTCCCGACAAGACACTGCACCACACTTTCCTGCACGCGGCGTTCTGACATGATGGGTGGAACTTCTGCGCGAGCTGCCACACCCTCCTCTTCTCACACACCCACTCCAGAGCCGCTTCTCTCAGACACCCTCCAGCTCCTGCAGATGCAGTGCACCTCATACTCACCCGTCCCTGAGCCGCTTCTCCCAGTGCATCTCCACCTCCTGTAGCCGTCGCGTCCACTCATGCTCATGCGCCTCCCAGTTGTAGCTCTGCCCCTTGCTCATGCTCGCCAACCTCTGCTCCATCACCTACAAAAAGTGAGCAATACAAGCGCCGTTGGTGTTACAAGCACAAAGGAAGAGCTGTCATCCTTTACTTATAGCACTGCCCCTTGCCCAGGCTCGCCAGCCTCTGCTCCAGCGCCTGTGCGACGTCCCAAAGAAAACTCAAAATTTGACGCTGCGTGCCCAGAGTAATAGCGCTCCTCAAACTCGCAGCCATGTGCCTTGTTTGCCAGCCTTTGCTCCAACACCTGCGCAATGTTCTTAAAGCAAACACGCTATAAAAAAGTATGCCAAGGGGGAAAGTATGCCAAGAGGGTGAGTGCTCACTCCTACATTTGCAGCAACACCCCTTGAAATCTGCATGCTAGCCGTGCTCCAGTACCTCCGCCGAACAGACATGCATGGCGTAATTTACTCCTCTGCCCAACAGACATGCATGGAAAGTGTCATTCCCTTTTAACACCCCAAAAAGCATTCCTCCCCAGCCTACCAACATCAAACCTGGTACAAAAGCAGAAAAGGGCGCAGTACCTCCAACAGCACATGCCTCAGCACCTTCAAAGCTTCAACACTTCCTGCCTCTACTACATCAATGTCTTACTTGAGCAGATGGCATCACGCCCAAAGTTGGACAGCTTGGCTTTCTTCATACAGACTCACCCGCTGGCTTTCCAGGTGCTCCAGCCGCGCAGCCTCCATCTTAGACAGCCACGTCTGTTCCGTTGTGGTGCGTTGCTCCATGAGGGATATGATCTCCTTTTGCTTGCTTGCGCACTCGGCCTGCAGCATTGCAGTCACAAAAATCAACCATCTAGATCACATTTGGAGCAGCAGTAAACCGTTCCTTAAGGACATGACCTGCTGCTTGCTTGCTCGACCCTCCATGAAAAGGAGGTCCCCTGGAATCAACATTAAAGCAGTTTCCTTGGCTTGAGCACTCCTAGTGGAGGAAAAAACATTGGTTGCCCGGGCCGCACCAGGGATGCCATAAGTCGCCTTCATGTACACAACAATGCAAGACAGCCACCTGGCCAGCATTCCATACATTCACAAGCATGCACATTTTCCAAGCACGAGCAAGCACTGCAGGACAGCCCCTCGGCCAGCAATCCACACAGGAGCAGGTCCACGCAACCAAGAAGGTTCCACTCGGAGGGAGTGGAGCTGCAAGGCGCCCGGCTGCCTACCTGCAGTGTTGCAATCTCTGAGATCCGCTGTTGGGTGGCAACCTCATTCTTTTGCTGGCTGGCGTTGGCTTCCAAGCGCATGGCCTCCAAACGCGCCTCAAGGGCCTGTGCGCACCAAAATCGTGAGCACTCATGTAAGGTTTGAAGGTTCTGATCTTATTAAATGCTATGGCGTTGACTTCCGAGCGCGTGACGTTCAAATGCGCCTCCACAGCGCCTATTAATTCGTGAGCCCTTGTGAGAAAATTGAGACTGTGAATGTTGGTGTGAGGACACACAACACACACATACACACACACTTGCGGGCAGTCATCAAGGGTCAGTGCCTGCTTTCATGAGCATATTGTGAAGGGACAGGAGCACCTGCTCTGCCAAGGGAGCACCTGCTCTGCCAAGGAGGAACCTGCTCTGCCAGCAGCCCTCGGCAGAAGAACAGCTACAGCCCACTTTCCAGGCACCAACTTTTTCCCTCTGACACATAACCAACGTGCGCTTGCACCCCTGCAGCCTCTTACCCCTGTCTTTTAGGACTGGCATCTTTTGGCTTGCTAGCAATTACCCATCCTCCAGACACCAACTTTTTCCCTCTGACACATGACCAACGTTTGCTTGCACCCCTGCAGCCTCTTGCCCCTGTCTTTTAGGACTGGCATGTTTTGGCCTGCCAGCAACAACCCATCCTCCAGCCAGCTACTTTCCCCCTGACACATGACCAACGTGTGCTTGCATTCCTGCAGCCTCTTGCCCCTGTCTTTTAGGACTGGCATCATTTGGCTTGCTAGCAATCAACCATCCTCCAGCCAGCTACTGTTGTTCCTGTGGCTCGTGACCAGCAAGCTTTTGCATTTCGACGGCCTCTTGCCCCTGTCTTTTTAAAACTGGCATGTTTTTGCCTGCCAGCAATGACTCGCCCTCTAGAAACCTACTGTTTTTCCTGTGGCTCGTGACCAGCATGCTTTTGCATACCAACAGCCTGTGGACAAAGCTTACTTCCCCTGACACATGATCAGAGGCGCTTGCATTCCACCAACCCCTTTTGCTCCCCAAAAAAGAGCAAGAGAAATCAAATCAAATGGCTTTTAAAGCTATAGCACCAGACACAAAGGCAAGAGATGAAAGCCCAACGCTGCAAAGACTGAGTCAAAAAAGGGATGGATCTGTACCCAGAACCCTCCTGCCTCTGCTTGCACTACAAACATGACCACGCATTACTCACCCTGTTCAGACATCACCTTTGCCACTACAGTAAATCCTGTCTACATCCTGCAATTTTTGCTTTTTTGCAATTCCAAAACTTCGAGATGCAGGCGCGCCCCACCCTCATCTGCCTCTTTGCAACCTCTGACCAGATGATCCCTTAGCTTCCCATTTTAAGATAACTCTAGTTCTGCCAGGGCACCTGCTCATCATCAAGCAGCCTCTTGCCCCTCTCTTTTGCACATGCAGCGCCGCTTCTGATGCGCTTTCTTCTTTCTGTAGCCACGCTCACTGTTTTGAACAAGACACACCTGCTTGTCCTCCAGCAGCTTTGTGCCCCTCTCCTCCGCCTGCGCACGCTGCGCCGCTTCTGATGCGCATGCGGTTTGGGCTTTCTGCAGAGCCACACGCTGCTCCTTGGCAGCGCGCTCCAGGCCCTCGATGGTCTCTTGGCGAGCCTCCACGTCTGCCTGCGTATGCATGCAAAATTTGGATGCATGCTTTATTTTGATCAACAGGCTTCTCCAATGCAGCATGTTCCAAACCCTCACCCTGAGGCAGGCCAATGGGTGGAACTCAAATCCGCCTGCGTACATGCTTGCGATTTGTTTGTGCGCGCATGCTGTTGCTTCCATGCACTTGCTGACCCACTGCTATCATAATAGAAACCTTCTTTGCTACAGCTTGGCTACCTTCATAGGAAGTTGTGACCCCTTCCTTTACTTTCTTCCCCTTGCTACCCTACGGTGGTACGCTCCAAACACTTTTAATTTACAGTTTTGGTGTCAAGAGTTATTTTACTCCAACAATTTGCGCCTATTTTTGCGTAAACTTTTTTTGTGTTTCACACATTAATTGATTGATTACTGTGGAAGTATATAGATAGGTACACTCATTTTCTGACTGCGCTTCACATCAATGTGCACACCTCCTGCTTCTGGAATGGTGAGCAGCAATTACTCATCCCTTCATTAGAGAGATCCAAGTATACATGCATCTCAGCTGGCATGTATGTCAAGGCCATCCAGAGAGTGTGTTGAAAGGACGCAAGCAATGACTGCAGTGAGTTAAGGGCAGATTCATTCAGCTACAATCTGGGCGTCACTAATAATAGTAATAACGATTACACTTACACCAGGGGCGTGGTGACGCTCTTCGTTCTGGGAAACAAGTGGTTATGAGGTGGAGGTACCAGCAAGACCCTTCATGTGAGCATAGGCCAATATTTTTCTTGAACCAGCTTCATGTTTATGTTTCAACTAACGAGAAGACCTCCTCACTTGAACTACCGCAATACACACGTTGAGGCCCTTGCAATTTACATCTTTCCACCTCCTGACCAATAGGAAGCCCTCCTGACTCACCTGAAGTGCCATGATGCGCATGTTGAGCTCCTTGATCTTGTTATGAAGACTCTCTGCCTGCAGGATGAGGACGAGCACTGCTGCGTTACTGTGTTACAGCCATGGTCACTCAAAATGCTAGCAACGCATGCAGGTAATCCTTAGGAAGAAGAAGATTGATGCCTGCCTGCTGCTGTCCATGCGCTGGATGAGACTGAAGTGTGTGTGTGTGTATGTGGGTGTGTACAAGATTCACAAGGGCACCCGGCGGCAGGTGATGATATGTCCTGGTACGCGTTTCACACTCACTCAGAACGTACTGCGTCAATCCCACTTGTTTTGAGAAATTTATAGAGAAGGTCTGTAGGTACAACTGTGCACACATGCATTTGCATTGTGTGGTGTTTGCAGCCAGAGAAGTGATCCAAGCCACACTTCTGCGTCTTTCAGCTGCATTTGCCTGTCAGCTGGGCCTGGAACACACCACTGGTGCACATAGATAACAGCTGCGTCTATCAGCTGTGTTTGTCTGTGAGCTGGGCCTGGAACACACCACTTGTGCACACAGATCGCAGCTGTGGCACATGCAGGGCGTCTGTACATACCGGGCATCTTTGACTATACCACTTGAAGATGGCTTCCTCATCAAAATGCATTCACCAGTTCCAGGACATCACTGTGGCGTACGCAGATCAAAGCTGTGCCACATGCAGGGAAGCTCATGCACAGCAGTTTGTGACCTGCATGCAAGCTAAAACATTGGCCAGAAAGACTGCAGAGCTGTGACCATGTGCACCGCACGATCACCTAGTACACGCTTGCCTCCAGTTTGGCTTCATGGCTGGCTGCTGTGCTGCATTGCAGCCATGCTTGCTGCGCATTATTCGTATGGAGTATGCCAACCCTACGTGTATGCACTTGCCTCCAGTTTGGCTTCATGGCTGGCTGCTGTGCCGCATTACTGCCATGCTTGCTGCGTACATATTCATACAAAACTTGCTAACCCGCGCGTATGCACTTGCCTCCAGTTTGGCTTCATGGCTGGCTGCCTGTGCCGCATTACTGCCATGCTTCACATTCAGGTTAGCCTCTCTCAACTGGGACTCCAACTCGTGAACCTGGGTGTGAGTACCACACAATTGAGCTGGTGTGCACTGATGTGCAAGTTCTTCAGTTCCTTTCATGGCACACAATGATACAGACAGGGCCTACAGTACTAGGTACACGTCACATTTGAGATTAATGTGGCATTGACCATCTGTGCATTAAATTGAGGTGCTTTGTATGACCAAACCAAAAGGCATGATTATATCCAGCGACTACAATAAAATGCTTGCTTGTCTATACAAGATTGTTTTGGACAAAAATGCCACATCACAACTGAAGGGCAAGCGAGGTGCTATAGCAGCTTCCCCATGCCGACTGAGACATGCCCCTTCCTCCTCATTTCTCCAGTGCTCTTGCTCATCTTGCTAGCATATCGGAATGCTTTGGGGCATTTTTTCCCCTCACCTGACTCTCCAATGCATGAATCTCTTGCTCAGCATTGGAAATTGTCTGGGCCTGCTCATCTATCACCTGAGGGAAGTGAGTGTGCGCAACAGGAGCAGAAATTGATGTGTAATAAACGTCTCATGGGATTCAGTACAAGAGCAGCACTGTGATAGGTCAATTTTGCTTGAAGCAACCAATTTTTAATTCCAGGAAACCCACACGTGCAAGGATAATGTGGGAATTCAACCCTCCTCTTGCAGCAGAACAACTTGACACACAGAACCCATACTAAACTTGGAATGGGCCACGAGTGGCTGCACATCACCCTTAAACTTGGGTGCATAACTGCCTCCCAGTTCTCATCTGTCGTTCAAACCACCTCTGCAGCATGCCCGTTCATCAGCATCCTCACCCTGGTGGCTTCTGCCCTCAGCTCCTCCTCGTCACTTTGTTTTTCCTGTAGCTTTTGCTGGAGCTCCTCAATGGCAGCCTGCAGGCGGGGGTTGATGGGATGGGACAGAATGCAAGCACTGATGCAAGTTGACTATGCACCATCTCTGCCGATGCTCTTGTGCTGTACCTTTGTTTTTTGCAGTAAGCCACCCCTCTCCTCCAGCTCCTCCCTCAGTGCCCTGCATTCTCTCTCAGTGGCCCTTAGTTTCCCGCTCAGCTCCGTCTCACGAGGTGATGAGACGCTCATTGTTTTTGTTCTTGTGGCAAATGGTCAACCATATAAAGGGAATTCATGGAAATACGTCCAAACGTCCATGTAGCAGTGCACAACCCAAATATCTTGTGCATCCCATTTACCAATAGGTAATACAAATTTTCTATCAGTTTAAAATTTACAAATAGAACTTGTCTCTGAGGCATCGTCTATTCGTTTTGGTGGCGAACTGCGAAAAGACAGGAAGGGTGGACGGATAGGTTTCAAAATTATTGAAATGTGAGTCTGTAAGGTTTGCTCTGATTATGATTCAAATAGGGGAGCACTTTCAAGTGAGCCAAACGGTTTCAGTTTCGAGCTAAAGCTCTATTTCTTTCTTAGAATTCAGATCGTTCAAAAAGGATCTACTAAGCTTTTTACATGAGTGAATGAGAAGATCTGGACTTATTCACAAAGACGAAGGCCAAAACTTGCCGGCCTTCCATCAATGAGAGATTATCAGAGAGAGAGAGAGAGAGAGAGAGAGAGAGAGAGAGAGAGAGAGAGATAGAGAGAGAGAGAGAGAGAGAACATGTGTGATCACCTCAAGTTCCATGTAAGTGCTGTGGATCTTTCATACCATAGAGAGATGTACTTACTAATAGTATTACGCACCCTTTTTACAACTAATTGGTTTTTCACATATGTATCACATACACGCCCTTGACAGAAGTTATTTTTGTCCATATACACACGTTTACGCACTGCCAAAAGGGCCTTTGCTCTCCTTGCTACCCTCCTCTTCCTCACACTCCCACCCTCCAGTGCGCATGCCCCTGCTACTTGGTTCCTCTGGCTCCCTCTTCCTCCTGAAGAAAGCGGTGCAAGCTGAGCAGGAAGTCCCGGCGGGGTGGTGGAGGGGGACGCTGCTGCTCCTGCTACTCGCCGCCTTGCTCACTCATCGCTTGAATAATTATTTTTTACCTATTCCCACACTTATACATTGCCTCAAATAATTGCTTTTTTACCAGCTGCTATTCTTATGCACGAGCCCAAAAAGTTATTTTTGCGTAATGACATATTTTCTCTGTGGTAAGCGCAAATCTTAGAACGAACATTCGCATCCTCTTTTGGATTTAAGTGGGCTTCAATGCAAACTTAAATCCAAATTTGAAAAGATTTGTAAGACTTGGTACACTGAGCACACCCTTAACCAGTTTAAACAACTGGGACTTGACCACCAACGCGCCAATAAACTTGCTCGCAAACTTCATGCCCATTCTGTCATGTATGCCAACAAGCTTGTTACCACTAGGCGTGCTATTGAAAACAAGAATACTTCTTGCAGCCAGGTTATGTTGCCGGGTGCTTCCAATAACCCTCCAGGTCCCCATTAGGATATTCTTTTTGTAGTCTTCGTGGTGGAGGGGACTCACGGCTCTTTTGAGCCAATGTGTCTCCTTTTCCTTAATTGATGTAGGGAGAGTTTCCTCTGCCTACGTAGTTTTTTCTTTTCTTTCTTTCTTGGAAAGGCTATTATCTACTCCCCACAGTCTGAATAATACTTCCCTAAAGAAAAAGGAAAAAACTACGTAGGCAGTGAGAACACTGCCCACATCAATTAAGGAAAAGGAGATACATTGGCACAAAGAGCCTTGAGTCTCCCTCACCAGAGGGTAAGGGGTAAGCTAGTGTGGGTCTGGTGGGTTTCGGAAGCATGCGTCCCTAGGGCACCAGAGTTATGTTGAGTGTTTTTTTGTTTTCAATGGCACGTCTTGATGAGGTTAATTTTTCCGCATATCGCACAGAGTGGGCACGGCGCTTCCGTGCAAGTTTGGTAGACCTTTGCGGGTCAATCTCTTGTTTTTGAAACTGATCCAGGATATGGGCAGTCTAGATAGTCCCACTCACACCCAGGAGGATTGTGTAGAGAGTGATCTCTGCACCTTTAAGTTGTTTGCACAGTTCACTGTGATGTTGCCGTGAGGCTTTTAGTTGGGTACCAGACCTTGTATTTTCACAGTATTGAAAGTTTATCAATTGGTTATGGCGGTATGAAAGAAAAGAAAAAAACTACATAGGCAGAGGAAACTCTCCTTACATCAATTAAGGAACAGGAGATACAGGCAGTTCTATGTTCAATTCGTTAAGTTGCCTGGCTCAAGTTGTGCTGCTCCTTGCCTCTTCGTTACCCTCATCCCATAGTTCATAAAAAAGTTAGCAATGTCTCCTGGACCATGCCGACACTTCCTTTCAAAATGGAACAAAACATTGTTGCCTACTGCACAGGTACTTTCAATCAAAAGCATGCAGTACACTTCAAAATCTCCACTAGTCTACAATGTCCCCTCTGTGAGCAACCAGACAGTGCTCTTCACATTCTTTCAGGGTGTGAACATTCCACTATCTTAAATATTTCAACAAACCTCCTGTTTTCCTTTATGATCTCATGTGCATTTATGGACAGGCTAGCAGTCAAACGTCTTGACTGAGACCTTTTTCCCCTTGTAACCCTATCTCAAATATGGCTGTCCTTTATGATCACTGTGCATCGCAGTATTGCCAGCAGCATTCTTTTGAAAAGTGACAGCAAAAGCCCTGTTGGGGCAGGCCTTGCCTCCATGGACATGAGCAGCGCATATCATCTTGCTTTACAGAACCTGCAGGTTCCCGGAAACTTAACAAATAGGACCCTCCCTAAATGTGTTTCCCTCGTCGTTCTCTGACAAACAAAGGCTCACTTCTAGTAGTCGCCCTGATGCAATATTAGTCGTGCCAATTAACAGTTCCAAGGAAAAATTCCCAATACCCTGAGAAGTAGAGGGGGGCGCAGGGTGAACAGGGAGGACTCAGCGCCAACCACAGCCACTCCACCTACTTCCAAGGTCCGTCACCCCAGCTAGCTCCTTCCAGAACATCCATCTTGTGGAGGTCAAAAACTGTGAGGACACTAGACTCAAATCACCTCAAGGCCTCCAAGCAGCAGGACCACGACCTATGTCACCATCTTTCAAGGGCCTCTGCTAAAGTCATCCTCCATAGCATTTTGTTAGGTGTGCTACAGTGGACGGGGTCATCTACAACCCTCACACTTTGGAGCCTCTTAAAAGATCTTGGCCTTGACACTCATACAGCCACCAGTTGGAAGGTCATCTACAAACACCACATTTGGGAGCCCCTTGCAAGCCTCGAGCTTGCTCTGAAGCTTCATGCTCATTCTGTCCATTACGTCTATGAATTTGCTAGCACCATTTGTTCACGAGTTTGTTTTGGTTTGCTTGGATACAGGAACCTTTTTGCTTCAGCTAAACTGAACTTGTAGGCGGGTACAGCTATGTAACCCTATCCTATCCTTGCTAGCACCAGACGCGCTCTTGAGGAGACTCCTCACAACTCTTATCACCAAGATAAGGCAAGGGGACTGGCTACCCCTGGATTTTCCTAATCCACGCCACTGCGTACCCACCAGCACCTTGCATCAAACACTTGGAAAAAGGAATTCCAATCACTCCCCCCTGACACCCACAGCTGTTCACACAAGTGCCCTCAGGCAAGGACAGCCTTCCTTCCTGCCAACTACAAAAAGACGTTCACACCTAGTATCAAAGACTGGAAAGAAATCACCTACACTGATGGCAGTGTAATTAAACACAAAGATGATGACACCCCACCACTTTCTGGTTCAGGTTTTTGCAAACCAGGAAGGGACACTAGTCCACCCTCCCAACTTGCAGCTGCATGTCAAGCCAAATGGCCAAATGGGCATATTAATACCATCACCAGAGTGGAACCTGTGAGTATTCTTGCGGCACTCCAACAAGAGCATGTATGGTGGGTCGCCTGCTTGTGTACCTTGAACTCGGTGCGTAGACTCCGTTTTTGCAGTCTGCAGGACCTTAAGGAGCATGCTTTTAACTTTTTGGTTGAGGGGCTTAAATACTTCATTGTTTGCCAAGAAGGGCAGCCCTCCTTGGCCGGCTCGCTCTCGCATGATCATCATTGCTACTGACCGGAACTTGAACTTGGTTCTCAGTCTCGTTCCGTGAGCCTTGGTCCGTGCCTGCTTGTTTGCCTGCCTCCCCTCTGTCCTTGCCTCTGGACGTTTTTTGCCTGTTCCCGCTTGCCCTTCTTACTGGGCCTTGCTTGTGTCTTTTTGCCTGCCTCTTTTTCCTGCTTCCTGCGGTCCTGAGTTATTTTTGCAAAGGCCCCTTTGGGACATCGCTATGTCCTAGGACCCAGGCCTGGGTCGGTGTAACAGAGAAAAAAAGAGCAAATCTGTATTGCCGCGGATAGTGCATCCTGCCTTTCCCAGATTTCTAAACAAACTCTCAATCTGATGCGCATGAGGTATCATCTACATGCTGAGATCATTCATGCAATATCAACCATATTAGAGCATTCCCCTCGTCCTATCCATTTCTACAAAGTCAAGCCCACTCTGGCATGATAGGCAATGAGAGGTCTGACGCCTGCGCTGGCACCGCAGCCCTCTCAGACACAACAGACATTGCACTTCCAGATGCCAGGAACCCCTTCCACAACTTTTATTGGCTCTCTTTGAAGACCTCTCACGCACAAAATGATGGCATGCACCGCTCCCACACTTTCTCAATCCACTACCTCACCAACCTGAACGACAAACTTAAAGCACATATGCACAAGAAACACAAGCTTGGCTCTGCTGACATCTCTGGCTACCACTACCAAAGATGGCAGAAACCTAACAATACCATACCACCCACCACCGCTGCAAACACTGAAGCACACAACCCAATCTCTCAACTTGCTAACTTGATGAATAAGGAGTTCAGCAACTCTTTCTGGAGAAATCCAGCGGTTGCTGAAACAGCAAATAAATAAAACGAGGTACCGAACAGATACACTGTATGCACAGAGACATGCCTTCACTTTCAACTTTTCTTCCAGTTCTGGAAGATGCCCTCTTTGTGATGATATGGACCACATTGACCACATACTCCTCAGGTGTACAAACTCAACAATGAGCGGGATACACACCAACAGACATCGTAAGTCTTTAGTCTCTTTGTGAAGCCCTCAGTAAAGGCCGGTACGGCTCATCCCTTATTGGTATGGATGGCTGCAGTAATGAAAGACTCCTAGATCAGGGTATACAGGTCCCTGAAAACATCTTGAGTTATTCCAGACTGGGTTTTCCCTAATGGTACTGGCTCCTCTGCCCGGCACCAAAGCCGCCCTGATACTCTCTTTGTGCGCTCTATCCCAGGCAGGCAAGCTCACCTTGATCCCTCCAAGATCCCTCCTCAGGACAGGGACATCCACCTTGATGATATGAAATTCTACCCTGACACGAATCCTTTCATCACTTTCAAACATGCAGCAACTCAACATTCTCACACCATCATCATCATGAGCTATGATAGCTAGACTTAAAACCCGCAGCTCAAGGAATCCAAACAGGAATAACAAAGTGACTCTGCACATCTTAATTGGGGTGGCTGGCATCATTTACAATGAATATACATACAATTACACCTCTTATGAATCTGGGCCTTACCAACAAAAAGCTAGATCACTAGCATCCAAGCTTAGGGACCTTGCCATTCAAAGATTAACCACTATCATTAACACTAGGCACGCTCTTTGTTTTCAGGGGGCTTCTGGGGGGGGGGGATGCTTGGCGCGCGGCAGCGAAGGACAGGAGAAGGGGAGTCTGGGCGTCCAGGAACATGGCGAGCAACCCTCCAGATCCCCACTAGACCTGTTTCTGGCTCTTCTTCCTAGGCTTGCTGTGTCTAGTATTGGATAAGAGGGCCTTCTGGTGAGATCTCTAGCTATCCAGTTAGGGGACCTTACCTTAATGCACACGGCCTTTGGCCTGCGTAGACTTAACTTTTTTCTTTTAAACCTTCTCGAGGTTTTTTTGCCATGCCTTTTGCCTCTCCATCACAGTGGTTATACATTGTTAAACTTGCTGTAGCTAAGGATTTGCAGCACTTCAAGCCAGTTGCGGTCCCACAGGGATGATGTTACGTGTTTGGGGAGGCCTTCTCAGACAAATACCAGGTGTGATGCGCTGTGCTAGCACACACCAATTTTGACTTCCACAAGTGCTTTGAATGGGCTTCTCTAGAAGAGACATGTTCAATTATTATGCTTTGCACTGTGGAGGGCTCCAACCGTCGTGCTAAAATGTTGTTTTGGGCTCTGCTCGGTGACTGTGTGCACGTAACATGCATGTCTGAGGGTGCGTGACAGTGAAAGTGCGCGTCCCCAAACAGCTTAGAGTAATAAGTTGTCAGGGGCGCCTCTCTCCCTCTGTCTGCCACCCCTGCAGCAGCCCACAACTTGCAGCAGCACCTGGGAAGCGTGCTTCCATAGAACTGCAGAGCGCTATCAGGCGTGCGTGGTTGGTTACAGAAAAGTCACTAACACGGTGTTAATTTGTTTGTGGTGAGGGGTGCGAAACTTATGCATTGGTGGAGGAAAACGCTCGCCTTTTTGGGGTGCGTATTCCTCCATGTGGTATTCAAACACACAAGGAACCAACAGAAAAAAAGGAAAAAGAAATGACTTATGCAATGCGTTCATGCACAACACAAGGAACTCGAAGAGGGTAAAGTGTTAGGCCGGATGTGAAACAGCCAGGTCAGTGTCAGGACTTCCCATGACCAGACTTCTCTCATGCAGCTTCTGCTGCTCCTAGGTATATACACCAAATGTCCAAATACTCCAGCCAACTTGGAGCACACTCTCGTCAGAGCAGACTCTTGTATGACAAAAGGCATGAGTGCAAAAATAATGACAAATCTAATTGCTGCAACCAAATTCCCGGGCCGAAGGTCAGATCCCATTGTAACCTTGCGGTCTAGCAACAAATGCGCAAAAAATTGTTGCACAAATGACAAATCTAATTGCTGCAACCAACTTCCCTGGCTGAAGGTCAGAACCCATTCTTACCTTGTAGTCTATCAACAATTGCGCAAAAATCCGATGCATTCATGCTCCATACTACATTAAATTGGCCTTGTTCTCACTCAAAATTTGAAGATGCTGGGTTGACTCCCGTAATGAGCTTGCTAGCACGTGAAAAGAGATCGCATATGACCACCAAGCAGCATTCACTCCTCGCCTCACAAGTAAGTTCATCCGCCATGATGTTGTCAACCTATACTATAAACATGTCAGTTCCTTGAGCGTCAATTCAATTCAAGTCATTTAATTTTGGTCCCCTGGAAATCCCATGCCCCCACCTGTTCACATTGGCAGAGCAAGCACCATTGGCTGTGCCTTGAAAATTGGAACCAAAAAGGCAAAAGCACAAGCACCTTAGCGTCATTGGACCTTGGACCATTGCCTGCAGAGCCACAGTCTTTTAAGTCATGTCCTTGGGATGGAGGCTCACAGCCTGAAACAGGTCCCTGGAGCAGCCAGAACATTGGAGACTGCCATTTCCATCACTGCTGTGAGCCAACGCACACTTGCGGGGCTTGCGGCAGCGTTATCCCTGGGCGTTGCGGCTGCCTCATGTGCTGCGCCTGCGCTTTTTGACGGGCTCGAGGGCGTGCATGCTCCCCCTCCCAGCTTTCCTGTGGGAGTAGGTGCTATAATTGCAGCACCTGCTGTTGGTGTGGCAGCTGTCAGTGTCCATCTGGGGGACGTAGCTCGAGGAGCATGCGCACCTCCTGCTCCCCACCGCTTGCCCAAAGAGCCCCCTGGACGAAGGCTGATACTTGAGTCGTTGCCATCAGCATTATCAGCAGCTGAGGCTGTGCCTGGCCCTGCACCTCCTGCTCCCCACCGCTTGCCCAAAGAGCCCCCTGGACGGAGGCTGATCCCAAAGTCGTCACCACCAGCACTATCAGCAGCTGAGGCTGTGCCTGGGCCTGCTCCTGCTGGTTCACTTTGCTCGACCAGAAAACCCCTGGGGCAAGATGGACTCGAGTTACGGTCTGATCCACCTCTGCCGACATCAGGTAAGGCAGCCTTGCAGCCAGAAGCATTGCCAGGAGCACGGTCATCAGGCAAGGCAGACTTGCAGACAGGGGCACCGCCTGTCTGAGAGGAGGCTACCCCTTGCGAGCTGCTGCTACTGTTTGTCTCCATGCCCCCGGGACGCAGGTTGATGCCGTCGCTGACAGCATCTGTGCCATCTGTGGCTCCAGCAGCAGGAGTAGCAGCATTGCCTTCTCTTGCATGCGGACGCAGTAATGTAACTTGGCTCTCAGTGCTGTCCCCTTCACCATCTCCTTGTTGCCTATCATCTTGCCCAAATGGCCGCCCTTGCTGCTGGTGGAGCTGGGGCAGCTGCTTTTCTTGCTGCTGATGCTGCTGATGCTGTTGCTTCTGCCATGCTCCCAAAGCAGAGCGCATTGGGAGAACATGATTCTCCCAAGCGAGCCACGAGGCTGCAACATACACTGGGAACCTGCATTCAAACAAACCCACCTGCTGATTGTAGGGTTGGCCTATTCCATATGTATTCGCCAAAGTTTCACACACCGTATTTTGCATGCAAAAAAGGTGAAGCACACGGCACATTCACACGGACTTGGGCAGGCCTAGTTGTTTGTGGTCCCTCATTGATCCAAGGGGTTGGTAAATGTGAATATGATAAATGATGAGTCTCAATGCAATCGGAAATGTTGACCTCCAGAAACCCCCCGGAACCTCTCATGCATCGCGACACCGTCACCTTTGACCTCCTTTGCAGGCACTACAAGTAATACTTATGGATTACATTGATTCGTCGCTTAAAGGGCACCACTAAATAGCTGAATAAAGCAGATGACACAATGCAAGCACAGCCCGACAGCAACCCTGGGACGAAGGAGAGCAGCTCAAAGTCAAAAGCTGGGTGCATACATGCAACATTGCACCAATGAATCTGAAGCAAACCTTTGTACAACAGGCCTCAAGTTGATGAAAGCCTGAGGAGGCCATGCTTGTGTGCATGCCAGTCCTGCATCTAAACCCTATCTGATGCAAAAGCAGTGTTTGCAAGTCTTGATATCTGATGCAAAGCAGCATGAGCCCATGTTTCTGCAAGGAATTTTTCATAAACCCACAAACGCACACATATACATGCACGCATGCATACATACATACCTTTAGTAGCACAGGGGGTTTTGTGATCAATTAAATAAATATGGGTGTTTCTTGCAATATGGAGTGCACTTGAAAGTTATTTTTTCAAGGCCTCGCAAAGAGTGTCGGTTTGTATTTAGCAACCAATCGGGCCCAGAATGCAGCCACATGCTGCTAACGGGTAGGGGACTCTTTCCGATACATGGGGTGTACCAAGTGGAAGCACAAGGTGGTCAATGTTCCGCCCAGGAAGCTCTGCTGCTGCCATTGCAGCCACCTCCCTGCCTGTAGAGGGCCCAGGATCCTGCCTTTGGTCCAGGCACCACCTGCCCCCAAGGTGATGTGGTTTGAGCTGCTCCCCATCCAAGCCAGGACTGGCAGGGAGGGTGTCAGCGCGCGCTTGCATCCTTGTGTAAACACAAAAAGCAGCAATTGCATCTTAAAGCGGGGAGGAAGGGGCAGGGACAGTAGGGAGGCAGGAGGGGCAGGGGGAAAGCGGTGGTCTTTAAGGACTCCTCAGATGAAGAGATGGAGGTAGGGGATGAGTAGAGACCAGAAGCCAGTTTACGACTCTTACTGTGAGACGCAAGAATGCGTAAGTGCACAAATTGTAAGTTTTTTTGGTGGACCTCCCAAACCCTTAACGTTCGCAAAATATTTATCATGTTGGGAACTCGCAATTATTCTGTCTCGCAAATACATTAGTGCTGCTACGGTACATACATACATACATACATACATACATACATACGTACGTACGTACATACATACATACATACATACGTACGTACGTACGTACATACGCACATACATACATGCACGCATGCATGCATACCTGTATCTTGCGCGCGCACACGTGCATGCGCACACACACAAGTGTGTGGACACATTACATGTGTGATTGATGTTGTGTTCATGTTAGGGATGAATGATGTTAGAGTACTGTATCCAAGATACAAGGTGATACAGCCTGCTGCTAAAGATTACAAAATGCTGTGACAGAGGAAAGTGACACATAGGGCTCTGTCACATCTCTACCAAAAGCATGTGCAGGCAGAAAAGACCCACCTTCGCGCGAGCTGGCGGTCCCTCAAGATGGTGCCACCTAGCAGACGATCGTTAGGCCATCTTAAGAAATGATAAGGGCCTTCAGATGAGCAGTGAGGGTAAGGGCAACAGAAGGAGTAATAAGAGGAGAGAACAAGTGGGGTTCATATGCTGGCATATGTTGACACCAAACTGCGGCGGTAAGAGTTGCAGGTGCTTTCAACAGCATTTCCATTGTGCACAGTTTGTAGAGTGGGCACGGAGCTTACGCATGGGCTTTGCAGGCACTCTCTAGATACCAAGACCGAATTGTCAGCATTGATTCATACTGTGTCAAGTGCAGCAAGTTCCACAAACACCCAGGAAAAGAGTGTACAAAGTGTATGTCATCCCTTTCAGATGTTGGCAGACCTTCCTACCCCTGGCATGTGCTGCTGCTATGGCACCTCTGTCTGCACCCCAAGCCTGTGGTCCCTTTAAAGCATTTGGCTTGGAGCAAGCGCACATGCTGGACCTGATCAACTGCATGGTGCCTCTTGCCTGTGGTCCCTTCAAAGTATTTGGCTTGGAGCAAGCGCAGAAGCTGGACCCGATCGACTGCATGGTGTCTCTTCCCTATCTTTCTTACCAAGCATCAACAACCTGTTTTCCACAACCGCATTGAAACTAGAATGAACAAGCAAAGTGACAATGACAACATGACCTCATCATCATGACTGCCAGAATGGGAAGTCTGTACACTCCTCCTCAAACAGTACGCATTCATGCTTTTCTGCCAAAGGGGAGCAAGGGCCATACTTACCATCACACTCGAAGCACATACGGACAAATCCCTGCTTCTCATCCCCCAGTATTGTCCGTGACGAATCAGACAGCAGCAGGGGCTGTAGGAATTCAGGTACAGGCCACAAGCAAGACACATCCACACGGAACAGCCCATCAGCTGTAGGCATTTCCAGTTCCACGCGCGCAGCCCCGGCTGCGGTTGCAACTTTCGCAATCCTGCACAAAGACAACGCAGTGGAAGACTGGCACAGCTCAGAGATGCAACAAGATGTTCTCGCCCTATACTTTTTTTATCATCCTGGATGCGTCAGAAGCCTGGAGAGGCGGCTGCCCTCAAATGAGGCTGCAGCACATCTTTACGCTTCAAATGAACGGAGGTGAAAGGAAATGAGAAGACTTTGCCAGCCAACGACACTGCACGCATCAAGGGTGAACAAAACTAATGGAATGGATGGAGGTTCATTGATCGGGTCCCAAAGTAGAACTCTGAAAGTGGCTGCCCCCAAAAGCATGCCAGCAACCCCTCCAATTCAATTCATGCACATTTGGCACAACCAGAACCTTGTCCGCTAGTTCTCACCTGTCAATCTCAGCTAACTAACTGCCCGTATACAAGCACACGTAAGCGCATTTACGCTGTGCTGCAAAGGAAGCACAGGCCTTCTAATCTTGATTGAAACATGGATCTACCGACCTTTATGATGCGCGCATGCTGGGATGGAGTCATGGGAATTCTGGGCTTGCTGGAATCCTCTACAGGTGTGCGTACGAGTGTGCAGGAGCACATGCACACATGTAATAGAGGACACATGGGCCCTTTGCAACCTCTGCAACAAAACATTTGTCTACCGGCATTTGCGCATATGCAGTGCAGGTATCCCTGTATCCTATCCCAGCCTTTACTGGGATTCACCACAGGTGTGCATGCAAGTGTGTATGGGCCCACGCCAAATGCAATGAAGGAAACACAAGTCCACCAGCCTTTGCAATGAGAAATGAGTTCACCAACCTAAGAGTCTTGGTTATTGCAGCTAAATATGAGTCTACCGACCTTTGCACACATGGAAACAGGAAACACGTGTCTTACCAACCTTTGCTGAAATTCACTACAGGTGAAGCATTGCTTCCGCTGAGCCCACAGCTCCAGCATTGCTGTTTGCACAGGACCTGCAGGGACACCACCTCCAGGCAAGCCAATATCGCAGGCCTGCGTGTGCAACAAAAGTTGATGTGTATGTCTGGCTCAGTTGCTTCTGCTGAGCCTATAGCCCCAGCAAGGCTTCTTGCCCAGGGTCTGCGGGAACACCGACTCCCGGCAAGTCAACATTGTATGCAAAAACATGCTGCTTGTTTGCATGTATCAGGTCATAGTAGAGGCATATACCCTCCAAGCAAGTCGGCATAGCAGGCCTGTATGTGCACCTGAAGTCTGTGTGTGTGTGTGTGTGTGTGTGTGTGTGCGCGCGTGCAAGGTTGTATTGGTGGCCTGAGTGAGCACTGTCGGTCGCACTCTTGATCCACATGCAAACCCATGCATTTTACAGGGAGGCCTACACCAAAGCAGACAGGGTGTCCAATGGCCTGCTGTTGGTTTACATGTGCCTCTGTCAATGACCGACATGTGCCTCTGTCAATGATCCACATCTGCCTCGGTCAATGATCCACATCTGTTTCAGTCAATGATCCAGATGTGCCTGTCAATGATCCACACGTGCAGTGATGGCCTGCTTCCTGGTCAGGCCCACCAGGAAGGGGGTAACAAAGCATCATTGCATCGAGAACTCTAGGTGTGACTGGCGAGTGCTGTGAGGGATGCCTCACTGAGCTTGGCGGCACCCCAGGAGGCAGCAGTGCCAAACATGACGCGTGCTGCTGCGGTACAAAAATTCTATCATCACCTCTATATGGGCCTGGGCGAGTGATGTGAGGGATGCCTCACTGAGCTTGGCGGCACCCCAGGAGGCAGCAGTGCCAAACATGACACGTGCTGCCGCGGTACAAAAATTCTATCATCACCTCTATATGGGCCTGGGCGAGTAATGTGAGGGATGCCTCACTGAGCTTGGCGGCACCCCAGGAGGCAGCAGTGCCAAACATGACGCGTGCTGCTGCGGTACAAAAATTATATCATCACCTCTATATGGGCCTGGGCGAGTGCTGTGAGGGATGCCTCACTGAGCTTGCTGACTCCTAGGGAGGCAGCAGTGTCAAAAATCACGCGTGCAGTCGCGTCTGTCTCTGAGCTCCGTGTCCCTGCGAGAAAGCATAGGACACAAATTACATCTGCATGCAAGCACACCTGCACAACCATGAAGAAACGTGCACAGCACCAGCACTCAGGCCATGTTAAAGCAGTAAAAGGCTGTGCGGAGCACAAACGCGCGCGCACACACACACACACACACACGCACACACACACACACAAACACACACACACACAAGAAAAGAAAGAAAAGACTACGCCAGCCAAAAAGGCTGTGTGCATTAAGGACAGGTTCCCTTAGATGCAGGCCAGGATGAGTCACAAACACACACACCTGGGCTTGAGAACAGCACAGCCCACGCCAGTGACAAGATTCCAAGGTCTTGGCCGTCATGGCTGACAAGGTGGGGCTGCCAGGCATCGGGTGAGAAGTCAGTGTACAGTCGTGCACCCTTGATCCACAACTCTTTTAAATGTGGGTCCTTTGGGTCATGACCCATATGAGCGCAAGCCCACAACATACAAGAGAAGTCCACAGGGGCCCAGGATAAGGGATCCCTGGCAATGCCTGAGATGGAGAGCAAGGGGGGCAACAGAAGGCCGGGAAAAACTATGAGGTCTTTGAGC
Source organism: Dunaliella primolecta (assembly GCA_914767535.2). Taxonomy (NCBI): domain Eukaryota; kingdom Viridiplantae; phylum Chlorophyta; class Chlorophyceae; order Chlamydomonadales; family Dunaliellaceae; genus Dunaliella; species Dunaliella primolecta. The sequence goes on from OU611755.1 coordinate 13,152,633, forward strand.
ACGTGGACGTTTAGCTGGTGCGTGTTGCACTGGCTCGAGAGCCTCTCTTCTGCATGCTGCTACATTTGTGGCTCAGCTCACTCAACCTTCAAGGCTGTTGTTGCATTTCTTTGACGAATAAAACTCACTAATGACAAATACAAAAGTTATAGCAGATCAGAAGCAACACAGGATGTGGGGCTTGCTTTTGCAGGCTTACATCAGACCTTCTTTCTGCTTTTTTTCCCTGATCAAGCAGCCTTGGGTAGGACGTGTGACGACCTCGTTCAAGTCCCTTCCCTGTTGTTTGTAGGTGCTCCTGCCTGAGAGCTTCGTATGCGGGCTTGTGCAGAGATGCACTGAGCATATCAATGAGGATCAAAGGATACAATTCCTCTGCATCTGATGTGTGCATAGTGTCGTGACGCCACATCATTGATGTGACAAACACAGCCAATGAAACAGGGCAACGTGATAGACAAAGGAATGCAGTAAGAGGAAGCGTGTTTTGTTCTACTCAACATGGAAAAATGAAGCAAGCATTTTGTGTGGCTATAGAAAGATAAGGCCAGCACTTCCCCTCACCTGCAGCATGCCCGACGGTGCAGCATTGAAGGCCTTGGGTATGCATACCATGAAAAAGAAACACTCTGTATGCATATGCTACAGCACACAGGGTCAGGACTCCTCCTCATCGGCAGCAAGCCCAGCGGTGGAGCCGTCAAAGGCCATGGGTATGCAACCAAAAAATAAATGCCCCTTTTGATGATAATTGCACAGTAGGGTCTGAAAAACTACTCAACTGCAGCCAGCATATCATACGATGGAGCCATAAAAGGCCTAGGGCAAGCAAAAAAACGCTCCTCTTTATGACTACAGTACGGACAGGGTCTTGGCTACTCCTCACCTGCAGCAAGCCCCGCGGTAGAGCCGTAAAAGGCCTTGGGGATATAAACAGCCAGCGTTGCAAAACACCAGCAGATGTTTGCCCCTGCATTAACCCAAGCAAGAGAGAGGAGCTTCATGCTTTGATCATGATCGCTTTGCATCGACCAAAAATCCAACGACAAACACTCTTGATGCTCTCGCAAAATGCTTGGCCAGCAAGAAAATAGTTGTGGTACGTGCTTACAAATACGTGCAGAACAGCACAATCAGAGGTCCCACAGCTCATGAAAAGTCTTCCAGGCTTGCAGCTTCTGCTTGGTTCAGAGACTGAACAAAAAGCTTACATTGATGCCAATCCACAAGTCTCCAAGCCGTCAAATTTGTGCTGTCAATAAAAACAGGCTTGCACCGAGCCACCCTCTGCAACGGGGTACTCCTTCAGATTTGGTTTTCTGAGTTCCACGCGTGTTCAAATGGCATTCACATGAGGCAAAGCCACAGCTGTGTCAAATACCTCCCTTGCAAGATCATGGCTCTGGCCATACAACACTCCAAACTCACAATTCTGGCTCAAGGCCCCTTTCAGTCCACCGTCAGCAACACGGTCTGCCACAGCATGGAGCATGGGCAACACATGCGTAGCATATGCAGCTTCATCTAACCTGCAATGGCAGGATGTTTTGAGCAAAGCCCTTACTATCAGCCAAACTTGCGATGACCGAGCGGTCCTCGTACCAAAAAAAAACAGTTCTGTGTACATGACGTCAAAGGTCAATGACAATTACACCTGTGTGTGTTCGCGTGTGCGCACGGGCAGGGGGGTAGTGCGTGGCTTGTGCAGCATTTTCAGCTAGTGCTGTACGAAATGCCCTTGCAAGCGCTGCACAGCTTTCACCAGAAATGCCAGCTTTTGTGTGGTATGCCTAAGCTGAATTTGTAGAATAAATGCATGTTGACGTTGGGCCATGCCTGAGCTGAATGCATAGCGGTGGGAGCACACAGTGGATCACACGCTTCGAGACTCAATGCCCCAGAACCCCAATAACAACTTAATTTGGGCTAGCACACCTTTCCTTGGGTGCTAATGTCCCAAAGGCCCAGCACAAGTTACTGATGTCCTGGGCTGATAAGTGTGCAATGCTCTGACGCATTTCATCCATTGCCTCCAAGGCAAGACCTGTGGCATTGGTGTCTCCCAGGCTGGCAAGTGCCCACATGCTATTGGCCAAAGCCTGCAGGCACGCAGGGAAGCAACAAGGTCGAGCACTTGCACCCCACTTGCTCGAGACTGCAGGCGCGGAGGATGGCTCTTTTTTTTGTGGGGACACTTGCTGGTATTGTTGGAAAACCACTCCTAACTGCATGGTTTGCTCATCTCCGAAAAAAGAGCGAACACTGTCATACTGTTAGCCAATTCTTGCAGGCACAAAGGCAAGCAGCAAGGCCAAACACTCTGCAAATGCCGGCAGGCAGAAGGGCGAGTTCTAATTGTTGAGGCCTACAAACAAATAACAACAACACATTATCAGCACACGTCAGGTATCAACGTCTTTATGTAAGAGGCCAGGGACTGACTGCAGGATCTCTCCTTCTTCTGCATTCCTCAACATAGTACTTTGGCTCTAAAGGACTCCATGAATCAGACATATTATTTAAGAGAATCCATATTCATATTTGAGTACAAAATCCAACAGGTTCGGTGTCAGGCACCTTTTTGCTTCAGTTATGTTACCCTTGCAGTTAAGTAGAGCCATGCAACTCTTCTTCTCTCTTCTCATTATTCTATCACGCAGGCATGGCAACTTACAGGCACATGTTCACAACAGGATAGAGTTCACTGCAGGCATTATAGGGAGGGAGTCCAGATGTTTTTGTCCCCTAGACTCAACAGTATCGAACAATGAAACCCCAGCCCTAAAAACCCCAAGATCAATAGAGAAGAAGCCATACCTTTCTTGGGGAGATACCTCTATGAATCAAAATGAAAGCTTTGGAAATGTAGGTAAGTGATCTAGAGGTTGCCATGAGTCAAGAGGATCCAGGTCACCAAAGATGCAAGCAGGCTGTAGCAATAAAAGAGTGAAACTTCCAGCAGCACACTATCTTCTTTGCATACCACGTAATAATACACCTACGGTATCACTAGCCATTACTTTGATCTAGTACTGTATCTCTTACGCCAGGTAATGTTGAACATTTATGCTGCATAAATCTATATCAACAAATTTCAAAGAACGAATGGATTTAGCCTTAAAAAATTGAAGTCAACCTAACATGCACTTAAGAGGTTTTCACCTGTTTTGTATGCAAGGGCAGGAACCTGCGTGTTGCAATCCGCCCTGCCGCTAGAAAGCCTTCTGTGGCTTGAGTAGTGGCCTTCAGCTTTCCAAAGCCCCACAGGAGGTTTGACCATTCCTGAGCGTAAACCAGCAAAAATGAAGTTCAAAGCAAAAGCATGACAAAGCTCTGTCCACATTTGTGACACAGGCTACATTTATGGCTGGCGGCATGAGAGGGACTGCTAAGAGCTGCTTGCATGAGTGCTTGTTGGGCAAGGGGGCTGATAAAAACGTTAATGTTCACGGGCGTGCTTGCCTGCTACTTCTAAACATTATTTTGTTTACAGTCCATTCTCAGTGTGCTGGAAAGTACCAGCACCAGGCCTACCAGCCCAACAGTGTGCCTGCCGGTCCTTCTCTAAATCTGTAAATCTGGACATCAAAACCAGGTGGTGCCAGTTAGGCTGCAGTCACAGCGGTCATGCACACTTTTTCCTTTGCCTTTTTCAACACAGGAGCAGGTCACACACAAAAAAGTTATAGATGGGCAAAAAGCTTTTAAAAAGCAAAGAGATGCTCTTTTAAGCATCCTCACGGGATTTTTTTCAGTGCTCACGCTCTGTTAGTGCCCCCTTCAAGCCGTCCAGCAGTCACCTTACTTCTGGATGAAAGCGTCCACACAGGGCAGCTCATCATGGTCCGAGCAAGGCAATTAAGAGGCGGCAAGAGGGTAAAGGGCTTTGGGAGTGATGAGTTGATGGGAATGAATCTTGCAATCATGCAAGCACACATTCTTTTGGCTTTAAAGGACCTGTCATTCTTCATGACCTCTCTTTTCCCCCCCTTTTGCCCTGTCTTTCCCGGTGAGGATGTCTGGACTTCCAGAGAAATAGCCCTCCCAATAACTTTAAATACTAACCAAAACTGTGGATAATAGTACTGGACGTGTACCAGCTTGGGGTACAAAGTTGAATTTCTGGACCAGCCAGGCCTGCATGCCAACATGGCCTGCCCTCCCTTTACACCCCCTTCTCCTGCCGTGCTTTCTAAGGAAACCCTCCTTTGGGGTCTGGAGAAGAACTCTGGGGCTTGAGGACGTCTGTTCGGGTGACTGGAATCAGGCTGCGCGTCCCTCTCACCATCCTGTTCATCACAGTCTCCCCATCCAACCCCTTGTGCTCCTGGCTTGGGTGCAGCTGCAAGCAGAGCGGCGTCCTGGCTGCATGGGTGGCTGGCTTTCCTGCTGCTGCACCCGGCTCTGCTCCAGCTGCGACTGTGGCTGACCATATATATACGATTATATAAATGGTCAGCCGCGGCAGAGGTGCTGCAAGTGCTTGGAAGGAGCTACCAGGCTTGCTGCCCACCACCACATCTGTGATGTTGGCCTCCTTGCCATGCTCCACCTTTCCAGACCTGGGCTATACGTACTTGGCTGCCTGCTTTGGCCCCCTCATCTTGATGCCCTTGGGCACATTTCTTGCCACATAAGAGTGGAATACTCAAATGTGAATAAAATTGAAACAGTGAAGATTTTTTTGGGTTTGGTGCAAGGGGCAGGGGCACAGGGGATACTCCCAAACAATATTTGGAAACTGAACCCCAACAAAAAAACACCCCAAACACGGTCACTAATTATTTCTGGCTCATGTGCAGGATTTTTTAATGGGCCTGGATAGGCAAATTTCTTTTGTCTTTTATGTGGCCGCCAAAGTTTTTGCCCCTGGCAGCCCCTGGCAAAAATACTTTGCCATCAATGGAAAAAAGGCAAAGAAAACTGCGTGCGATTGCCACCTAACGTAGTCTTGAGGAGAGAGCTGCACTCAACCAATTAGTGTCCAGGACTCATGACCAAGTGCATTTGACAAGGATCTATCAGGACTTTCCATCCAGCAAGCATTCACCAATACATGCAGTTTACCAGCTCACACACACACACACTAGCTTGCATCACATAAACAAAAAAACTTAACTTTCAAAATTTCTTGGCAATGAAACTTATCAAAAATCGATGACCAACATACATTGAGAGGTAAGGCTTTCGCAACTTGAAAAACAACAAAATTACTGCAACTACCTGCTGACTTCCTCTAGGCTTAGCGCCCTTGCCCAGAATGGCAGCTGCTCTGCCAAAATACAACCTACTGACTTCCTTGAAGCAAGGCGCCCTTAGTCACAGCCGCAGCTGCAGCCCACAAAAATACCAACAAACAGCTGCATGACCAGGGGGCTACCTGCTGGCTTCCATGAAGCAAAGCGCCTTTGGCCACAGCCGCTGCTGCAGCGCTGAGGAAGAGATGGCTGCCTGCAGGAGGTGTCATCCCTTGTGCCACCGCTGTCGCGAATGCCCAAACTGAGTTGGCGATGTCCTGTGTGCATGGCAGAGTAGCGAGTGAGGCGTGCCATTCCTGTTTCATTCCATCCAGGAACGGGAAATGTCCTGTGCAGAAAATACGACAGTGCGGGAAAGCAAGGAAAGCAATCGTGGATTGCTTCTTCTGCTAGTTGGCCCAGAATCCAATAAACCTGTGTACCTTACATCAGTGGCATTAGTGCCGTGCTGAGCATGGGTCCACCAGTCTAGCAGCACTTTACCTAGGCAGGATGTATGGACCCAATTTTTACTGCGAGTCCTTCATTGCCCATACTGTGATGCATTAGTGGCGTGGTGAGCATGGGTCCACCAGTCTAGCAGCACTTTAGCTAGGCAGGATGTATGGACCCGCATTTTACTGCGAGTCCTTCATTGCCCATACTGTGATGCATTAGTGGCGTGGTGAGCATGGGTCCACCAGTCTAGCAGCACTTTTGCTAGGCAGCATGTATAGACCCACTTTTTACTGCGAGTCCTTCATTGCCCATACTGTGATGCATTAGTGGCGTGGTGAGCATGGATCCACCAGTCTAGCAGCACTTTAGCTAGGAAGGATGTATGGGCCCATTTTTTTACTGCAAGTCCTTGATTGTCCATACTGTGATGCATCAGTGCCGTGCTGAGCATGGGTCCACCAGTCTAGCAGCACTTTTGCTAGGCAGATGTATGGACCCATTTTTTACTGCGAGTCCTTTACTGTCCACAATGTGATGCACGCAAATGGTTTTGATGGCATGCAGCCCCGCCTTTTCCAAGGTACTGTGCATAGGCTCTCGGGGACCTTGATGCACTTGAGCTGCCCATGTTGTAGCCTCAAGTCAGCCTCAATTTAGTTGGGCCCCACTTGCTCCAAACAGCTGTATTTAGGCGATCGGCAGGCCAGCAGTCGTGTGCTTAGAGTGGCAGCATCTTGTAAACTTGACAACATGTTTCTTGGCACTTGGCAGCCTCATCATACTTGCAGCTTTAATCCACTGCTCAACTATTTAGCTCATTGTCTTATGATATAAGTCCTTCATTTAAAAAGATTCAAGTGATTTGCATACCCAAAATTCTAGTAGACAATGAATAACCCACATGCTTTAAACTGCTGTATCTGGCACTTTCGGTGGTCGCCTCGACCCACTTGCCGATTCACTCCAGGCTTTCAAGTAGACACTCAATTCACTAAACGCTTCACCCATTGTTTGACTAGACACGCCACACCCTCTAGGCGCTCTCTACTCACGCGGCATACCTGCATGCCATTTCAGCACAACCGTGGCTCTGAGGACAGGCCTTGGCATCTGCGCCTGCTTGCGGCATGCCTGATGCAGGGCATAGCACCTTGACTATTGCATAATCCTACGGCAGGCTAGTTAGAACGTGACATGCAAGGCATGGTACGGGGGCCCAGCTGTGGTTCAGGTATGCTCTGCGGTTAGTAGACATCAAGCGCTCCAGGTCTTCCAGCCATGCCGTTCAACTTTCACATGGCTGAGGGCAGGCTATTTTGACTGTGATACGAAAGGCATGGTACAAGGGCCCACCTGTGGCTCAGTTGCGCTCTGCTGTCGGTGGACATTAAGCGCTCCGGGTCTTCCAGCTATGCCATTCAATTCACACAACTATTTTTGACTGTGATACATAGGTATGGCATTTGATGGCTCACCTGAGGCTTCAGGTGCACTCCGCTGTTGGCAGACATGAACCGCTCCAGGTCGACCAAGCATTTTGCCCACACGCGCGCACACCGAGCACCCTCTGGCACCAGGCGTGCCAGGGACCAGCACAGGCTTGACAGATCCTGGTCACAGCATCAAACAGCTGGAAGATAAGATACAGAGCAATTGCTTCGAGGTGGTCAAGGGACCAGCGCAGGCTTGAGAGATCCTAGTCACGGCAATAAACAGCTGGAGATGCAGAGCAATCGCTTCGAGATGGCCAATAGGGACCTGCACAGGCTCCATAGGTCCTGATTATGGCAATACAGAGCTCTTGAATTTGCAACAGGTATTGTAGGATGTTTGTGTATTTCTAATCAAACTGTTGGGCTGTGATCACGTGTGGCTACTTCTGATCTAACATTGGGGTTGTGATATTGTGTGCATGTGTGTGTGTGTGTGCCAGCCACGGAGGCCCATTAATTGATTGACTGCTGCCATGCCTTTGTGTGTGTGTGTTTGTGTGTGTGTGCCATTTTTCTTTACCTGAGCATTTGCACCAGCCAATGGAGACTCAGTGCTGCTGCCATTCTCCAACATCAGCTTCTCCAGCGCATCAACCAAGGCCCCCAGCTGCCCCCCTTCATAGCCAAGCTTTGCCAGTGCCCAGAATAGCTGTGGAGAGCAAGTGTGATGCATAACATTCGTGTGAAGTCTAAAAATGCTTGCTTGCTGTTGTGTACAAATCACGCGACAAAGCTCCCCCTGCTGCACTGTTTCTTCCTCTGTGTCAGAGGCAGAGGTGATGTGCTGCTTGATGTCCTTGCCAGCAACGAATCCATTCAACTACGTTTTTTGCTGCTTCTTTGTTCAGCTCGTGTATGGTGATAATCAACCCAGACTCTGGTTCTCAAGCAGTGGGAAAGCCATGACATGTTCATGCAAAAATTCTCAGCGTCAGTTCCTATTTTAAATAACTTGAGCCGCACCCCCCCCCCCCCCAAGAATGGGGACATATTGCCTTCAATGGATTCCTACCTTGAAACTGTGCAAGGAGCCAGAATTTCCACAAGCAAAGTAATGGAGTTGTATAATCTGCGTACCCTGCATCAATCTTACAGTCCATGACACATGATGAACTGCATTGCTGCTTGCACAAACAATGACTTTTGGGGGGGACATTTGGGGAGACAGAGTTGGTGCTGTAGGTGACCAAAATGATACTGGTGACAACAATGGTGCTGGTGACAGCATTGGTGCAGGGGCTCATGCGAGGTGACAACAGTGGTGCCCCAGGAGCTGGACCGCAATAGAAGAGTGCTGCAGTGCCTGCTCCAGCTGCGCCACCCTAGCTGCCAGCACACACAGTCGTTGGCAGCGCAGTCTCTTTGTAGTCTTTGCAGTGCCACAGCGCCAAGCAACTCCCCAGTAGCATTTACAAGATGCCTACATACCTGGCTGATGCTTTTATAGCGCATATTTACACTTGGATATTGCTTTTACAGCGCACCCTCTACCTGGCTGATGCTCTTGGCGCCAAGACCAGGCGAAAAAACCCACTGTTGAGGGGACTCAGACAAGTGCTCTACCGCCAGGTCAGCAGCCGCTAACAGCTTGGGAGGGAAATGATTCCCCAAATCTGCGTTAAGGCTGACGAGGCCGTATAATAAGCCAGACCACACAGCGAAGCGCGCGTTGCGCATAGTCTGCAAGGCAGAGCACGCAAGCTTGTCAGCAAGCACACAACAGAACACACAGCAAAGCGCACATTGCGCATGGCCTGCAAGGCAGAGCACGCAAGCTTGTCAACAAGCACACAACAGAATACACAGCAAAGCGTGCGTTGCGCATAGCCTGCAAGGCAGAGCACGCAAGCTTGTCAGCAAGCACAGAACAGAACACACAGCAAAGCGCGCGTTGCGCATGGCCTGCAAGGCAGAGCACACAAGCTCGTCAACAAGCACACAACAGAACACACAGCAAAGCGCACATTGCGCATGGCCTGCAAGGCAGAGCACGCAATTTCCCAACAAGCACACACATCACCAAGCAGCCTGACGAAAACGGAGAAGTGCATTTCACGCATGGCCCTCAAGCCAAAGCACACAAGCTCATCCACAAACACACAAATGTATCACCGAGCCAAACCAAACTTACTAAATGCGCTTGCTTATGGCCTGCGACTCAGGACACTCGAGCTCATCTTCCTATTTAGCCTTTAGTAAAGTGCTTTTGTGGTGATACGTGCCAGGAACCTGATGTGCACCCTTGCAGATCAAGCAAGCAGCTGTGCTATTCACGATTCCATGCACAAGTTGTGTTTGGTTCAGGGCTACGTCATTCAAAAGTCTGGGACCGTTGGCAAATTCAGCATTCTTCGCATGTTTCGCGCAACTGAAAGTGTTATTCGTCCAGCTTTGAACCCCTCTCCCAAAAAGGGATGTAGATCTTCTTGCACTCCACTTTGGGCACATGCAATTATTTTTTTGGCAAAATAGCATTTTGCTGGAAGGAATGGCATGCGCAAACTTTGGAGGAAACGATAGAATGTTGGAAGAGACGGCAATAGGCACCCTTGGAAGAAACGACAGTCTTTTTGGGGTCCTGTGCTTTTCCCGTATACACACTACACAGGACTTGACTGCTACAATCCCGCAGAACATGCCACCTTGGTAATCAAACATATACTGTAAGCATGCAACAATCATGCTTGCGAAATGTAGGCTTTTCATTGAAACTGCTTGATACTCTGTTCATGACCTGGCATCTAATTGTTGTATATTTGTGTACTTAAGCATGTGCTTAAAGAAGCTCAATAGAGATGCTACCCTGGCTCCCTCATGCAACAGAACTCACAGGCGTGAAGCACACGTACAAGACCAAGTCTTCGCTAGCCTGGCACACCAGCGAGCGCAAGTTGGGCAATAGCGCTTGCAGGCGCGCTAATGAGCGTGCCACTCTCATGAGCTGCAAGCCTGGGTATGTCAGAGAACCAGTCAAAATTTTATGATCTTGAAGGCATTGTCAGTTAATGCGGAAATGAGCGTGCCGCTCTCATGAGCTGCAAGCCTGCATATGTCAGAGAACCAGTCAACATTTTTATGATCTTGTAGGCAGTATCAGTTGATGGGGCTATGAGCATGCCGCTCTCATGAGCTGCAAGACTGCGTATGTCAGAGAACCAGTCCAAAATATGATCTTGTAGGCAGTACCAGTTGATGGGCCAATGAGCATGCCGCTCTCATGAGCTGCAAGCCTGCATATGTCAGATAACCAGTCTAAAATATGATCTTGAAGGTAATATCAGTTGATGGGGTAACGAGCGTGCCGCTCTCATGAGCTGCAAGCCTGTGATGCCACGAAGAAAATTGATCAAAGCATATTCATGTTATTGGGCAAGGGGACCAACTCAAATGGTGCCGCGCGGTGTATGGTTTCTTATGTGCTCCTGCACATGCACATCAATATCAAATTGCTGGATAACAGGCTTGCTAACAGCACATCTCCAAACGCCCATGAAAGCTGTGCTTTGGTACTCAGGCAGTAGAACACCCTCCACATCAATTAAGGACAAAGGAGCCGCATGGTAAAAAAAAAACATTTGACGACTATCCAAGAGGGTACGAGCGCCATACAACCCCCACATGGCCCCATGAACCTTTGTATGCAAGGCAAAACAGGGAAACACTTAACCTCCGCAGGCATCTTCCCTCAAACCCTTTCTTCCTCCCCTTTCAAACCCACTCGAAAGAGGCAGGTCATGCGCGGTGTGTCTGTAGTCCTGTAGCACATGCGACAATGCAACGAGGGCTGCTCTAGCATCTCCCTCCATGCCCTCTGCATTTTGTACATGGCCGTCCAGGTCCCAATGAGCACATTCGCGCAACTGCGCGCAGCAAGACATGCACATGCAAGCATGGCCTAAATTTGGTCAATTGGGGCATGGAGTACGTGTAGCGCAGGTGTGTGTGTGTGTGTGTGTGTGTGTGTGTGTAAGTTGCTGTGGACAATGCCAAACGCTTGGCAGATACTAGTGGCACTGTGATTTATGGAAATCGGAGGTTGATATCCAGAAGATTGTAGCGCAGCCTCAAAAGCCTAAGTAAACGGCGAGTACTAGCGTAAGGCACAGCCCAGTTGAAGGAAAGGATTGTTTTGCATTCCTTTTAAGGTACGACTATCCACTCACTGAACTAAGTGAATGCTCTCTAGATCCCCATGCAGACTTGAGGGAATTATGTGGCCTTTATTCTTGCATTCCTCTCTCAAATTTAACCATGCATGCAGATTGAAACCACTTTGTTCGATTGATATCATGTTCACTAAAACCGGTGGAAACCATCACTGTCCTGGCCCCAGGTCATCCAAATAGGGACAACATCTCCACCCTGGGACAATATTCCACTGCCAAAATAATGGTTATGTAACCTCCGTATGCCTTGTGTATCGGATAAAAAGCGGGTAGGCTTGGTCAACAGTTGACATCTTTGTGCTGGATTCCCGGGAAGGGAAATGGCTGACGTATGACCATCAACAAACACTCAGTGACTGTTTTTTCTGCTCATTTCTTTTGCAACGTTATCTGTTTGGTACAGTGTCTTTAACTTAAAAGTTCAAGTCACCAAAATCCACCCTGTTTGGTGCAGTAAGTGCCCGGGACTGGATAGTTGGGGGTGAAAAGTAGGGTTCACACCGCTGTTAATCAGGCATGCGTGCCAAAGCTTGCAGTTTACGAACTCTAGTGCTACAGGAAGTGCCTAAGCTGGAAAGCTGCAAGCTGAACTCACCTATGCAGGGAGCATGCAAAGTATAGGCAATTTCAAAGGCAGATTTGCCCTTCTATCTGCTGGCAGAGGTCAGTCCTCAGGCACACTTGCTGGCATTTTTATGTTGCAACATGCAGTGGTTTTGAGGCTTCCACTGGAAGTTCCAGTGCCACCTCGGCATGAGAGCCATGGAAGCATTCAAATATTAGAAAAATAAAACTTGCTTTTGTCCAGCATGTGGATTTGGTTGCTTTGTCTCAGGGATTGAAGTACAGGAAAACAATGAAATGCTTAGCAGGGAGATCAGTGGGCAGCTTCCACAATTCGAGCGTGGAGAATATTTGGAAGCGTGTGTGTGTTGTGTGGTTGTGTGTGTGTGTGTGTGTGTGTGTGTGTGTGCGCGCGTGCATATGTGTGTGTGTGTGAATGTGTGTGTATGTGTGTGTGTATGTGTGTGTGAATGTGTGTGTGTGCATGTGTGTGTGTATGTGTGTGTGTGTGTGCGTGTGTGTGTGTGTATGTGTGTGTGTGTGTGTGTGTGTGTGTGTGTGTGTGTGTGTGTGTGTGTGTGTCTGTGTGTGTGTGTGTGTGTGTGTGTGTGTGTGTGTGTGTGTGTGTGTGTGCGCGTGCGCGCGCGCGCATGTGTTTGTCATGGTTTACCTGTTGCACTAAAATTTGGTTCTCAGCTTGCAATTTCGTCAAGGGCGCGGTCACATAAGGATCTGGAGCTCTTGAACTAGCAGGATTGGCGACGAGCTGCCTTGACTTGCCCCCAGTTGTGGGATTGCCACTGAGGGGAAGCTTGCCGGTTCTCCACTCCATGCTGCATCACAGCCGCTCCATCACCTCCATTTGTATATATTTTGCATCATTCACGATGTCGTTGTTGCGAAAAATCGTTCAAAGCTTTTATTTGGGGTGCAAGCAGCAGCACTGCGATCTATGTCGCCATCTTTCTAGGGCCTCAACTCAAGTCACCCTTATACCATTTTGTTAGGTGTGGGCGGGGTCATCTACACCCCTCACACTTTGGAGCCCCTTCTAAGAGTTTGGTCTTGGCACTCATACAGCCACCAATTGGAATGTCATCTACAAACCTCACACTTTGGAGCCCCTTGCTCTGAAGCTTCATGCCCATTCTGTTCAATACGCTTTTAACTTTGTAGCACCAGACGCGCTCTTGAGAAGACTCCTCTCAACAAGATCAGGCACAGGCTACTGCCTACATGATTTTGCCTTTTTCCTTTCTTTCTCCAGCAATCAGTCATTTTGACTGGGGCCATTCGTTTCCGTAACCTGGCAGCACGTGGCTGATTGAGACCTCAACCCTCGGAAGACGTGTCCATCTTGCACAAAGAAAAAACTTCGTTGGCAGAGAAAACTCTCTCTACATCAATTAAGGAAAAGGAGACGCATTGGCTCAGAAGAGCCTTGAATCCCCTCCACCAGAACTACAAAAAGAAGATTCTTATGGGGATCTGGAGGGTTATTGGAAGCATCCGGCTCCATAACCTGGCTGCAAGAAATTCTTGTTTTCAATAGCACGCCTAGTGGTAACAAGCTTGTTGGCGTACATAACAAAATGGGCATGAAGCTTCCGGGCAAGTCTAATGGCAGGCTGATGGTCAAGTCCAAGTTGTTTGAACTGGTTGAGTGCATGTTCTGTGTAACACGTTCCATCAACGCCCAAGAGAATGGTATGAAGAGTCAGCTTTTGCACTAATGTGTTTGCAGAGGTCTGCATGCTGCTGCTGTGCCGCCTCCAACTGTTGTCCAGGCCTTGTGTCCTCACAGTACTTGATTTCAATCAAGTGCATATGTCGCTAAGTAGCATCAGTTGGTGAGGTTGTCTCACGCGGTTAGCTATGCAGGACCTCTGTGGGGTGCCTTGCCTGCTGCGTAACACATGGTGTGAGCAGGGAGAAGAAGAAGGAGAAGAAGAAGTGGGTTTGGCTTGGTAGGGAGAAATCAGAATAGCATCAGGTTGGCTTGATGTGAGTCTAGATCTTATAGAAAAATGCGTCGAAGGAGGTAAGGGGGTAAAACTCTGTTCGATGCATGTGCAGGGATTTGAAGGTCGTGCTGTACCAACCTATTATCACTTCCAATGTCCGTGTTAACCAAGCCTGCTCCCAAAGGGCTTTGCTAAGAGCTTTGATGATCATTCTTCCAGCAACATTGTGGCGTTCAGTTTTGATGCTGGAGATGAAATGACTTTGGCAGCCTGAAAGCATGTGGAGTGCGCTGCCTACTTGACGACAGCCTGGGAGAGGGCATAGTGGGTCAGTGGACCTCTTAAAGCAAACTGCATGTTTTTGGTTGTAGAGGGTGCCAGTGCGATATTGTAAGATGGTGTGCTTCATGGGTGTGGATATACAGGATATGTTCCTATAGGCATTGCTGGTTTTCTTGTTAACATGAGGTAATAAGCTCTGATGATATGAGTAGCAGCCTGTTTTGGGGTTGGCATAACCAAGTCTATGCTTTGTATGCATGTGAGACTTGAGAGCATTCTGAAGATTGGGGAGGTAGGTGATTTTAGGATTGGGTGCAGGAGCTGTGGATATGCCAGCAGTATGCTCTTTTTTTTCCTCCTTGGCTAACCAAAATGAATGAGGAAATGGATTTCCGCCAGGGCCTGCACCAGGGATCCCAGTATCAGCCACGTTATTATTGGCATAAAGAAAAGGTTCCATAACTAGCAAGCTAGCAGGGGCCTCACCAAAGGGCCCTCAAACCTAAACTAGACAGCGCTAGCCTAGGAGTATGCCAGAAACAGAGCCAATGGGGGTCTGGAGGGTTGTCCACCATGCTCCTGGACGCCCGGACTCTCCTTCTCCTGCTCTCCACTGCCACGCGCCCAGCAACCCCAACCCCAGAAGTCCCCTGGAAATGAAGTGCCTTGTGCTATTGGTGGTTGTTAATCTTTGGATAGAAAAGAAAAGAAAAACTACTTAGGCAGAGGAAACTCTCCCTACATCAATTAAGGAAAAGGAGATACATCGGCTCAGAAGAGCCGTGAGTCCCCTCCACCACGAAGCTACAAAAAGAAGACCCTAATGGGGATCTGGAGGATTATTGGAAGCACCCGGCTCCATAACCTGGCAGCAAGAAGTATTCTTGGGATAGCATGGCAACTTAATTTGGATGCTAATGATGTAGCCTTTTGCCTGGTTAAACCCAAATTATTTAGGAGTTTAATGATGTAGTTGTTATCAATAGTGCCTGCCACACCAAATAAGATGATGTGCAAGGTCACCTTGTTGCTCCTGTAAGGGTTTTGTGAGCTGCGAGTTTTGAACCTATGTGTGGATAGGTTGGATTTCTAGACATTTGTTGTTTGTCAGAGGGGAGGCGTTGGCACGTTTTGAATCCAGGCATGTCAGCGTCTACTTTATTGAGAGTAGAATGGTTGCCAACACTACGTAGCTTCCACTTGGCTTCTGATACAGCTGTAACCAGGCTCTATAGCCAAGCTGGGTTATGATTGTTTAGATGGATCCTTGCAGCTGTGTTCCAGACTGCAATAATTTGTAGGTCCCAGGTGAGCGGAGAAAGGGGTATTTCCTGATTGATGCAGGATTGTGGATTGTTGTAGCAAAGGTTGGTACGAGCGATGGTTCCAAGTTCGCAACAGAGATGTGGATAGGCAGTGATGAGTTTGGATTAGGGGTTAGTTATCATGTGTTGTCCCCATACAGGGAGAAACATGAAAGTAGCAGTGGCCTCTGTGTTGAGAATGGCTGAGTAGATAGCATGTCGCAAAGCCTGAGTTGTAGCATCATCATCATAAATGGGATGGCAGACAGAGGAACCTGAGATTCTGGATGAGAAGGAATTATGAAAGGCACAAAAAAGGGTGTCTTGGGGGTCAGTGCTCCAGTAGTGCTGGTATTGTGATCCCCATTGACTTCTTTCTTTTGTTTCTTTTGGTGAAGGGGTTACACGGTTCCTCGGCCCTAGGTATCCTCTTTTCCTTAATTGATGTGGGGAGTGCTTACACTGCCTGCATAGTTTTTTTTCTTTTCTTTCTTTTGTTTCAGACTTGGTGAAGGGGACACAGGTTGCCTCAGCCCTTGCTATCCTCTTTTCCTTTGATGGTGTGGGGGGTGTTATCACTGCCTACGTTGCCTTTTCTTTCTTTACGTCTGCATATCCAAGCCTGTGCATGCATATGGGAATGGAATTTCAAGCATACCCGAAGGAAAAAAAGAAAAACCAGTGAGTCTCCCTCACCAGAGGGCAGAAGGGAGGCTAGTGTGGGTCTGATGGGTCTCTGGCAGCACAAGGCCCCAGGGCACCAGAGTTATAACGAGTATTTTTTGTTTTCAATGGCACGTCTTGTTGAGGTAAGTTTATGCGCATATTGCACAGAGTGGGCATGGAGCTTTCGTGCAAGCTTGGCAGGCCTTTGCGGGTCAATCCCTAATTGTTTTTATTGATCCAGGGTATGAGCAGTCTAGATAGTCCCACACACACCCAGGAAGATTGTGTGGAGAGTGACCTTTGCACCTTGAAGCTGTTTGCATGGTTCTGTGTTGTTGCTGTGAGGCTTCTAACTGGGCACCAGGCCTCGTATCTTTGCAGTATTTGATCTCTAATAAGTGTATATGTCGATTTTGGATGTTCAATTCATGAAGTTGCCTGGCTGGATTTGTGCTGCTTCTTCCTTCTTCATTCCGTCTCATATTGCGGAGTACCCGGTGTGAAGGGTGAGGAGGTGGCCTATTTGGGCTAGCAGAGCAAGGAGTGACCAAGATAGCAACGGGGCGGCTGGGGGTGCACCTAGCTTGATCAGGATTACTTAAACTCTCTGAGTGGTATCATACCACTTTGAGTCATATTAATTATGGAGTAGGAGGGAGGGGAGAGGGGGCAGATGCACTCAGTCCTGCCCCTTTTGGAGAACACGAGGATAAAGTCCGATCAATCTCCTTTTGGGTGCACACATTTTTTTGCATCATGACGAGAGTCTTTGACGAGATTGTGCTGCAAGTTGAGTTAGCTGGACAACAGTTATGGTCACTGGTTCCAGTAACCCGTAATGTTCACTGGGTCATCCATGATGTTGTTTGGCTGCCGGCCAAAAAGATGCAGTGCATCATGCTCCCCCCAAAAAGCAGGAATTTTTTTAATGCATAGTATGGCGGGATTTTTGCGCCATCTCATGGGGTAGGTGTAGGTGTGGCAGGTTCAAGTCTGACCTGTGACAGTCAGGCCGTCTAAGATTATTCCTTCATACACGCGGCATAATGGCATGCGTAATGCCTCACTTTTACAGACAATAACCCAGGAGATCCATGTAGATGAGGACCACATAATGAAGGAATACATGGCAAAGAAACATATAGGCAGTGAGAACGCTCCCCGCTTGAAAAGAAGCGGAGACACAATGTCATTGAGAGCCATGAGTCTCGTTTTCCAAAAATGAACAACAAGGAGTCTGACAAGGAGCAGGAGCAAGCAATTGCAGATTTAGATGGCACAAACTAACTTTGAATCGTCTCCAGTCCTTCCTCACTGCTTCCCACCTCACTCCCTTCATCATCATCACTGTCCGTGAATTCGACTGAATTTGCAAGAACTTCATCAAAATGTATACAGGCGTCTCTAGTGTTTGTGTTTACCTCAGCTTGTTCCCACCCATCAACAAATGCGCGGAGGTCTTCAAGCTCGAAGGTGCTCACGTCATGCGTGTAAATATTCAGCTTGAGTCCACTGTTGCAGCTAAGCACATCAATGTATAGCTTGGATGCAGCAGATATAGGATGGCAGTGGCTTAGAACGTCAACCAATGACTTTGCATCGCAGGCTATACAAAACGAAGGCACACCATTTGTAGCCCCTGCAGCCTCATGGAGGCTTGTGGGAGCAAGCACCAAATTCTTTAGTACCAACTTAGTTAGACCAGTAAACGCACCAAGCTGTAGCATCTGGCCAGACACTGATAGTATCTTTGGCCTGGGTAAGTGTCTAAGCCTAGCAATGTCCTGCAATATGCTTGCAGATTGTGTGAATGTGCCCTGCACCTGAAGAGTGTCGATCCTGAAGTCATACTGAGCGACATAATGACCTCGCAAGGCTATTTCTGCTTGGCTTTCACATAACTTGCCAACTCCCAGCAACAAGTATCCAATGTGCAAAGTCCGCAGGCCTTGGAGAGGGACTGGGTCAATAAGGCCCTCACAACCATCAATGATCAAGTGCTGCAACACCTTGCAGCCAGCTACAGCACCTTCCAGCCCAGGAACCTGAGGGTTTTGAAATTCTGTGCACTTTAGGGAGGTCAGCATTGTCAAGGATGATTTCGAGGAGATGTCAATTGTGGCAAAATCCATAGAGTCGAGGGAAAGGGAAGTCAGGCTATGCATTTTGCTGATAGCCATGGTACGGCTAATGCTCCACAAGACAACCTCACACGACAGAGCTCGGAGATTCATACCAGACAGCCGTTCAAAAAACTGAGCACATACCATGCGGCTTCTGACCCGCAGATCCTCGAGAGAGGGAAGCAGCTCGATGTACTGCATGAGTGTTGGCACTGCACACTCCTCGATGGAGTGAATATTGTCCAACCCAAACTGTGTGCAAGAGCAAGGAGGGAAGTGCAGCCATTACAATGGCTGCCAAGAAGCAAGATTTTAGATTGGCTATCAACACTGCTGCTCTGTGACAATCCTCATAATGCTCCCATTCCACACCCATGCTCGACTATATTGGCTGTAAACAAGCAAGTTGTTAAAACGACATTCAGAACTGCTGCTCCCATTTGACATCCAAGTCCTTGTCACTGGCCTGACAAATGCAGCAAGTCTACATATTTATTTTACAAACTATCCTGCACGCACCCGTAAGTCCAGCGCTGTCACGTGTAAAAGCTTAGAAGCATGCTGAGACGAGGCATCAGGGAGTGGTGAAAGCTCGCTGCTGTCAGTATTGAGGCTGTGCGAAAAGTGGACGACGATGACAGTGAACGTTGCTCTCCTGGGCACTATCGCAAGCTGCTGGTCCAGGGCTGCTTCATTGTCATAACCAAACCAGAGCGAGACAGTCTTTCTCTGCACAGGAAAGCAAATAAGTTTTTGCTTGAAGGTGTGAGGATGCAGGCAACCAATAACAGCAGTTTTCATTGCAACCCTGTGCACTTTACAACAGAAGTGTGGCCTTCCAAGGGTTTACCCTTGTACAAGCATCACCTTTGTGGACATTTTTCTGATTCCCAGATGACAACTCAATGGTAACCTCGAAATTAATAGCAAGCCTGGCGCAATGCATATTATGCATTTGTTATTACAAGGTGACTCATTTTCAGGCATGGCTGCACTTGCAACAGGGCAGGAGCAATTGCACCCTTGATTCATGTCATGCAATTGCACAGAGCAACAAAAATGGATGTATGAACGTGAGGATGGGAATGCAATGGTGCTGCGCATGGCTCACCTGTTGCAGGCATGCACTTGAATCATGCATGGCCTTGCATGAAAGCGCGCCTACTGTCCTTGTCCAGTTGTTCAAACACCAGACCAAGCAGATCATCTGGAAGCTGAAGGAGTTGGAGTGGTGCTGTGCCGGAGGCACACTCTAAGGGTGCCATTGTTTCAAAGGGTGGTAAAGTACACCGCACAACTGCAGGCGGAATGTAGATTTGAGCGGAGTCTGTGAGTAGATGGCACCTTTGATTCACTTGCAACAGGGCTTACACTATGAGTTAAAGGCTCCGAAGCACCCTACGCATGTTAAGAATAAACTTTGGGGGTACAGAAATGGAAAGGACATTGTTTGTTGAGGACAGATGATGGCTCAGATGATGGGGCCCCATGCAAGCAATCGTGTATGATCAGATGAGACCTCTACAGATCCATGGCTTGTTGAAACTCACCACCGGTGCCAAAAATTTATTCTGAATTCTGGGGATGTTTGATTAAAAAATGGCCCATCGGGATGCGGTCTATAAACGAAAATAATGTGAGAAGTGTGTAGGCTGCCACTCTGTGTCATTCTGCGCAGAAAGCCTCAGCAGCCGTTATATTTCATAAAAGTTATTTATATATTATGTTATTTGGATGGATGCAGTGTATGCTGGCGTGGCGGGCTCGAGAGGCCTGGTTAAAAATTGTTGCAAAATTCATACGTATACGCAAATTTTGCTTAAGGCGGTCAATGTTGGAATCCTGGAAATCTTTTTTGGTGGGGTCCATATATCCACAGCACGCATGAATTCAAAGGCTCAATTTGTTTATATGTGATTGGTCCGATTTTTTCTTGCCTGTTCTGTTGTATTGTAAATTGCACCAGATTGTGAGTTGCACCTTCCATTTCAGTGATGGACAATCTCAAGCCACAGGACACTGATGCTGTGCACTTCTGGAACTGCTTTGTCAGCCAGCGCAAGCCGGTGAGGCTGGGAGTATCCATGCTCAGCTGCGTCTTAACAGCCTGAGGACGTTTGGCCTGTGAAGGCTGGAGATGATGCTTTAGCTGCTGCTGGTATTAAAGAAATTACTTCCACACTCTGACCACTACCGCTGCGGATACCCGCATGTCATACCCAAACAAGAGTCAGGTTGCGACAGCTGATCTCTCCTCCTGTGACCTCCCATCAGGTCCTCCTGGATGGCCACCTCATGGACGCTGATTGGAAGGCCACCGCCAAATGGGATGACGCCTATCTTGACAAGCATGCGGTGCGGCAACACAAACAATGCAAGCAGGACGTTGTGTATCCCTGAACACTAGGGCAGTACTGCAACTGTCCACATGCCTCTCCTTACTCAACTGCACACAGGGTGATGCCCGAGTGATGGTGGAGCAGCGTGATGGCCCAGGGGGCTCCTATGGTCAGGGCAGGAAAGTGCCCATGGCTTTTAAGGACCTGCTCCAGCGCATGCGAGAGGGGGATGACACCTTGTACCTGACGACACAGCAGGTACTGGGTTGTGTGCTTGCACAGTGAAGGACCGGTTGAGGGCAATTGCAGATGCTCATCACCACCTTGTGCTCTCAAACATCGCAACCAGTGTTTTTGCATCAAGTCTTGGGGAGACTAGGGGCAAAACTAGCTCCCTGCCATTATGTTTGTTGTCCCGCTATTTGTCAAAGTTCTTCAAGCAGGCTTGTCAAAAGTTTTCCAAAGGATCATGCTGCCAAAACCATTCCATGCATTGACTGGCACCTGGCTGTTTGCCGGAGTCCGGCAACAGGTATGGACCAGACATGGGCAAGAGTGTTGGTTAGTGTACATTTGTTCTGTTCCTCAGTGATAAAACACGTTTGTTTCAGCATGTAGGTGTTCACACAAGACCTCATGCCATGCCCTTAGCTATTGTGTTTGTTCATGCAAGACCTCATGCCGTGCCCTTGACTATTGTGTCTGTTCACGCAAGACCTCATGCCGCGCCCTTGACTGTTGTGTTTGTTCATGCAAGAACTCATGCCGCGCCCTTGACCAATGTGTGTATCCATGCAAGACCTCATGCCATGCCCTTAGCTAACAATTTCCTCCTGCGCTCCCAGCGGGTTGGTGTGTCCAACCGGGATGGCCACCCTGAGTTGTGGGCAGAACCGTTGTGCCACCTCACGCAGGACTTCAAACCAATCCCCTCGCTGCTACATACATTTTCCATGTCCTGTTAGGTCGGTGTGTCCAAGCGGGATGGCCATCCAAAGCCATGGGCGGAGCCGTTGTGCTGCCTCGCGCGGGACTTCACCCCCTGGCCCCTCACTGCTAAGTTGTTTGCTTCACATTCCATGTCCTCCTGCAGGTCAGTGTGTCCAAGCGGGATGGCCACCCAGAGCTGTGGGGGGAGCCGTTGTGCCGCCTCACGCAGGACTTCACCCCTTGCCCCTCATTGATGGGCGGCCTGGTGCCACAACAAGTCAACCTTTGGATGGGCTGCGCAAAGTAAGTGTGCTGTGGATAGGCTTACCTCCAAAGAGGGAACATGTCTTGCATAAGCGGCTTTCTCTGTGCCCTTCAAAGGCACCAAAGTTTGCTTAGCGACCTGGTGCCGCAGCAGGTTAACCTGTGGATGGGCTGCGCGGAGTAAGCGCACTGTGGACAGCCCGTTGAGAGTGAGCTGTGCGGTGTTGCAACTCTCTTGCTTTGTTTGATATTCAGCCTGGTGCCACAACGAGTCAACCTGTGCATGGGCTGCGCGAAGTAAAATCGCAGTGTAGAAAGGCTTTGGAGAGTGAGCACCTAAATGAGAGTGGCATTCTCAGTTTGTACGGTTGACAGACTGGCACAAAAATAGGTCAAGTGATGCGGGCTGCTCGGATGCGGGCTGCATAAAGTGATCACACTACAAAAAGCAGGTACCTTGGACAAGCAGGTTGCTTGCTTCGTTTGGTCGTTGAGAGTTGATGCTGCATTCCAAGAAAGGAATGGGCTGTGCTGGGTAAGCCCCACCACTAATGCAGTTACAGAATCCACAGGGATGGTTACCCTTGGAACGTAAAGAGCAGATGACTCAATATGAGGTCGAGCAGTCTTCGCTGGTGTGAGATGTTGACTTTGTGTGTGTACATACCTTGGTGACAATGCCAAAGTGGAATGTATGCTGGTACCTTGGTGACAACGTCATAATGACAATGCCATAGTGATGTGCAGTGTGTGTGTGTGTGTGTGTGTGCATACCTTGGGTTGCAATGCCATACGGTACCATATGTGACATATATGGTGACATGCGTGCTGATGCCTCTTCATGGAAAAACATGCTGGCCTTATGACAACATGTGGTGAGCTGCTCCGCCTTTGCCCTCCTCATTTTCGCTTTTGATGCCGTGAAGCCATGCCATTGAAGTGATGCATCTCATGCAGCAATAAATCATGCGCAAGCGTTTGACACATTGGCTGACGTCCATGCATCCACCCAGAAAAGGGCGAACAGGCGGTTTTTAGTGGCACTCTTTTTAGAACATCCGGCAGCACAGCTTTCGATGTGGTGCAAACTGGGACGATTTTGACAAGTGCCCAAGGCAAGCTCACTTCAGCACACAGTGGAACAAGGGGCAAGTATGTCGCAAGTTTGAGGTTGTGTCTCACTGGGCTGTCTCCTCCCTTTCATTGAAAGTTTCAATCAATGCCTTGGGTTATCTCTGCCTCCATTCCTCTCTCAGACTCTCTCACACAAAGGCCCTGAGCCCTTCATCCATTCCTGAGAGGCATCCAATCTCATCATGTTACTCAAGACACCAACTGCATTGTCGTCAAAGAGCCACACTGCTTCTGGTTGTATCTGGCTTGTTGTCCATTTGTTGCAGGATGCTGCCTTGTTACCGTACAAAATGTGTATCATCCCGCAAAAGCAATGTTTTTGAGGGGTGCAGGATGACTGCGGACACCTGAAAAAATAATTATTTTTGAGCATGCGGGAATATGCGTGAAAGAGAAAACTAGTTATTTTCAAGTTGTGTTTGGGGTTTGAATGAAGAAGGCACAAACACAGCGCCGGTGGGGCTTCCTGAAGCCCCCTCACAGTGAGCAGGAGCGGCAGCAGCGCTAGCAGTAGATGGTCAATGAGTTTCAGCAGCTGATTCAACAGCTGAGCAGGTCTTCACATTTAGGAGCAGCGTGTGCACCTTTCATGCGTTTTTAGCAACGTCCTTCCTTGTACAACTCTCAAGAGTGCAAGGGATCCTTGCAGCCCTTGCAAAATTTTGCATGCTGGCCTATCCTTGCAAGTTTCTAGATGCAGGATCAGCGTGGAGCATGTACATGCAGTACTTGGGGCTAAAGGGGCTGATTGCCCCTGCGGGAGCATGCGGGAAACTTGAAAATGAATACTGAGGGGGGTGCGGGATTTAGGCGGGATTCATAAAATTATTATTTTTTGGGGGGTGCGGAATGATCCACATTAGGTACGGTATTCAAGAGAAACATTGTTGCCCCAAGGGACACTCTGCATCACAGTGTGCTGCCATATTGTGCAAGGACCACACTGCATCACATTACGCTGCCAAGCTGTCCATGCGTCACAGGATGCTGCTACGTTGTGTATTCAAGAGGAACACTGTCACATTATTGGCCAAGGACCACACTGCATCACAGTGTGCTGCCATGTTGTGCAAGGGGCGCACTGAAAAGCTGCCTCCGCCTGCCTTTGTCCTGCAGGGATGGAGCATCCAGTGGGCTGCACCACGACTTCCATGATAACCTGTAAGTTGTGCGCGTGCGACCTTGATGTGTGAGTTCGTGCTGTATGTGTGTGAGTGCGAGTGCGTGCAGCGTGTGTGTGTGTAGGTGTGTGTGCGCGTGTGTGTATGTGCGCGTGTGTGTATGTGATGCTCATGTTAAGAAACAAGATCTTTCGATCCAAGCGGTCACAGGGTAGTAAAGAGTGAAGACCTGCCACCCTTGAATTGCTGTGAATGATCCACGTGCTCAACCAGCCTGGTATGAGGAAAATTATGTGAGGTGCGCACGCTGAGTAGGCACTACGATCTGCTACTTCAAGACTTCCACGGGGCTCCTATTCTTTTCAGGATGCAAGAACAAATCCAGCCACAGATGAATGCTGTCCTCAAGGCACCCATGGAGTGAACCGGTGCGTGCACATTGTTGTTTGCAGGTATGTGCTGATGCGTGGCCAAAAGCGCTTCCGCCTGTGGGCGCCGTCCCATGCGCCAAGCATGCGCACTGCCGGCAAAATTTCCAAGGTGCACCCCAATGGGCGCATCGTGTATGAGGGCCAGGTATGGAGCTGACCAGTTCGAAGTGCACTGCAGGTTACCGTTGCCAGTGCTCTGCAGTCCGTTGGTAGAGTAGACCACTGCTGCAGAGGCACGCTGTGACCATTGACATTGCCATTATCGCCACTGTTTCCCTCACGACCGTTCAGTCCCACCCTCCCTATCTTTTTTCCCTGATCTTCAGTCCCTTCATAGCGCAGGTCACTCCCTCTGTCCCTCTGTCTGTGCAGCAGTCAATGCAGCCAGGCTTTGAGAGAGCCACCCAAATATCACAAGCAGTGTGCTTCGTGGTAAACTCTCTAGGTGTCAAACTTCTGACCTAGGCAACGTCCATGTTCACTGCTGTTGCAGTGGCACTTGTGCTTGCGCTGACAAAGATGCTGGTGAGGGAGGCTCACGGCTCTTTGAGCCAATGTGCCTCCTTTTCCTGAATTGATATAGGGAGTGTTCTCACTGCCTACATGGTGTTGTCTTGTTCGTTTCAAAAATCGCGTCGCATTCTTTCTGTGGTGTGACGACCACGTTGACCAAGGTAGCAGTGGCATCTTTGCTTGCCCTGAAAAAAGGATGCTGGCAAAAGCTTGCAGACCAGCTGCACTCATGGTGCTGCAAGGGAGCTGTGGCATTCCTTCATGCATACAGCCAATTTTAGACATTGCAGCCTTTTCTTCTCTTTTCTTTGCTGCTGCCGCTGCTAGTGAGGTCATGCTCTTGGGGATCGGCTTGAGCTGTGCTCCAGGGGCCTCCACATTTGTGTGAGATCTTTGATGGATTTAGTGAGAGGATGCAGCGAGCATCGCCCTGGGTGATAAGCTCGCGTGATTTTGTGCACTTCCTAATTCTACTTGCTTTTGAGCCATTGTGACTTTGCCTGTGATGCATGCCTATTCTGCAGGGCGGCATCTGAGCAGACAACAGCAGTGCTTCGAAGGTGGCACTGTGGGAGGCCACCTACTCTGCAATTTCATGCGGCTCTGCTTGCGATGCATGTCTGTCTGTAGGGCGATATACGAGCAGGTAGCAGTGCTTCAGAGGTGGCACCTCTGTGTTGGCCAGCTGCACTGCGGTGCACCATTCTCCTTCGCCTTCGATGCATGTCTGCCTGCAGGGCAATATTCGAGCTGATGGCAGCAGTGCTTCAGAGGTGGCACTGTGGGAGGCCTGCCGGTCAGCAGAGGCGGCGGTGCAAGCAGCGGAGCAGGGAGTGGCGGAGAAACGCAAAGTGCGTGCGTGTGTGTCTATGTGTGTGTGTCTCGGGGGGGTTGGGGGGTCTATCTTGCTGTGAAATTAAGATTGTTTTTAATGCATTGTAGCGATCCTTTTGTGCTTAAGCCTAATTTCTTAATTGCATGCTTCTTTACACACGTGTACACACACATGCAATTGTCAATGGCAGGGCTTGAGCTGCCAAGGCTTTGAAGGCTGCCCAGGCAAGGCTGGAAGCTGCGCCTGATGCGCAGTTTGCCCACACCCATGCGTGCGTGTTTGCATGCTTGTATAGCCGCAGGGCGCTACCCAGGCAGCGTTTGGAGGCTGCTCAGGCAAGGCTGGAGGCTGCTCTTGACATGCAGCTTGTTCACACTCTCACTTACATACACTTGCTTGTATGTTTCTGCAATTGCAGGGTGCTGCCCAGGCTTTGGAGGCTGCCGAAGCGAGGCTTGAGGCTGCGCTTGATGCGCAGCTCACCCACAAGCTCAGCATGCCCAAGAGCAGCGGCAGTAAGAAGAAGGCAGAGGGAAGTGAGGAGGAGGAAGAGGAAGGGGAGGAGAGCAGCGAAGAGGATGATGGGAGCATGGATCTGCTGGAGGGGCTGCAAGATGGTGAGGGCCTCTGAGTTTCTGCATCATATTGAGGTGTGGCTGGTATTACTTTTGTTAGATGGGTTCATTGGCTTGCTGTAGGGGGTTGCTAGGTGTGGCACGAATCATAGCTACATGTGTTTTGCCTAAATGAGGGTGGTATTGCATTACATGGTTCTTTTGGTGTGCTGTAAGGGATGTAGACGATGAGCGCCTGTTTAGTTTCCGCATCATGTCTGGATGGGGGTGGTGTTGAATTTTGTAGGTGGGTTTCTCGGCATGCTGTAGGGGGCTGTAATTTGGTGGATGCTTGTTGAGGTTGGCATCACGTCTGGGCTGGAGTAATGTTGCATTCGTGACATGGGTTTATGGATTTGCTGTAGGGGCTGCAAGTCTGTCAAGGCTTACTGAGGTTGGCATCACATCTGGACCGGGATAGCAGTGGATGGATGGGAGCATGGACGTGCTGGGAGGAGGTGTTAAAGCTGATACGGTGGCAGCAGAAAGCAGGGGTGAAGTAGGGTGGGAGAGATGACTGGAATCATCAAGGGGCGTGGGCATGATCAAGGGGCATGACTGGGATCATCACCAGACATCAAAGGAATAATTGCAGGAAGACTACACAGGAAGAGTACACAGGAAGATAAGGGGCATGGGCATGATCTAGGGGCATGGGCATGACCAAGGGGCATGACTAGGATTATCAAAGAACATTATTGGGATAATAAGCGGAAGAAGCAATGGACATGGGCATGACCGAGGGGCGTGGGCCTGGCTTGGATGATCAGTGGACATCTTGGAATAGTCCTGCAACAATCAAGGGCCATGGGTGTGACCAATGGGAGTGAGCAAGTGGCAAAGTGGGCATGGTAGCTGGGCGCTTGGAAGGCACGCCACAGCAGGCATCGAACATGTCGTGGGGGCACAGTTGAAAGCCCGCACGATTGAAAGTTCAGGGTTTGCTTGCTGCGAGGTCAGGTGGCGGCGCTTGCCCATTTCAAGCTGACTACACAAAACAGGGATGCTGCAGACAGGCCTAACGGGTCAGCAGAGGCCATTTGGACACTCAGTGCATTGCATTGTCTCCAGATTACACAGAGGATACTGCAGACAAACTGTATGAACAAGCAAAGGCCATGCGTGCACTGCACACTGCATTGCAGATTATACAGATAAGGATGCTGCAGGCAAACAGTATGAACAAAAGCGAAGGCCATGTGTGCGCTGCACACTGCTTGTCTGCAGATTACACGGGAAATGCTGCTGACAGGCCTGACAGCTAAACAACAGCCATGCACATTCCATATACTGTGTTGTTTGCAGATTACATGGGTGAAGGTGTTGCAGACAGACCTAGCAGGTCAGCAAAGGCCATGCACATTCCATACACTGCGTTGTTTGCAGATTACATGGATGAGGATGCTGCAGAAAGCAGCCAAGAGGAGGAGAAGGAGGGTGGCCATACAGGACCTGACGTACGCACAGGGGTTGAGGAGGAGGAGGGTGATCCGCCCAGCTTCTGCACTGGTGTGTGTGTGTGTTTGTGTGTGTGGGTGGGTGGGTGTGTGTGGGTGTGGGTGCGTGCGCGCGCGTAATTATGCAAATGTTGGACGCTAGCCCCCTACTTTGACGCTGAACAAGGAGAATCAAATGCAACTCCAAGATTTACAGACAGTCATGCAGGCATCTTTTTATGTTCAGGGGAGGGCAAGAAATCGAAGATTAGATTGTGCCCAGTGTTTGATTTCCCCTCAGTGGTTTCAATGAGGAAGCACGTGCACGAGAAGGGCGTTTTGGTTGCATAAAGCATATTGTGCAAACTTATGTCTCCTACAAGCTGAGGAATCACAAAAAGGAGCAAGGTCTGTCTTGTGAAGCTTTTTCGGGGGGTAAGGTCCTTCATATTGAAAAAAATGGTAGGGCCGGTTCATATCTGGCTTTGGTGCCTCTTCGCTTCCAGAATGTGAGCTGTAAGCAGAAGCACGCCCAATGTCCGGAGCAGGTGGGGAACCTGGCATTTTAAGCTAGGTTCTCATTATTTATTCCTTTCTTCTCCTAATGCAGCCTTTTTTTGACAGGCGCAGTCTTTTCTGTTATTTCCTGACATCTTCTGTTTTTTGCTGTGATTTTTGCCTTGGGT
This sequence comes from Dunaliella primolecta, assembly GCA_914767535.2. Taxonomy (NCBI): domain Eukaryota; kingdom Viridiplantae; phylum Chlorophyta; class Chlorophyceae; order Chlamydomonadales; family Dunaliellaceae; genus Dunaliella; species Dunaliella primolecta. Next base: position 13,181,194 of record OU611755.1, read on the forward strand.
GCTGACTTGCTGCTTCCCCACAATTCCTGATGCTTGACACCAGCTCTTTGTTGCAAGCAAGAGACCATTGCTGTCCAGAACAGTCCTGCATCCAATGTTTTTGCCCTTTTTCCCTTTTTCCTTTTTTTCTCTCTTTTGCCATGTGGACTGGCTTTCCCAGTGACTTTTCGCTTCCTGACAAGCAGCTGCAGGAAGTCCTCCCTGGCTTCCTACTTGTCTGTCCAATGTGTAACAACACTCTGTTGACTATTTTGCAGGGATCGACTTGTCGCTACCTGACGAGCAGCTAAAAGCAGCCTTTCCAGGGTTTCCAGGCAAGGCCGCAGCAATGGAGGTCACCTTGAAAGCAGGGCAGATGCTCTACTTGCCCGCAGGTGAGTGCTCAGATTGAAAGGAAAAAGGCTACAAGGGCAACGGAGAGGGCAACAGATCATTGCAAAGGTCACAGCCCCTTTAGAACAGTTTCTTTTTCTTATAAGTTTAAGAGATGTAACAAGTGTGTGTGTCTGTGTATGTGTATGTGTGTTGCTGCAGGCACTGTCCTGTGTTATATCTGGATGTGCCTTTGAATTATTACAGTATCTAACAGAGCTTCCTGTGTCAGCGAGCTCGTACGTCCGATCTATGAGACTCCTCCGCTATGTGCTGCCAGGTTCGTTCTACAAGCTCCTTTTTTGTTCCTGAAAGGCACCTCCATTTGCCACCACCTTTTAGTAGGCCTTGATTTGGTTGCTTGAAGCCATTTTTTCCTGGAAGGAGACATCCCTCATTGTTTTGCTCCAGAGTGGTTATTTTGCTCCATGCTGTCCCTTGTGCTCCTTGTTCCAGGGTGGCTCTTTGTTCCAGGGTGCCCCTTATTCTTGTCGCCTCCTTTTCATGTGTTTTAGGCTGGTTCCACGAGGTCACTTCCTTCAGCCCCCAGTTGAGAAAAAAAGGGAAGGGCAGCAAAAGCGCTGCTGCTACTGGCGCGCCAGATGCGGCGTGTGGCCACATGGCCGTCAACCTGTGGTTCCATCCGCCAGATAATCTGAAGGCCCGGGGGAGCGTGGGCGTGGCCCGGCCCTACAAGTCAGACTACTGGTGAGTGTTTCAGGAAATCGGTGAGTCTGACAAACTATAGCAGTGCTGAAGGTGGTTGGTAACGTTACAAATGAGTGTAGAAAGAGCTGCAGACTTGAGGTGAGTGTTCCAGGCTCCTGGTGGGTGTTTCAGACTGCTGAAGTTTTCCTTCCATGCCAAGTGCTAACCTAGCGGTCAAGAGTTCCTGACTATGGATTTGGGCATTGCACTCCTGGCAAGTGTTCTAGACCACTGGTAAACGTATTGTGCAGCAGAGAAGACAATGCTGCCATGAGAGAGGCTGCAAAGACAACGCAAACCAAGAAAGCCGCGTGCATTAAGGAAAGGCTGCGACCAGCCTACTTTTGGTGCCCATCCTCTTCTCCTGATTTAATGTAGGGAGTGTTTTACTAAGACCATGTAGGGAGTGTTTCCATTGCATACATAGTGCTTTCTCTTTTCCTTTCCGTACCCATCTTGCACATTGACGTAGAAAGGAAGAAAAGAATCATTTGACCAGGAATGGGTGCATGCATCAAAACAAGCACTATCTACCGAGCTCATGCCAAGCTACTATGGTGTATAAGGGCACTTAGGTATTAAAGGGCATACAGCAGAACAGTCCATTTTTGCCTTTGGGATGTGCATAACAACCTGAATTTTGGGGCGCAGGCCATTCTATTGTGTTTACTTCTGTGGCTTTGTGGCTCCAACAGACTCTGCATGTGCGTGTGCCTTTGAATTGCCTCTGAAATGCCATGCATCAGCCACGCCTCTCCTTTCTCGTCCCTTTTAAAAATCGCAAGAACGCCATGACAGTCTCACACCTCTGGGATGCACCGCACATGCGACTTTGGATTGCCTCAGGAATGCTGTGCGTACCACTGTCCTATAGTTTTAGGTCTCTAGGTAACACATTATGCGCCCCTCGGAAGAACCGCACCCCGTGTACGCCTATACTTTGGGCCCTATAGGCTACAGGGCCTTGTCTGTGGTGCTAAAGGGCAGCAGCACGTTTTTGGAGGTTTCTCTTGCACGTGTTGCACAATCATTACTATGTTGTGGTCATCACTCTTGTGTGGTCATCACTCGTGTGTGGTCATCACTCTTGTGTGGCCATCACTCTTGTGTGGTCATCATCCTTCTTGCCTGCGCACATGGCCCCTTGTCTGTGCTGCAGGTATGCCCTGTGGGACAACAGGGCGGCAGCGGGACACCTCATGACGTGTGCATCCCACACCATGGCTACTCGTTTCCCCTGCATGCTTCACTTTGCGATCACCCTTTCTTGTGTGCTGCAGGCCTGCTCTGTGGCGGAGCAGGGCGGCAGCTTTGGGCCTGCCCGTCCCATCTGTGCATGAAGCAGGGGTGAGTGTGGCATATGACTTAGTGTCTGTGTGCATGAAGGAGAGCGGTGAGTGTGACATATGACATTGTGTGTGTGTGCGCGCATGAAGCAGGGGTGAGTGTGGCACATGACATTGTGTGTGTGTGTGGCATTTGACATAGTATGTGTGTGCACGAAGCAGAGGGGTGAGTGTGGCAAGTGACATAGTGTGTGTGCATGAAGGAGAGGGGTGAATCTGGCAAATGAACAGTGGGATTCGCGCATGAAGCAGAGGGCGAGTGTGGCAAATGACATAGTGTGTGTGCATGAAGGAGAGGGGTGAGTGTGGCAAGTGACATAGTTGTTTGTGTTCGCATGAAGCAGAGTGGTGAGTGTGGCCAATGACATAGCGTGTGTATATGAAGGAGAGGGGTGAGTGTGGCAAATGAACAGTGCAATTAGCGCATGAAGCAGAGGGGTGAGTGTTGCATATGGCATAGTGCAATATGTGTGGCACATGGCACGCGATACGTGATGAACATTTTGATGCAACATTTCTCTGCCCTCCTGCTGAAGAGCAACAAAGAACAATTGCTGCCAGATGTCAGAGTGAGAGGGCGCTCAGCTTGCGGGGGGCTGGAGTTGCTGTTGCCATGAGCGCTTGCCTGGATTGTAGAATGGCCAAGGCCATGAGCTCTTGCCTGCAATTTGGAGTGTTTTTGCCCTGAACTGCTGCCTGTAATGTCAGAGGTCAACTAAAGTGGAAGTCCCTTCAACACGGCATTGCTATGACATGAGCTCCTGCCTGGTCTTACTAGGGCAGATCCAGCGCAGATCCAGTGCATTCTCCTCAAAAGCGTTCAGTAATCCTGCTCCTGCTCCAACTATCCTTAACCGTGGTTCAGCAAACCCACACATTTGATTTCCTGCCGTGCATATGTGCTTGCTTGGGTCAAAAGTGTCACCCTCATCAGGCAAGCCATGCATGCACAGGGATGCTGGATTGTAATGTTGCGCGTCTAAATCATCACATATTGCAGAATGTGGGGGAGCACCCAGAGGGCCCAGCGGGCATGGAAAGCAGTGACAACCAAGATGAGACCAGCGAGGAGGATGAGGAGAACGAGGGGGAGCTGTTGGCAAAAACGGAGGCAGAGGCACAGCAGCAGCAGCAGCAGCAGCAGCAGCAGCCTACCAGTAGAAGGCAGCGGAAGGGCCAGCCCAAGAGACTGCAGGTGTGATAAGAGGGTCCGAGGATGGGCTGCCGGTGGTTGCACATTGTGTGTGCATTGCCTGTCATATTGGGGTGGCCAGCCCCTCCACTGGTGAGAGGGGAGGCTGGCCAAATGGCATATACTTACTGGGCCTTCTCACAATCCCTAACTCAGTGGTGCAACTCCTGTGGATTCTCTGAGCTCGTTGTCCTTCTTTGCTTCCGTCTCTTTAGTCCTGTACCGATCCCTAAGAGCTTTTCACTGTTTTTCTTCTCCGTCTTGATCCCTCTGTTGATCCCTCGATCAATCCCTGCAGCATTTTCATTTGAAAATCTTTGCCTCCGTCCCTGCAGCCTCCTCCCTCAAAGCAGCAGCAGGAAGAGGCGCAGCCACAGGAATCCCAGCAGCAGCAGGAGGGACCCAGCAAGAGGCAGCGGAAGGGGCAGCCCAAGAAGCTACAACCTTTAGCAAAGACAAGTGAGCAGCAGCAGCAGCGGCAAGAGCAACAGGCAGGGGGCGAGACAGGAGAGGCAACAGGTGTGTGCAATGTTGCACGCGCTGTCAATAAAGCAAGCATGAAGTGCGGTTGAGGGGAAGAAAGAGAGGGTGAAGCTGGTCATTCTGTAACAAGCATCAGCGCAGGCTATTTGACGTTCTATCCGCTCGCGAGCAAGCTCGCATTGACCGGGAGCTGGCTAAAGGCCTTGGTAACCGCGTAATCGCAGAGGCTGCTCTTGACACTGACCCCTCTTCCTGCGACAAGCATAAGAGGAATGCCTGCAATGATTTGAAACAATTTCAGGTCACTGCAGACATTTCTCTTGCCAACTTTCAAGCGCACCGTGCTCAGGACCAGTTCGAAAGGGTCCAACTATTTTTCTGTACGACACCTCCACTCCAAAGAGCACGCCGTCCATGATTGGGCATGGTGAACAATTGTGTGCAAACTGGCTGGGCAAGCCACGCATGCTGGTGCACTTCACCAGCAGGGAGGCAGCAGCAGCAGCAGCAGCAGCAGCAGCAAACCACTCCTTCCTCGCTACCCTTGGCATGTTTGTCTTTGTGTGGTGTTTGCACGTTTTTGGTGCGATCATATGAGCAGTTGGAAACTTCTAAGGGGCAAGATGTGCTCGCTCACACCGGAAAGCTTTGGTGGATTGATATGGCCTGCCTGTGCACGTTCTTATTTTAGGCATGCATGCATGCGTCCAGTTTGGCTTGTTCTGCCTCTCTGTTAGATTGAGCTATGTTTCCTGCCAAGGGATCGCCAGTAATGTCAAATAAGCTACGCTTAGAAGGACAGGAGCATGCAAAGCTTGTGATGATGATCTGAGAAGAGGAGGAGGCCTTTGGCTTGCAGGGTTGGGCGTGTTCATGGGCATGGCCAATTCAAAAGTGGATAGAAAAACCAACTGGACACGAGAGTTCCAGGATGGTGGAGTTTGCCTGTGCTTTTTTGCGTTGCCCTGGATGGGCGCAGGCAGCAAGACGTGAAAAAGATTTCCAAACGATGTTCATTGCCTCATTTTGACCAGCTGCAAAGTGAATGGAATCTTGCATGCTGTGTGCATTTGCGGTTGAGGTGAAGAAAGAGAGGGTCGTCCCCACGGCTGGACCACCCTGCCTAGGCAGTGAGTGTCAAACACGCTGCAACAGCATATCTCGCCCGTTCCTGCACCATTTTAGGACCTGAAAATTGTGCCATGTGCCTGATTGTATTCCCTTATCAAATATGTAAGGAGGGAGGCTTAGGGAAAGCTGAGAGAAATAAAGTCGTCCACCTGGAAGAAGTGCTGCCACTTTCCACACAGTCTACCTTTTTATGTCATTTAGAAACCATCCGTCATCATTTTGTTGGCCTCAACTCAGGTGTGAGTTTGAGACAAAACCGGGAAAAGGGTGCACATTTTGCAACAGAGGTTTGCAGGTCGATGCAGGATGTGACATCGCTTTTGCCCATATGCTGCAGCTTTTCTCCCGGTTTGTGGCTCAGGGTCGAGGCCGACTATACCAACAAAATGCAATCTCAATGGGTCACATTACTAGCTTGGTTGGGATTTGGCAAATGTTTTCCTTGGTGGACAAAAAAGTGTTTTTCCTGCCCCCCACAGGCACGCTCCCCCAGTGCCCCCGGCAAAATCTGACATTTCAGCATCAATAGATGGCCCAAGATCAGCTGTAAGTCTTGGAGCGCTGGTCATATGGTGTATCTTCAAAAATCCTCCTATTTCTGCCCAAATGGGTGCAAAACAGCCTCTGGGCCACACAGAGCACCTCCGCATGCCAAATTTTCAGTCATTCTCAACGCTTATGACAAAAAGCGTGTTTGGTATGCTTTGGGCACACAATACTTGTATGCAAAAAGCGTGCATGCCGTAATGATATGGAGAAAAGGGGTCCGGCTGTGGAGACAACCAGAGGGTGAAGCTCGTCATTCTGTGATAACCATCACTGATGGTATGATGGCATCAATGAAGTCCTGGACAATGCAATCGTCAAGAGACAGCGGGTGATACCAGCCGAGGGTAAAGTGGCTGCGCTGAGGAGGATCCAAAAAGTGACTCAGGACCAAAATAGGGTGGGTAACGCTTTTTCTCACTACCAGGTGCTTGCAAGGGGATGTGCAAGCATAACTGGTTTCCAAGAGGGACACCCTTGGAAATGAAGCAAAAGCATGCTCTGGTTGCCATGCGTGCCAGCGAGGTGAAGGGTACTTGTGAAAGCTGCCAATTCTGTACACCTCTTACCTTGTCTTGGTTTGCTGGTGCTCGAAAACCTAATACACATCGGAATCATGAAAAATATGCACTTGGCCAATCCTGCATATTCGCCCTCTGAAAGGATTATTGACTATTGATGCGATTGCAGCCCTCCCTTACATGATCGCAGGGTCTTTGTCTTGCATGATCACAGTGTCTGTGCAGATGCCGTTGCTCTGCATGATGGTGGGGGGAGCAAGAGCTTTTCGTTTAACATAATGATCACTGGATGTAGACCTGCTTGTTGTGACACTACTATGGAAAAGCGAATGGCCAGCAGCTGCTAGTAAAACTGCTGTGGCCGTGTCATGGCTCTGACATGGCTTGCAGAAGGTCCGCTGCTGCCCGTAAAACTGTTAAAGCTCGCAGATGGCCCGCTCTTGAATGTAGGAAATGGGGATGTTAGCTCATCTATGTTTGCTAGGTTGCGCCAAGCGATGCCTTGAGCTGCCCTCCATCACATGGTTATATATAAACCCTGTGCATGGTTGTATGTATATATATACCCTGTGCAGAAACCTGTGCCTCATGGTCCACAGCGCCCCTTCACAAGCATGATGCATACAGGACGTAGACTCGCTTGCTGTAACACTGCTGTGGCTCACAGGTGGCTCGCTTCTGCCTGGCGAGGATGGAGAGCTCGGGGACATGGTGGCGGAGGAGATGCACTCTTACTTCCAGAGCCCAGAGGGGTCTGGGGCTTTCAAGTCAGCCCTGGGCACCTACATGCTGGTGAGTTGAATGAAGCGGATTGTGACATTGCACTCTTACTTCCAGAGCCCAGAGGGGTCAGGGGCTTTCAAGTCGGCCATGGGCACCTACATGCTGGTGAGTTGAATGAAGAGGATTGTGACAAAGGCGAAACATGAGCGATGATCAAGCCATGGTGCTTTGTGCAGTGAATGAGGAGTGTCCTGCCAAACCCCAAGACGTCTCTGATGCAGCAAGCCATGGAAGCGTGAATGGCGCTGAACACGAGCGACATGAGAGGCTGCGGTGGTTTATCTTTTCACCGTGTCACCAGAAAGCCCCCAGGGTGTTGTATCTCAGTCAGGGCTGTGAAAAGACGGTTGACGGTTCGGTGTACGATTCGACAGGACGGTACTGTCTGAGCAGAATTTTTCAAATTTCAAACCGTCTAAACGGTGAAAAACAGTTTGGTGGACGGTTCGGTCCGGTAACCTGCCGCTGAGACAAAAATGTCACTTGGAGTGTTCCAAACAGCTCCATGGAATGAACTAAATCACTTATGCACAAGGTTCCATGACTGCTGGACTGCCTCTTTGCTGCCTCGAAATTCTGGGACCCTCCCTCCACCCACCCCTTCACTCAGCAACCGCCCTTCACTGCTTAGCCACTGCCCTCCACCTCCATCGGCTCACTGCCCTGCTGCAGCTTCTCCTCCTCAGCAGCAGAGCGGAATTTGTCTAGCCATGCTGCTCTCCTCCTTCTGCTCATCCTCTGCACAACAGCTGCTGCTGCTGCTCCTGCTGCTCCTCCCCATCCTCCTCACTGTCGGCCTGCGGCCCTCCTGCAGTGCTGCTGCAGCAAGCTGGCTTTGCTCACCTGCTTCAGCTCATACTGCTCCCACACCCAGGCATTCTTCTTGCCCCTTCCCTTCTCCTCTCTTTTGGGCAGTACAATGTTGAGGCCTGTTGGGGGGAGGGGGGTGCCATCAGGCTCCTTGGGGCTGGAGTGCTCAAACCCCCTAGAGGCATTCCATGCACGGTTTGGCACTATTTTGCACTTGCATGATAGTGGAAAGTAAGATAGATTTAAGTATTTTGCCGCGCCATTGCGGCATTTTGCAGCTGTGGCTCTGCTGAGCCAGACGGTGCTACCGACTGCTCGATTGGCCACCGTCAGTTTCCTGGAGGCATCTTAATACAATTTTTACCGAACCAAACCGTTTAGACGGTTTGATTTCTTTAAGACGGCGTTTTTTCACAGCCCTGATCTTAGTCAAATGCCACGCCCCCTCTGCGCACGCTGTCAAGCCATCTCCTGACAAAAGGATGCACGTCGGCATCAAGTGAATAATAGAATTATAGTAACAAATGGTATACATTGTCAAGGTGCACATTTTGAATGATGCAAGATACTGTCATCACTGACATGACTTTGTTACAACATGTTTGTTGTTGACTTTTTTTGGCCTGGCCCTGCTGACACTCTGAGGTATTTGATGCAATGTTTGGTATCAGGCATGCCATATGTTATGGACCAGTAACCCCCTAGCAGAAGTGACAATGAGTTGGCATAATGTCCTTTTAACAGCATCGCATGGCCCTTTTTTATGCTGTGTGAAGAAAGTGTGTCTGTAGGTATGCAAGGGTAAAGAGACGCCTTTGTTATTTCTCCTCTATTTAACGGGTAATCAAAGCGAGTATTTGGAACCCAAATGATTTCGTAATTTTGATAGATAGATAGATCATGAATGTCAATGAATTAAGACATGTGAACCTATATGCGTGCATGGAGTTTTTTATGCTCTTTGCAGAAAGCAATGTCAAAGGAGCAGCTGTAGGCGATGCAAATGTTTGGTGCAAATGCTTGGTTGCTTTGTGCAGAAAGCAATGCTGAAAGAGCAGCTGAAGGCGATGCAAAAGAGGAACCTGCAGCAGCGGCGCTGCCTGAGAACCAAAGGCCGCCGCCATCACAGATGCGTGCGAAGCCAGGACCTGGAAGAGGCCGATGAGTGATGACACACACATCCAAGTGACAATTCGACGAGTGATGACACCCACATGCAAGTGACAATGTGCTTGTGATGCCGCGTGCTCTATTAAGCCGCAGCTAGAGCTGGCAGCTTTTCTCCTGGGTGGTGCATGTTGTTGCAGGCAAGACCACCATCCGCTTTTGGCATTCTGGATGCACTCATTGAGGGGACTGTCCATTGTCAATCACCACAATCAATCACTTGTACACCTGCATACTCACATGGTCATGAGGAACTTCTACGTTTGTAAGGTTCAGGTTATTTTTCGGATGTTAATGTCATCACATATGCGCAGTATGGTAGGATTTGCAGATCTCGTCTTGCATTGTCAGGCTGGGAAAGTGATGCAGCCAACACAGCGTTTGAACATGCTATGCCCAGCATCCATGATCTGCGCCAAACCCTTACACATTTGTGCCTCAGTCTGCCAGGTGACGTGAAAAGCGATGTGTGTAAACTCAATCACAGGCGCATCCAGCCAGATATTTTGCAGACCTCGCTCTGTGGCCTTGGGCCAAAAGGTGTCTCCTTTTCTGCAAGCAATGCAGGGAGTGTGCAAACTGCCTGCATACTTTTGCTTCCTGGTTGTGAACGTCCGCTTGCCGGAGTAGATTTCTGTGCTTGCGCTTCCTCTTGGTCTGTGTGGTGGGGCCCTGCCTTTCTGGACTGGTGACCTTGCCGTAATGCACGCTGCCAGGTTTGGACTGCGTTTTCTTTTCTTTTCTTTTGAAACGTCAGCTGCTGGTTTGGGGTGACCTCACTCATGTGTAAGAGCCAGAAAGAACAGGGAATTTTGTAGGCAGTGAAGGGAAAAAGGAACAGCTACGCAAGTGATAACCACCTCAAGTATTATATTTAGGAAGAGAAAAGACAATAAACAAGCACTGAAAGCAACGTTAGAGAAAACAACATATCCATCTCCGCGATAGTCACTAGCGTGAAGCCTCTATGACACGATGTACTACATTGAAAGGGTAACAGGGCTTACACATAGAAGCCACAACATGGCAAGGGTTACAGGTGAAAGGGAAAAGAAGGCTTCCAGTCAAAACGACTGACTGCTAGCCTGTTCATAAAAGAGATTTACAAGATTTAAGAAGAGACCGGCAGCCACACTGTCGGGCTGATAGGCCTAGTGCTGGTACTTTCCAGCACACGTAGGCGAAAACTGTGAGCAGTAGACTGAAGAAAATGAAAACCTGGGGTAAAGGAAAGGATAAAAGAAAATACCGGCATAAAAGAGAAGAAGTTCATGTAAAAAAGGATAAAGCTTGTTGTTTTAATTCATGAAGCCTTCATGAGGAAAATATGTGGAAAGACTGTACATGGTGAATGGCAGACAAGGAAGGAGTTGTCTGAGAGGAAGGGTGAGATAGAAAGAGGGGAGGGCCACAGAACAGGGAAGCAAATGTATGTCGGAGAGAACAGACCTGGGGGTGGGTACAATCGAAAGGAACGTGTTGTTCATCCTGCACACTGTATCCTGCATCCTGCACAATGATGCCATCATAATGGGCATGACGGAGGTCACAGGTACGAGAAACAGTATCATCATCCCATGAAGCTTGATCAACTTTCAAAGTATGGACAGGGAGACGAAAACAGGCCATGCTACGTACGACATGCTTAGGTAAATCTAAAGGGATTGGAAAGGGTTACATAGCTGTACCTGCCTATGAGGGCAGCTTGCAGGTAACAGGAACAAAGAAGGCCTCCAGTCAAAACGACTGACTGCTAGTCTGCTCATAAGGTAAGGTGAGGTTACATCGCAACATCCGCCTACAAGGGCAGCTGATTGGAAACACTGAGGCCTGTAACCAGACCTGGCCCAAAAATGCTCAATCTGCAAAACTTTGACTGGAAAGACAAGAAAACAAATCATGTTTGTTGCAGTCAGGTGTTTTATTGAAAAGCGTGAGGTAGATTATGCTCAAAGGCTTTGGAGTTGTTGGATCAGATAATCAAAACAATTGATGAACAATGTACTGCTGCAAATGGTTCGTGAGCATTCATTGCAAATATGCCCATGCAATGCTCCATGTTCGCCAGGATATTTAGCAGTCACGGTGTTTGGCATTCGGATGAAGGAAGACACACGTATCCTCCTCCATAGGCACACTAGCTAGCCTGGATGACATCAACTACAGGATCCCCCTAGAAAACTCCCAAGTGAGGATCAGAGAACTTGGAGGCCTGATATATCCCCAAAAGTCCCATACCTGCTGGGAGGGCCCCACGTCGCTTTCATTGCCTGCACTATTTTGTACACTCAAGCTTAGCTGTCTTGGCCAAGACCATGGTCTGCACTTGCTCCTTTCTTCACAGCTCCCCCTGTGTTCTGCCCTCGTGCTGCTGCTCCCGCTGCTGGGGGAGGATGGTGCTGGTGTTGAGTGGTGGGGGGCCGGTGTGCTCTGACTGTAGCTGTTTCTTCCTCCCTGTGTTTTGTTGACCAGTACGAGACGCTTTTGCGACCTTGGGCTGCTGTTTCTGGAGCTTCTGTTGTGACTGGGGGTGCTGGAGAGGGGGTTTGTGCTGTTGCTTTCCGCTTAGTTGGGTTGACTGGAACCACTCCTGCACTTGGTGGTACTTTTGATGCTGTTGGTGCACGTGCTTCTGGCACTGCTGCTGCTGTTTGTGTTGGTGGAGGGGGTGGGAGTGCTGTTGGCGGAGGAGGCTTGTAGAGTAGCTTCTCCAGCCCGCCACATCCACTTGATAGAAGTCAAGAACTGTGAAGATACGAGGCCTAATGCCCAGCTAGAAGCCTCACAGCAACAACACAGCGAACTGTGCAAACAACTTCAAGGTGCAGAGATTACTATCCATCCAATCCTCCTGGGTGTGGGTGGGACCATTTACACTGCCTATACCCTTGATCAATTCAAAAAATTAGGGATTGACTCACAGAGATCTGAAACACTTGCAAGAAAACTCCATGCCCATTCTGTAGAATTTGCTCACAAACTTACCTCTACCATGCGTGCCATTGAAAATAAAAACACTCATCATAACACTGGTGCCCTGGAGCAGCGTGCTGCCAGAAACACACCCGATCCACATTAATTCCCCCCCCCTTGTGTGGTGGGTCCCTGCCCTTCAGGTGACCTCTCCTTAATGCATGCGGCCAGACTTGGCAAGAATGGCATTTTCATTTCTTTTCCCCTCTCATTTCCTGGTGAGGGAAACTCACGGCTCTTTAAGCCAATGTGTCTCTCTTTCCTCAATTGATGTAGGGACAGTTTTCTCTGCCTACGTAGCTTTTCTTTTCTATCTGCTTGCACTTTTGCCCAGCCTGCTCATAAAGAAAGAGGGATTGTACATGGTGAGAAAAAGACACTGTACCCTGGCAGGTATGTAACCAGACCTAGCCAACAATTGCTCAACTCACGAAAGGAAATATAATAAAGAAATACGTAGGCAGAGGAAACTCTCCCTACATCAAATAAGGAAAAGGGGACACATTGGCTCAGAAGAGCCTTGGATCCCCTCTAACAAGAAGATACGTAAAGAAGATACTAATGGGTCTGGAGGGTCTGGGATCTGGAGGGTTATTGGAAGCGCCACCCGGCTCCATAACCTGGCTATGAGAAGTATTCTTGTTTTCAATAGCACACCTAGTGGTAACAAGCTTGTTGGCATACATGACAGAATGGCCATGAAGTTTGCGAGCAAGTTTATTGGCGCATTGGTGGTCAAGTCCCAGTTGTTAGAACTGGTTAAGGGTGTGCTCAGTGCAGCATGTCCTGCCGACACCCAAAAGGATGGTGTGGAGAGTCACGAAATTGGAAAGAGGAAATAACAAACCTTGTTTGAAGCATACTCAAGAGATCAGACCTGGGGGTGTGTGCATTTGAAAAAGCATCATGATGCTGTTCATCCTGCACATCATCTTGGGCATCACTAAGGTTACAGGAGGAAAGTCGTCATTCCAAGTAGCTTGCTAAACTTTGAGAGTTTGGACACGAAGGCAAAATTGGGCCACACTGCGCACGATGTGTTTAAGCAAATCCAGGTACAGAAGACTACAGGGGAACACGTAACGTGAGCATTTTTGAATCGTAGGGCACACCAGTGATGATAAGTGAACTTTTTACTGTTCAGGTCTTGATGATCAGCAGGGAATTATCTCCAATAAGCAAGGTTTCAGGATATGAGATTGACTACAAGTTAATTCAAATCCAGATGGGCTGGATGACCGTATATTCTGTCAGAAACCATGAGCAAGATGTAAACCATGCATAGCGAACGACAGGTATGAAGTCCAGCGGGGAGGATTCCTGGATCTGAGGTCAATGTCAGCATGGGAAAACTTTTGGAGAAGAGGGCTGTTGCAATGGATGAGAAAATTGTAAAGACGCACAGTGGCCCTGAACCACTTTAACTGAATAGGGTAGGAAAGGAAAGGGTAGGGTTACAAAGCTGTACCTGCCTCCATGGGCAGCTTGGCTGAGTATAAACAAATAAATGAATAAAAGAAAAAAGAAAAGACTACGCAGGCCTGAAGCTGCGTACACTAAGGAAAGGCTCCCTAACTAGCAATCTAGCAGGGGCCTCACCAAAGGGCCCTCAAACCTACACTAGACGCAGTTAGCCTAAGTGAGTACCAGAAACAGAGCTAATGGGGATCTGGAGGGTTGCCCGCCATGCTCCTGGACGTCCGGAATCTCCTTCTCCCATTCTCCACCGCCGCAGGCCCAGAAAACTCCCTCCCAGAAGCCCCTTGCAAATGAAGAGCATGTCTGGTGTTAATAATGGTTGTCGATTTTTGGATAGCATGGTAACTAAGTTTGAACGCTAGTGATTTAGCTAGATCCAAAAGCCAAAACAGCGCGCCTTCCATTCCCCTCACCCACCCTATCACCCCCAACAGCCCAAATACACAAATTGGCAGCAAAACCCCTACTAGGAACTCTAGTAAGAAATAGAGGAAGAAGTTACTACATATAGAAACAGAACTTCAGAACCCTACCATCAGCCCTCTAGCTTCAAATTGCAATGGCGGTAGTATCTGGAAGTACAGAGATACCTCTGTGAAGAAACTGGCCACAGCAGGGGAGACCACAGCAAGCCACGCCATCAATGCCATCTACTACTATGACTTAGACATCACACTTATAGGTGCATGGAGGATCTGTCCAGCCAAGAGAAAGGACGTGAGCAATGACCCCTCACCCCAACAGAAGCAGCACCACACACACTACAGGCCCATGATAATAGAGAAGTGGGCCCTGCCTTTCTTCAAGAAAGCTGGCTTTCAACCAGCAAGCATCTGCACTGCTGCCCGCATTGACATTGAATGTGCATGTTGTCAGATATGCAACTACCCCAGAGGCTTGGAGCCTAGAAATTCGGAACCCCCCTACCTTGACGCGTACATTTGTGATGTCTGCCAACGCACTTACCACTGGAAATGCCTGACAAAGCTTGGTTGCTACACTGACGAGCAAAGACAAGAGGTCAACATAGCTGAAACTTGGGCCTGTCCTGCCTGTTCTAGCCTCAGAACTGAAGACAAACTTAACAGAGAAACAAATTCTAGAGAAGAGCTACTTGAGGTTAGCTGGATACCATCATGGGAGCCAGAACTTCTTGAAGAAGCAAAAACAATCTGACCAACCTTCCACCAGTGCATGCAAAAAATTGAAGTCCGGCAAAGCTAACCCAACCTCCTCCTACCCACAGCAAACCTAGTCCTCTCCAATCTAGAAAGACAAGGATCCAACAAACCGGATGCAGGTAACACCTGGAAACAGACATTAGACACAGAACTTAAAAACAAAATTACTTTTGACATGCGCCCCACCAATCCACAAGCAGATATCAAACCCACAGGCTCCTGCAAGTTTGGGTCCAGGAAATTGACCTTGTTAAACATAATCCTAAGCCACCCCCTAATCAGACTCCAACAGAGGCTGCAACCCATACTCCCCCTTCAACTGCCCCACTTACCCTTATCCTTCCAGAGACCTACAGATCAAGGGTGCGTGTATTTACAATACGGACGGCAAATGCATTGGGATGACAACCCCTGTCCGCTTTGATGTCCTCTATAAAGCATTCCACAAAACCAAAGCACTTGGCTTGAACAGTAGTATCTGCCCTCCACCAGCAAGCATCTGAACTAATAGGACTCCAAGCCCGCAAGACTAAATTGGACAACAAATATCAGAGCAAAGGGATTAAAGACTCCTTATCACGGACGCTTCCACCTTACATTCACAATGCCTTCCAAAATTGGACACACGCCACCCAAGAGGAAATGGCCTCTCCCTTGGACTATAACACTCAACAGCTACACTACTGGAGCTATGACCCCCGTGACATTCTTTTTGGTGCCCAACACAACTCACTCCCATCCAGATTCACAGGGATTTCCATCTGTCACCCCATCTATGACAATAAGGCCATGACATCAGCCTTGCGACTCGCATGTCGGACATGCTATCTACTCTGCCATCCTCAAAACAGAGGCTACGTCCACCTTAAAGGTTCCTGCCAGCAAGTGGTAATCTGATGATGACTAATCCCTACTCCAAACTCCTCACTGCTTACCCGCATCTTTGCTGCGAGCTTGGGATTATTCCAAAAGGTAAACTTACCTATGACAATCCCCAATCCTGGCCCAGCCAGGAAATTGCTCTCCCTCAACATACCTGGGACTTACGAATTATTGCTGTCTGGAATACAACTGCAAGGGTCCACTTGAACAACCAGAGCCCTACCTGGCTCCAAGATTTAGCCAAGGATATTCCAGAGGCCGAGTGGTTTGTTTAAAATGTGAGGAAAGACCCCATCCGGAATGCAAGGCACGCTGTTATGCCCGGGATAGGGAAATGTGAAAAGCTTCCCCTAGACAAGAAGCAAATCGCCAAGGTCCCCCATAAACCAGCCACAGGCATAACTGCCCCTTTTCCTTGTCAGTCCAGTCCAAACCTCCAGCTTAAAGTTGCAGATTGGAAGTCCTGGGCCTACACAGACGGCAGCTGCCAGGTTCAGGACGGCAAGACAGTTATTGGGGCAGGAGTGTATCATCCTATGAATGACTCAAAAAATTTAGTTGAACCCGATGGCGCTGGTATTACCAACACCATAGGAAGAGCTGAGCTGGCTGCAATAGCGGCCGCACTCACTCGCGAACACACACACACACATGTAGCCACAGATAGTCTCACTTCACCAACTCAGAAAGCAAATACTGCACCCAGAGAAGCATAGACATCATGCACAAGGAGATGTTCTGAAGACAATGTCAAACCTTGCCCGCACCTCTCAAGGTCACATCTTTTTCTATAAGGTCAAATTTCACGCTGGAATAGCTGGGAATGAATGCGCAGATAGAATTGCTAAATACCAGGCTAGACCCAAAGATAGCAATCTGACCGATACCGGTATCCCTAGTGCTGGCCAAGGTGGCAATTCCTTCTACGATATCGCTTGGCTGGCTTGAGAAGAGGCAAGACCGGGTACACCTGAATCCTCCTCCTCCACTCCATATCTGATTTACTTTCCAGACCTTAAAGATGCCTTGAAATTCCATATGCATGCTAGACACAGACTTGGATATGCAGATTGCAAGACAGGCTATTACACTTATTACCAGAGCTTGCTACCTCATGCAAATAAGGGCATTAGCAACGCTTTCTGGAACATGCCATGTGTTTCAGCCCGTATGAAACGCACAATCTTCCAATACCACACAGGCACCCTCTACAACCAAAAACATGCGGTACGCTTCAAAAGATCCACTAGCCTTGTATGTCCTCTCCCAGAATGTCATCATATGGATAGCGCCCTCCACATTCTCTCAAGTTCAACTTGACAAGTTGTCAATGCCCCGCCATTCATAACATGGTAATTGAGCGACACAACATTGCTAGCAAAATGATTTTGAAAGTGGTCAGCGGAGGCTCGTATGGGTCAAACCTCTTACGAATGGACGTAGGCAGCGCAGACCGTCTGGCTCAGCATGACAGGCACATAACTGAGCAAATCTCTAACCGCGTTATACCTCCCTACCTCTTTGACCCCAGCATTCCTGGTCAAGCTAGACGCTCCTCCAGCCGCCCTGATGCTATCTTGGGCACTCCTTGCCCTGCTAACCCAAATAGATCACCTCCTACCTCCTCACATCGGGTACTCCACAGTATGAGGCGTAATGAAGTAGTAAGAAGCAGCACAACTCCAGCCAGACAACTTCATAAATTGAACATCTAAAACCGCCATATCCACTTAATAGAAATCAAATACTGCAAAGATACGAGGCCTGGTGCCCAGCTAGGAGCCTCACAGCAACAACACAGTGAACTGTGCAAACAACTTCAAGGCGCTGAGATCACTCTCCACACAATCCTTCTGGTTGTTGGTGGGGCTATTTATACCGCCCATACCTTGGATCAGTTCAAAAAAGTAGGGATTGGCCTACAAAGGTCTACCAAGCTTGCATGAAAGCTCCATGCCCACTCTGTACATTATGCACAAAAAATAATCTCTACTAGACATGCCATTGAAATCAAAATTTCTCGTCATAACTCTGGTGCACTGGGACTGCATGCTTCCAGAAACCCACCAGACCCACACTAGCTTCCCTCTTACCCTCCGGCGAGGGAGACTCTCAGCTCTTTGAGCCAATGTGTCTCCTTTTCCTTAAATTATGAGTGAGTGTTCTCACTGCCTACGTAGTTTTTTTTCTTTTTCTTTTGCTTTTTGTTTGGTTAGGCCCAGATTGACATGTTGCTGGGATGTTGGAGCCTTATGAGAGCATGCTTAAGGCTTAGGGGTGGGTCTTGAGCTTTCTGGACAGGGCCTGCCTGACAGTCGTGTCGTAGGTCCCATAGTGGGGGCCAACTTGCTGGAGTATACTTCTTTGCTTGCTTTTCCCCTTGGTCTGTGTGGTGGGGCCCTGCCTTTCAGGACAGACCTTCCCTCAATGCATGCGGCCGGACTTGGCAAGCGTAGTCTTTTTCCCTTCTTTCTTTGACAAGAGGTTTGATTGTGTACTCATCGTAAATGATGCCAGTCACACCAATAAAGATGATGTGCAGAATCACCTTCTTGTTCCTGTTTGGACTTCTTGAGCTGCGGGATTTTAGTCTGGTTATAGTATGAGCATGTTGAGCTGTTGCAGTTTTTAAAGTGATGAAGGGGTTGGTGTCTGAACAAAAAATTTCAGTCCAACAAGGTGAATGTCCCTGCCTTGAGGAGGGATCTTGGAAGAATCAAAGTGAGCTTCTTTGCCTGGGATAGAGCGCACAAAGATAGCATCAGGGCAGCTTTGGTGCCGGGCAGAGGAGCCAGTACCATTAGGGAAAGCCCAGTCTGGAATGGCTCGTGAGATGTTATCTGGGACTTGTATCCCCTAATCCAAGAGTCTCTCATGACGGCAGGCATCCGTACCAATAAAGGATGAGCCAAACCTGCCTTTGCTAAGGGCTTCTACACAGAGGCTAAGGCCCACATGATGCCTGTTGGTATGCATCCCACTCATTGTTGGGTTTGGACATCTGAAGACAATATGGTTTATACTGTCCATATCACCACAAAGCGGGCATCTTCCATTGGTGGAAAATCTGTTAGACCCAATGGCATGCTTTTTGTGTGTAAACTGTCCCTGTGCGGTATCTCAATAGATTTATCTGCTGTTTAAGGGTAATCTTTGGATTATACCAGAAGGAGCTGCTGACCTCCTTGTTAGCAAGTTGACAGGTTGGGTTGCGGGCTTCTGTGTTGGCAGTTATAACTGGGATAAATGAACTGGGATACTGTTGAAGAAACTGGTTCATGTGTACATGAAAAAAGCATTGAAGAAAGTTGTATAAGGATTAATACTTTTTTCAGCGAGGTTCTGGGGGCCAGGTGCTTCCAGAAACCCTCCAGATCCCCATTACTAATGTGCTGGTTAGCACTTTCTGTTTTATAGCTTCGTGGTGGAGGGGGGACTCACGGCCCTTCGGAGCCAATGTGTCTCCTTTTCCTTAGTTGTTGTAGGGTGAGTTTTCTCTGCCTACGTAGTTTTCTTTCATTGTATAAGGAGTAATACTTTTTACAGCCAGGTTCTGGCCAGGTGCTTCCAGAAACCCTCCAGATCCCCATTAGCACATTAGCAATTTCTGTTTTGTAGCTTTGTGGTGGTGGGGACTCTCTCTTTTCCTTTTTTGATGTAGGGAGAGGAGTTTTTTTGCCTACGTTGTTTTCTTTTCCTTTTTTTCTTCTCTGGTAGTAAGAGTAGTTGCCTGATATGGTGTTGGCGTGAAGAAAAAGGATGCGCTCAGGGGGACTCGAACCCCCGTCTCCTGCTTGGAAGGCAGATGTACTAACCCCTACACGATGAGCGCTTGGCGAAGTTCAGATCAGGTTGAATACACCAATTCCCGTTCGTCGACGCACGCCCAGCCACCCTATGACTCAATTGATTACTATGTCGACTATAGACTACCCACTTTCCTCTCACATCGGGTACTCCGCAGTACGAGACATAATGAAGACGTAAGCAGGAGCACAACTCCAGCCAGGCAACTTCATGAATTGAACATCCAAAACCGCCCTAGAACTTAATAGAAATCAAATACCGCGGTACTGCGAAGATACAAGGCCTGGTGCTCAGCTAGAAGCCTCACAGCAACGACACACAGAGCCATGCAAACACCTTTAAGGTGCTGAGATCACTCTCTGCACAATCCTCCTGGGTGTGGGTGGGACTATCTACACTGCCCACATCCTGGATCAATTAGAAAAATTAGGGATTGACCCACAAAGATCTACCAAACTTGCATGAAAGCGCCATGCTCACTCTGTGCAACATGCGCACAAACTCACCTCATCAACACGTGCCATTGAAAACAAAAATCACTCAACATAACTCTGGTACCCTAGGGGCGCATGCTTCCAGAAACCCACCTGACCCACACTAGCTTCCCTCTTACCCTCTGGTGGGGGAGACTCACGGCTCTTTGAGCCAATGTGTCTCCTTTTCCTTAATTGATGTCGAGATTGTTCTCACTGCCTACATAGCTCTTTCTTTTCTTTTTCTTTTCAATCTTGAGAGTCGAAAACAGTTGTAGACTTCAAGCTTTTTCTTTAAGTTTCAAGCTTAGGTCTGGTTTGGTTGCAGGCATCTCTTTATGCTCCAGCTAAGCTGCCCTCGTAGGCAGGTACAGCTATGTAACCCTTTCCTTTCCATTCCTTAAAAGTCGAGCAGGCCACATGGGATGATGCTATTTCCCCTGCCTGTGATCTATGTGATGCCCAAGATGATGTGCAGGATGAGCAACACGTTCTTTTCAAATGCACTCATCCCCATGTTTGTTCTCTTCGGCTTAAATATGCTCCCTTATTTTCTGGTCCTCTCCTCTCTTTATCTCACTCTTCCAATAGCATGGCTCCCTACGTGCCTGGCATTCACCAGGTACAGTCTTATCATATCTCTTCTTTTTTACATCAAAGCAATAACAAGCTTTTTCCTTATCTACATGAATTATTGCTTTTCTATGAGCAGGCTAGCAGTCAAATCAGCGGTGGGTTTGGAGAAGGTGGTGCAGTACCTGGCGGAGGTATTGCCACCACTGTCACCAGCAGCAGCAGCAACAGCAGCAGCAGCAGTAGCGGCAGCCTCTGCCTCTGTGCCCTCAACCTCTGCAGCAGCAGCAGCAGCAGCAGCAGCAGCCCCAGCAGGGACTACCGCCCCTGAGGTCCCCATGATGCCAGCTGTCCAAGCGCCTCGCCCCAGGGACGGGCACAGTGGTGACACCCCGTCAGCCAAGGCTGCCAGGGCCGGCAACGCGCAATTTGGTGTACGTCCCAACAACAATGCCCAACAACAATAGGGGTTAGACCGGCTGGGTAGCCATGGTGTGCCTGATTGCCATGGCAAACAGATATCATTGTATGTTCAGAATGTGGATGGCATTCCAGACACTGCTTGTGAACCTGAATCTGTCAAGACTGAGGTGCTGTGCGCAAACATTAGGAATCATCACATTTCTGTGCTGGTGGAAACTCGTACAGATGATATGGATAGGCTCATGAGGCATCTGCAGGGCACGCACAAACTTGTGCACCGTTTAGATGTTCCTGCTGGTTGTGCTGGTAGAAGGGGTCATGGAGTTGCGATCATTGCCTCTAACGCTTGTGCAGAGTTCTTGTCCGTGTTTCGTATTGCCCCAGACATTCAGTGCGTGTGGATTAAGTGCCGGAAAGAACTTTTTGGTCTAAATAGGGAAGTCCTGCTTGGTGCGGTTTACACTAACCCCCAAGGAAGGTTGTTTACTGTGTCCCAAGTCCGTGAATAATTTACTCACCTTTTTGATGAGCTTGCGTGTGCTGCACAGGTGACTCCAGACTTGCTGTTGTGTGGGGATTTTAACGCCAAAATTGGCAGTCTTCGTGAGGTTTCTGATGCCCATTATGAGACTTTGGTGGACTGCCCGGCTCTCCAGACTGCTAGAAGGTGTCATTGCAGAGATGTAAACGTGGCTGGAAGACTGCTCGTGGATATTGCAGCTGCCTATGGACTTGTGATCACAACTGGTCGTGTGCCTGGTGATGTGGGCCAGCCCACATTTGTTGGGTATCGTTCAGACAATCGGCCTTCCAGACGGAGTAGGCCTGATCATTTCTTGCTATCACCTTCCATTTAAGTGTGCTCAGAAGTCAGACATTTGCGCTCTGATCTTGGCCACCACTGACCATGGCAGCATTACAGTTGTTTTTCGTATTCCTGATGTTGTGCCTAATGTGGATTGGACTCCTTCTCCTGAACATGTGTGTGGGATGGGACGTTGTGCAAGTTGTTTGAGTTTAACTTGGAAGCATGAGCGGCAACTGGCCTATGTGGAGGAACTGGAGAGAAACTTGGAGACTCCGGTGCAATTGGAGGCTGCTCTTGATGCTGGCAACATAGATACAGCATGTTTCTGCCTGAGAAGCTGGATAATGCAAGCTGCAAGTGAACAAACAGTTGGCATGTACAGAGTTCAGGGATGTGTTTTAAGGAGAACAGAAAAGCATGGGATTAGAAGGCCTGTCTGGTTTCATGATCAGTGTCAGTTAAAGAGGCGTCTGTTTATTCAAGCTGTGCAAAGTGGTCAAGCTGTGCATGCCTGCCAATTTCTGAAAAAAGAATGCAAAAAACAAACAAGGCGTGCACGGCGGGCTTATGAGAAGTACCAGAAAGCAATTTTCTTGGACAGGCTGAAGAGACACAGGCCTGACATTCATGAAATGTTTAGGAAGCCCAAGAGCACCCATCAGACTCCTATTACAGCGGAAGGCTGGAGCTCCTACTTACAGCACCATTTTGGTGCCCGCATGAGCAATTGCTCTTCTCCTTCAAATAGAGAAGCAGCACATATGCATGGCATGGGTAGCTGCCCTGAAAGCACACACTATCAGGAAGCCGCCTTGCATACCAACGGATTTGTGGGCAGGCACCCCACTTGTCCAGCAAGAAGCGCTCCTTACATCCCTCATCAACAAACAAGCCCCATGGGTAGCTGCCCTGAGAGTACCTTAAGCAGAAGGCCTGGAATGTGGGACAGCATTAGCAGAGGGGTGGAGTCCGTTATTGGAGCTATGCACGAGGTGGCACAGCGGGTTGCTGCACGCTGGACTGACAACTCTGGAGCTCCAGCTCGGGATATGGCAGTGCCCCTGGGGCGCAACAACCCACCTCCTGAGCAGCTTTTCCGTCAAGGTGCTGAGTCTCGGTGGATGCCTGAGCCTGATGTGATGGAACTGCCTGATGCAGCTGCCCTGTACCCTATTGTTTGCAAACACATGCGTGAGCTGAATGCTAGGACATCCCCTGGTTTTGATGCTGTTGCTGCACCCTTCATTAAGTATGCTGGAAAGAGGATCCCAGCAGTGAATGGTAGAGGCACGGATAGGATGAATGTTTTCGGCTCCTTATATTGCGCGTCTGTTTGCTGCCATGATGGAGAGGGCTGAGATTCCTGCTTGTTGGAAAGTAGCGATAACTCCTCTTTACAAGAAGGGCTCTGTGCTAGACCCAGGGAACCATCGTTGCTCGCAGTAAGTGGCACCCTGTACAGGCTATATGCTAACGTTCTTAGGGAAGTGGTCACTGGGTGGTGTAAAGATAAAAACAAGATTCCAGACACTCAATTTGGTTTCTACCCTGGCCCTAACACTTTGCAGCCCATATTCATTTTGCGGCACTTGCAGCGTGCTGCTCAGGCCAAGCGCCCAAATGCATCCCCAAGGCTGCATGCAGCTTTTATTGATTTCAAGCAGGCATATGATACAATTCCTAGGGAAGCTCTTTGGACCCACCTTCAGCGCATTCGTATGCCTACGTGCCTGTTGGCTATCATTTAAAGCATGTATGCTAATGATGAGTACATCTTGGTGGATGGCTGCAAGCAAGCAGTGTGCATCCCCATTATGGAGTTAAGCAAGGCTGCCCGCTTTCCCCCTTGTTGTTTTCCTTATGAAGCATATGCTCTCCCTGCTAGCATGTATACATGCCAGATTTGGGGCACTAGATTTATGAAAGAAGGAGCTGAAATGGACTGTCCTTTGCAAACTGTACACCTGTGCTTATTGAAGCGTATCCTTGGGGTAAAGCGCACCACTCCTAATTGGTCTGTACTGCGCGAGTGTGGGCATGAACCTTTACAGTTTTATTGGTTTCGTGCAGCAGTTAGGTTTTACAATGCTTTACTGCGCAGCAACAGCACTACACTCAGTAAGGTACTGCAAGCAGATGTTGAAATGAGCAGTCTTTCCCATAAATGCTGGACCTCATAGTTTTTGGCTGCCTGCATAGGCTTGGACAGGTGCAACGTGTTTACTCATTGTGTTCGGTCAGGGCAGCCTACAGTCATGAGGGAGTTTGTTGTTGATCTGAGAAAAAGGCTGCGAGGTGTGTGGAATGCTGATGCCTTGGCAGAACATGGTGACAACACGAACAAATTAGCCAAGTATCATCATGGTGATCACTGGATAGCACTTCCTTTGAGACCCTTGTCTGTTCATGGTGCCCCCTTTTCTGTCCCCAGGTATTTGCATCTTGATTTAGGCAAGCGCACGCTGAAAAACATAGCACGCTTTCGTTTACATGCTCACACTTCAAGTAAAGTTTATGAGTTGAGCCATCACTTTGGCAGGAGCACACATCTGCTTGTGATAGGTGTAACCAAGGAGGACTCCAAGATGAAAAGCATGCTGTGTTCCTTTGTTCTTGCGCTTCTGTGTGTTCTGTTCAAAGAACTTATGCACAGCTATTTTCTGACTTCCCCTCTCACATAATTTTACTGGACGAATCAGGCACTTTCTACTATTCTCAAGGTGTATGGCATTCCGGCTGGGATGTACGCGTGCCAAGTGTGGGGTACAGAGTACTTACGAGAAGGCAGTGAATTCAAAAGCCATTTGCAAAAAAGGCAATTATGCTCTTTAAAGCGTTTTCTAGGTGTGAAGGGTACTGCCACGAACTGGCCAGTATTGAGAGAGTGTGGTCAAGAGCCATTACAGTTTTATTGGTTTAGGGCTACTGTTAAAATTTTCAACAATATGCTTGTTTCTAACAGCGAAACACTACGCCAAGTGCCGAAGGCAGATTTACACCTTGCTGATATGGATGAGTATTGTTGGTCTGCACATGTATCTAAGTCATTTAATGGCATGCGCAACGAGGAGGTGTTTAAACAGAGATTACTGAGTGCTTTCAAGATACCCATGCAGGATTTTTTTAGGGGATTTGAGGTACAGACAGCAGAAGGTTTGGAGGGAAGCAGACGCCCTAAGTCCCCGACAGGTGAACAGAAAAGCAGTTACTTGCCATCATTGGTGTGGGAAACCTTTAAATCAAACAGCACGCACACCCTTCTGTATCCCATCATATTTTTTTAAGGATCTGGATAAAGGAGTCATGAGGAATGTGAGTAGGTTTAGGCTTCGTGCCCACTGCTTGAAGGTTGGGTCCTGTAAATGGTTGGGTGGTTCAAATATTTGTGATAAGTGTGGATGTGCTGAAGTCCAGGACGAGAAACATGTCCTTTTCTACTGCAATTGCTGTGAGTTGTGTGAGCTGCGCAGAAAATACAAGGACCTGTTCATTGATCTTTTTAAACCGTTACACACTTTTGCCCAGCTTCCAAACAATGATTTTATTCCTTTCTTGGCGAGCTTTCACTTTTTGACTGATTTCGAGGTCATTGCTTTTCTAAATCAAGACTTCCACAGATTTTCAAATTTTTTGTCTGAACTGGTTTCAATTTTTGATGCTGGATGAGAATGTTTCACCAGCAGCCGATCAGCCAGATTCTCGGGCTGTAGGCCAACCCCCCTTGTAACCCTACTATTCTCAAGCTAGTTCTGAGGATGCTATTCATTTTTTGCAGAAGCAAACTAAGGAGATTGTTTTATTTCTGATCTCGTGGATATTTTTTGTGCAGTTGGAACAGTTGAGCAGACCGAGCAGCCAAACTACCTGGCTGAAGGTCAAACCCCATTGTAACTCATTATTCTGGATTGCCCATCTCAGGGTCTGACAAATTGTCACGCTCGGTTAGTTTGCTTTTGTGAAGCTTTTCAATCCGCGAAATGAAATTGGACTGGTTTGACTGCTGAAACTCTTCATTGCTTCAGCCGTGCTGTCTTTGAATGTACGCACATATTTCCCTTAAAAAGCAGAGGGTTTATTGTTGCCTGGACCTAAAACTGTGGATGCGCCTTGTTTTGACTGACACAGACCTGCAGGCCAAGCGGCCCATGCTCTGGATGAAGGCCAAATCGCATTTGACAAACAGCCCGTCTTGCTTACCCGCTGGCTATTGCATGACAATCTGGACCGCAGAATCCTGCTTGCCTTCTCCCAAGAACAAGCAACATATTTGAGCTGGGCGGAATTACATGGTGCACCCAGCCACGTGGAAGATCAGGCAGACACCTCAGACACAAGACCCAACACAGCCAACTGCTTGCTCTACACTGCTTAGTCGAAAAGGGAGAAGCCCATGTCCTCCTCCTCAGACTCCTCCTTCTTCTCCTCCTTCTTGGCAGGGGCAGCGGCACCACCAGCAGCAGGGGCAGCGCCACCGGCAGCGGGGGCGGCAGCAGGGGCAGCTGCGCAGAAAATAAAAAGTAGTCAAATATTGGGCACATAAAAAAGGACCAGTGGTCTCAATTTTCAACACCCAGCTTCACAGATTTTGAAGCGACATAAACACATTATCCTCACACTTCAAGGCTGGCGCAGACCTTTCTTTCTGCAATCTAAGAGGTTTACTCAGCTTATAAGAAGTTACAGGAGCTCAAAGAGGGCAGCACCTGCCACCCTGTGATGATATCTGCTGATTCTGTACACCGCGAATTCCAGCTAATTGAAAAAAGAAATGTGATGTGAGGTGCACACAATTGAAACAAGCCAATACTAAAATGTTTACTCGTCCATAATCTATGGCCTCAGCTTCTTGCACCCAATGAAGGAACGAGCCCGCACACGATAGGAGCAAGCAGTTGTTTGTGTTTGAAGGCAAGCGAAAAAGGTCTTGCGGTTGTGCAGCACTCTATTACTGTGGCAATGTACACATTGGCTCATGCACGAAACATCACATTCCACAACAAGCGAAGAGCACATGCGGCATTATCTAGGCACTAAAGTTATGGCCCCAGGAAGCCCTGGGAACTCCATTGATAATAACATACAAGGTTAAACATAGTTCCAATGTAATAACCCTCCCATTCCTTGTAAAGCTTCAGTGTGCATGCAACTGTGCACATCGCCAATTACTGAAAAAGACTCCAGGACATCCTTTTGCCCTCTACACATTGCCCTCTACACGCAAAAGGCCTGACATCACACACACACACCTGCGCCAACGTTGGTGATCAAGTCATCCATCTTCTTCTTGGCGAAGAGCTTGGCGAACAGGCCAGGCCAGTAGGGCTCGACCTCGACCTTAGCGGCCTGCACCAGAATGGTCATGCAGGATAGCAGATGAATGTTTAATCACAAAATGTCAGGAATTGAGCCGACGGTCTGGATATCTGCCTGCTACCGGCAGGCCTGATACAGAAAACGAGTGCTTGCAGCACAAGAGAACTTCTGCA
Source organism: Dunaliella primolecta (assembly GCA_914767535.2). NCBI lineage: Eukaryota > Viridiplantae > Chlorophyta > Chlorophyceae > Chlamydomonadales > Dunaliellaceae > Dunaliella > Dunaliella primolecta. The sequence continues at coordinate 13,208,338 of OU611755.1, forward strand.
CTTCTCTTCATTCTGGCCCGGCACAGAGGTTTAGACTTATGGCTATGCTCCCATGAACCTGCAACAGCTGACAGCACAAAGTGCCTTCCCAGGCAGGGGGGCAACAAAGGCCTTAGCAAGAAAACACCAGTCTGTTGCAATGGCCCTGAACCTTTTAATTTAGGCTGCAGTAGCGCACAACAGAACAGCAGAACACACTGGTATATTCGCTTACTGCTTGCTCTTACAACCTCCAGCTTACCCCCCCATTCTTTTTTACTTTAATGCAGGGCGGCAATCCAGGCAATGGCCCTATGACTCTCCCAATCCTACAATTAAGTAACTGCCACAATCCGCTCAACAGGAAAAGTTCTGAGTTTGCAGTGCGGCCCTATTGAGGCCAGCAAAGAAAAAACACGCACTCGTGTGGAATGAACAGTTGAGCAAGGTGCCTGCAAAAACCTGGACCTTTGGCACAACCCAGCTTTTCTGTCTCCACCTTTGCTTGCTGCATGAATCAGGCCAGATTGCACCTGTGCCCACTTATTGTCAGTCCATGGAAGTTCCGTGCCTGGCTTGACCCCTCTGCATTTAAGCAATCAACTTCCCTTTTCCCTATGAAATGGCATTACATGCACAGATACGTCTTTCCTGAAGGAATGTAACAACTACACATTCGCAAGTGGCCTGCAACTGCATGCGCAGTTTCAGTCTCCAGTTGCCAAGGACATACAGCAGGTTATGCTGCCATGACCAACTTGGCACCGAGCAAAGGAAAGCATCCTTAAACACATGTGCCATTTGGCTGCTAATTTGCTGGTGCAAAGTGTATGTGAGGCCAACCCTGCTGCTCATCATGCACATGCGCTCAGCAAGAACTGCTATCCCATGCACCTGTACCAATGCTCAGTAAGAACTGCAATCCATACGCATGTGCAAATCCCTTTTTCCACTTCCAGGCAAAAGCAATTCAACCCGTTGCATAATGTGGGAGCAATTGCTTGACTTCCTCAGGCAGATTCATAAATTCTCAGCTTCAGCCAGCAACAGATGGCATGCACACATGCATGGCTGCGTAACCCTCCCCCCCCCTCACCCCTTTCAGCACACTCATTTTCAGTGCAACCTAGCCACAGCGGCAGGGATGTGCAGGCAGTGGAGCTGTCCCTCCCTCCCCCCCGCAACTGCATGCATGGCCCCCCTCTTGGAGACGCCCTTTTCAGGGGCGCCACGCACCTTCAGGATGGAGTTCAGGTTGTCAGCCGTAATCTCCAGCCCATCATCGTGCAGGATGAGGGCGGCGTAGGTGCAGGCAAGCTCAGACTTGGACATCCTGCGCGCGAAGTGGGGAGGGCGGTTCTGTTTGCGCGGAGGCTGGCAGCTGTTTCGGCTAGACGTGCAGGCTTCCCAACCCTCTCGTTCGCATGCAGAATCCGGCGAGTCTCCAGCCTTACAGGCCTTGCTGCTGGCTTACTCGGGCGTCGGCTGCATGAGAGTAGTGTGTGTTTGTGTTCGAGGGGCTCAGCCCACGCACCTGAAAGATATTAAGGTCGGGGAGGACCACTAACAGGAGGTTTGATTGCGAGGGACCTTTGCGCGCACCGTGCGCACAAATGTGGGGAAGTCAGTTAAGTCGTTACAAGGAATGCGAGCTTGATGATGCAGTGACTAGCAATTGAGAATGTTTTCAAATTTATATGTTCATTACTTTTAGCCATTTCTGGCACCTTGCATTCTCCCACCAGGTGGACGTCCCACAGGACGCCCCGCTTCACAGGGCCTGTCTGTAACTTTATTAACTTTCTTGATTAAGCTATTGTTTCACAATACATTCAAGTCCAAGTACTCCGAGTTTGTCGCTCGTCTGAACCTTTTTTTGGCATGAACGGTGTGATGCTGCCTGCCCCTTCATAAACCAGATTAAAGTGGTTTAGGTGTCCAAATTTGCAAGCATACATGCACTCTTTCCATGATGCTCATCTGGGCCTGGATTCAGGCATCCTGAAATGATATCAGTATTTCAACCATGAGCTGATCTGTTACAATCCCCGCAGCGTGGAGTACTTAGACCATGTAGAGTACTCATTATCAGTATGTAGACCATGAGCGGTGAGCACCAAGACCTGCCACACTTCACGCCACATGGCGGAGCATACAGGCTGTACAAGACGCATACGGTGGAGGGGACATAAGGCTCTATTGAGTCAATACCTCCTTTTCCTTCATTGGTGTATGGAGAGGTTTCTGCCTGCATAGTTTCTGCCTGCATAGTTTCTGCCTACATAATTTCTGCCTGCGTAATTGTTTTTCAAAACTAAAAAAATTCCTTTACTAAATTAAAGGCTTTAGTTCACATTTCGTTGATGGCTGTCAGTGGAGCTCCAAGAAAGGGAAAAAGAAGGGTACTACTCGGGCTGTAAGATCACTCCCTACATTGACTTGTGACTAAAGAAAAGGAGGAAAAAAGAAAAAAGAAAAGTCTACACAAGCCAAAAGGCCACGTGCATTAAGGAAAGGTTCCCTAACAAGCAAGCTAGCAAGGGCCTCACCAAAGGGCCCTCAGACCTAAACTAGACACAACTAGCCTAGAAAAAAGCCAGAAATAGAGCTAATGAGGATCTGGAGGGTTGCCCGCCATGCTCCTAGAAGAAAACGAGATAAATTGGCTTGAAGAAAAATGAAATGCCTTCATTTGGAAAAAAGTAACAAATTTACGCTGGGCAACGTGGGCAGCAAGGGCAATAGTAAGAGGAAAGTGCTGAAGGTTGATAGGGCACTGAGTGCGGCCCCTGGTGCAAAGTGTTGGACTGCTGAGATTCTGGAGTCTTTCAAGGGTTTGGAGAAGCATGAGCCGTACACCCAGGTTGTTTTGATGGGAATAGCTATTAATGTTAAAGACTTTGCTACTGATCTGCGTATTCGTTCGTGTAGGGTGTGGAGTAATTTGGAGAACATTGTGCCAATGGAGCATTGCCATAAGCGGGCCTCTTACCATCAAAGGGTTGCTTCTCATCTGAGCCTTTTGAATGCTAACCTGTGCCCGTACAAGGTGCCTAGATGCCTTAATATTGATTTAAATAGGAGAGTGCAGCGTAATGTCTCAAGATTTAGACTTCGTGCTCACACCTTCGGAGTTGAAAAACTTGTTGGCAGCCTGGCAGAAATGGCCATTGTGAAAGGAAAGATCTACGCTTGCCGTTAGGCCGCATGTATTAAGGAAAGAGCCTCCCAATGGCTCCCACCGACCGGCTATTGTGATGTTGGTGACTTCTTGGTGACATGACTTGCAAGATGAGAACATTCCCTTTTCCATTGTAATTGTGCTAGCGTATGTGCTGTAAGGAACAGGTAAGCACATCTTTTTTCGGAACTTCCCCAGAGACAAGAATTTCTCTTGGTGCTTTAGTGTTATGAGGTTCGCTACGAGGATGTCTACAATTTCTGATATCGTGGATGTTTTTTGTGAGCTTGGCAGAGAACAGCAGACTGAGCAGTCAAACCACCTGGCCGAGGGCCAAAACCCCCATGTAACCTACAGCCTGTGTGCACCTGTGTGAGCATTCCAGGTTAGGGTCCTTTTTCAAAAGGAAGTTGCAGAAGCTAGGTAATGACTCATTACCTAGCTTCATTACTAATGAGACATTTCGCTTTAAGTCGTGGATTGTTTTGTGTGGCTGGCACAGTCCAGCCGGCCTGAGCAGCCAAACTACCTGGCTGAGGGACAAATCCCTTTGTAACCGTTGTAACCAAATGGTCAGGAATTGCGTCTCTTAAAAAGCTCGCCTGCTGCAAAGAGTTGCATGTTCCTTTCTATTAATTTGGTTTCCTTTTCCATAATTGATTCAGGGAGGGCTTCCCTGATATTTTCCTCTGCCTCAGTAGTTTTTTTAATTTGATAATTTGCTCCTTTTTATCATCCTCTTTCCTCAAGCCAAAGCGGTGCATGTTTCCCTCAGACCTTTTTTGTTGCTTCCCCTCATTTTTCCTTTATCGCACAGTCTCTCCATTTCAAGTCATTTCCTCTCTCTGCCCCTGGGACTTCTAGTTTATGGCTTACAGTTTTTTTGCCTCTGTGTCGGAATGTACCAGCACCAGGCCTGTCAGCCCAACAATGTGGCTGCCGGTCTTTTCTTTAAATCTTTATATCTGTAAATCATCCTCTTTCCAGCTTTCAACCAGTGACGTACAAAGACTGTGTTAACATCACCACCTTCATGACACCTATGTTGATTAATTGTTCCTCTGGCTGCCCCTCGCAACACATCCCTGGCCCCCTGTGCAGTGGCGTGCTCTTTTGGTCCCAAGCTCTTGTTTCTGACCCCTGTGTGTGCACATTACTGAGGATCGCGCCATCAGTGATCACTGCCCTATAAGCATGACGTTTTGAGTGCCTGATTCTAGTTTAGAGGATGCAGACTGGGGAATGCAGTCTGAGCATGTGTGTAAGCCTGGGGGCTGTGGTAGCAGGTTGTCCATGAAATGGTGGCCTGAGCTTGCTGAGGTTTATGCGGAAGCGCTTGTGGGGAACAGTGAGATGCAAACTTAGTTTGAGCAGGCCATTGCAAAGGAGGACCCTGTGTCTGCCTGTGAGGCAGCATGTTTTTGCTTGCGTTCAATGATTGTACAAGCTGCTGGGGATGCGGGCATGACTGGGCTGGTCAGTGTGTGTGGGCCTTTGCGTGCCAGCCGGAGGGGCGCTCACAGCCCTCCCTGGTTTGATGCAGCTTGTAGAGAGAAGCGTCGTGTGTTCATGGAGGCTCTTCGAACTGGTCAGCCTCTGCATGCGCGTGAGTTTGTGCGGAGGCAATACAAGATCCAAATTCGGTGGTCGAAGCGTGCATACACGCAGAGACAGAGGGATGTGTTCCTAGGGAGGCTTTACAGTAAAGACCCTGATGTGCATGCAATGCTGAGGTGATCTAAGCGTACTCAGACCACACCTGTGGCATAGTCTGTGTGGGAGAGGTATCTAAAAGCGCACTTTCAGCCCCGTGAGGCAGCTCAATTGGTTCGTGGGGGTGTGGCTTTGTCTGCAAGGGATATGGCTGTTCCTTTGGGTCGTGGGCGCGACGTTGAGGCTCTTTTGAGACAGGGCACTCAAGATAATTGGATGCCTGAGCCGGATACAGTTGCTGTGCCTTCAGAGGAGGAGATGCAAGGGCTGGTAGCCAAGCAGATTGGCAAGATGAATGGGCGTGCTTCCCCTGGTTTTGACTGTGTGGCTCCTCCTTTTATCAAATATGCTGCTGTGGTGCGCCCGCGGGTCAATGGCCGGGGCACTGAGCGGGTAAATGTGCTGGTGCCATACATTGCCCGGCTTTTCAAGTTGTTCTATGACAAGGCTCGCATTCCTGAATGTTGGAAGAAGGCCAAGCTGACCCCCTTGTACAAAAAGGGGCCCCTCATTGAACCAAATAGCTATCGCATGCTGGCTGTCAGTGGCACAATGTACCGCTTGTATGCTAATGTGATTCGTTCTCTTGTCACGGACTGGTGTGTGGCCTCAAACAAGATTCCAGACACACAATTTGGCTTCTACCCTGGAAGGAACACCCTCCAGCCCATCTACATTTTAAGGCACCTACAGCATGCTGCACGCACAATCAAGCCTGGGCGATCTAGCCGGCTGCACACTGCATTCATTGACTTCAAGCAAGCATATGACACCATCCCTAGGCAGGCACTCTGGCAGCACCTGCAGCGCACACGCATGCCCACTTCCTTCTTGTCCGTCATTAAAAACATGTACGATGCTGATGAGTATATTTTGAAGGATGGAGAGAAGAATGCTCAGGTGCACCCTAACACAGGTCACCGGTGTGAAACAGGGCTGCCCTTTGTCCCCTCTGCTTTTCTCTCTGTATATTAATGACATTGATGAAATTGCGGAGGGGGTGCAAGGTGCTGTCACGGGTACGGCTGAATTCTATGTGACGCACATGTTATATGCTGATGACCTGACTCTGATGGCCAACGATCCTGTTGCGTTGCAGACCATGTTGAACCGCTTGTATGCGTATGCTCAGAGGAAGCACTTAGTCATCAACACAGTTAAATCTGAGGTGGTGCACTTCAATTCCTCTGGGTCGGACCTGCCTGTTTTTCATATTGGGGGGGTGCCACTGGCACACAAGGAGTCTTTTAGATACCTTGGCATGATGTTCCACAAGTGCATGAGCATGGCCAAGTCCTCTGAGCATGCAACTGGCCCCTTCATGGCGTCTGCATTTCGGGTTCGTCAATTTGTTCGTGAGAATTTTCTGGCAAAGCCGTACGTGTCTCTGTGGCTTGGGAAGACGTATGTGGTTCCAGCTGGAATGTATGCAGGCCAAGTGTGGGGCACTGAATACATTAAAGGGGGCAAGGAATTTGCAAGTGATCTGCAAGTGCGGCACATGAGTTATCTTAAGAGCACGCTGGTTACCACTAGGCGTGCAATTGAGAACAAAAGCAATTCTCACAGCCAGGTTCTGGAGCCAAGTGCTTCCAGTAACCCTCCTGACCCCCATTAACCCTTTTTGTTTTAAAACTTTGTGGTGGAGGGGACTCACGGCTCTCTGGAGCCAATGTGTCTCCTTTTCCTTAATTGATGTAGGGAGAGTTTCTCTGCCTACGTAGTTTTTCTTTTCTTTCTTAAGAGCACGCTGGGTGTTAAGCGTGCCACTACAAACTGGGCTGTCCTGAGGGAGTGTGGTCATGAGCCGCTTCAGTTTTACTGGTTTAGGTCTGTTGTCAAAATGTATAATAGCATGCTGAGGTCTAACAGTGAGACGTTGAGAAGAGTGTTGAAAGCGGATTTGAATATTCATTCGCGTGAGCCAGCCTGCTGGACTGCTCAAGTTTTAGATGCTTTTCAAGGCTTACGGCGCTGTGATTCCTTTGTGCAAGCTCTGCGGCAGGGCACTCCTATCCCTATTAAAGAGTTTACTGATGACCTCAGACACAGGCTGCGGGCAGTGTGGAGAGATGTTGAGGGAGTGAACCCGCGGGACACATATAGTAAGCTGGCAACTTACCATTCTCTTTTTGCAGTGCCTTTTGACCATAACGTGCGTGCCCCTGCCCGTTTACCAAGGCACATGCATTTGGATTTGTCTCCACATGTCATGACGAATGTTAGCCGTTTCAGACTTAGGGCACACACACTGAAGGTGGAGACAGCAGCTTGGGATACTCGGAACACTCTTTTGTGTGATCGCTGTTCTTGTGATGAAATTCAAGATGAGGCTCATGCCCTTTTGGTGTGTAGAGACGCACTGCGTCTCTGGCAGATGTTTGTACTTTGAGAAGAAAGTACGCTTACCTGTTCAACTGTTTCTCTGGTGATTCTTCAATGAAGCAACCATTTTTACAACAAGCCAGTGTCCAGGATGCTTCTGATTTCCTCTTGCAACACAACAACAAGCTTTTTTCGTTTGTTTCTGAGCTTATGGACATTATGTTGGCTGGCGAGGACCACTCACAGGCCGATCAGCCGAACAGTCTGGCTGAAGGTCCCCCTGTGTAAATCTAAATCTAAAATCTTGTTTCTGACCCCCAGGTCTTATCCTTGAATGGGGCTGGCAAGCAGTGTGGCTGCAGCTGTGGGGTCCATCGAACTCTACAGGGCTGCTTCCCTTCTATCCCTTGCTTGCTCTGCTGCTGCCACAAAACAAGCTGCTACTACTAGTAGGTAGTACCTTACCACCGAGAGCCCCATGCTTAGCAGCCCCCGCTCCTGGTCCCTCTTGACAAGCTAAGTGTTGCAGTCCTATTCTAGTAACATGATGATTGTAAAGAAAGAGAAAGATACAAATGTCGCAAGTTCACAATTATATACCACTCCTTCCAAAAATCCTTGTTTGACTTCAGAAAGAAAAGAATCGGCAAAAGAATGGAGCAGAGGCAATCCTTTCTTCATTACATAATAGTCTGAGCAGAAACTTTAAAGGCATGTCGAACAGACCAACCCATACCATGCTTCCTCCAACCGTGCATGCTTGCTTTGTTTTTTGCATGGGCTCGATCCTTTGCAACCTTTACAAATAGGCTAACAGCACACCGCAGGTCTACCGTGCATTGCATGGAAGGGAGTATTTTGTCAGAAATTCTGACATTCTGACTCAGAATGTAAATGCAAGTGAATCATAACAGCAGGGTATTAGCAACCAAAGGCTGTAAAGTTTCATTCATTCATGCATGATGAAGAGTTCCTCCATCTCCTTTGTCCTGCCAGACTGGGCAAAGTCGCAATCGTGTCAATTTATATGTCCTTCAATTCTTACTTACATGGAAGGAGGGCCTCAAAGGGGCCAATCAAATTCATGCCCGTGATTCAGCCTCGCTCCTCGCAAAGAATGTAAAACAGATGGCAGGTCTCTAGGAGAGGACTCCCGGCGAATATTTTGACTGTGTTATACATTGCAAATACAACTTGCTAAATAGAGAACTTCTTCTCAATGTGGCCTTTTGCTGGCATAGTGTTGTCTCCTCTGCAGATGACCAGGAGCAAAACCTGTTTCACACATATACTAGTTCCCGGCGCTGTTGCTGCTTGTTAAACAGGTTTTCAATGAAAGCCTTAATTTGCTCCTGGCTAATCTCACTGTGTGCACACTCGCCCCACACATACTCAAAGCACACTTGCCCTCCAGAGTGCGCTGCTGCCTTGCGCCGTATGATGTACCTGCAGATGATGTTACATATGGTTGCAAGATTACATAAGATGATACTCCTATAGCTGCGCTGCTAATTTGCGCCATACAAAGCAGGTGCAGGGAAGTTGACATAATTTCATGATTACAATGAATGAAAAACACCTGGCTGAGCTGCAGCTTTACTCCATATGATGAACCTGCTTGCTGAAAAAGACAGCAATCATTGCTTCCAGTGAGCAGGCGGCAGAACATGATGCCGGGTCAAGGTACTTGGCAAAGGACTTAATGCATGTGTGTGTGTAGTGTGTGTGTGTGTCACCGGTAATTGATCACTGGCAAAAAAACAAAAGAAGAAGAAGAAATATTAAGTACAAAGGCAGCCAGAGTACCCCCTACAACGCTATGGAAAAGGAGTGCAAATCAGCGGCACTTGATTGATGTTAAATACTTTGAAGAACAAGGCCTGGGCAACACCTATGCAAGAATATTAGTGGGAAAGCTGTGACATTATACACCATCCTTCTGGGTGTTGGTGGGACTTGTTATAAAGGACAAACCATGGATCAACTTCAAATACTAGGCCTCCTTGCACATAACATCCATGCACACTCTGTAAAGCATGCTCACAAACGTGTTACCACTAGGTGGAAAACAGGAATACTCTTCATAATCAGGCTCTAGAGCCAGATGCATCCAGCAACTCTCCAGATCCCCACTAGCCCTTTCTGTTCCTGCTTTGCGGTGGAGGGGACATACGGCTCTTTTGAGCCAATATGTCTTCTTAATTGATGTAGGGAGAGTTTCCTCTGTCCACGTAGCTTTTCTTTTCTTTTCTTCTCTTCTCTTCTCTTCTCTTCTCTTAAGGATAAGGAGATAGTTGGCTTGAAAAGCCCTCCATAAAAAGGTCAAAAGGTGGGTCTGGTGGGTCTTTGGCGACACGCGACCCCAGGGCACTGAGGCTGAAAAACGATTTTGTTTTGAATGGCAAGACTGGTTAAATATCATCCAGATTTAATCATCCCGCACCCCTTAAACAGATTTAGTTTTGGATCCCACTCAGTGACTGTAATCCCGCAGCCCTTTAAAGGAATATTTTGCAGTATTCCGCACATTCCCGTAGGGGCAAATGGCCCCCTCTTGCCTGCAACTGTTACCCTCATGCCTGCACACTATCCAGGTGTCCAGCACTTGGCTGCTTCTGCACACTGTTGCACAAGCACTTCCTGGAACTTCTCTCTCCCTGCTTTCTGCTTCTCGGTAACTAGGGGGTGGTTAAGACTTGTCTGGGGCCCCTCCCACCCAAAGCCCTCCCTCCCAAATGGCTCATACAATCTGGGAATATAAGTGAGAAGTCAATTTTATCACGTATAAACGCAAAACAACTCCCGAACTCATGCATGACCCATCCCTGGTGCACATAGAAAGCAGAAACGGAGCATAGATGCAAATCTGGTAGACGTTTGTAGATAAATCCCTAGTTAACTAATTTGACCAAGGGTGTAAACAGCGTTGATAGCCCCACCCAATCCAAGGAGAGTTATACCACCAATTGGCAATTACTCACCGTTAACTTATTATGTTGGAGCACGGGACATGTTACCAATAATTTTGTCGAGAAGAAAAGAAGAAGAACACCATTGCCTGTCAGATTGTGATTTTTTTCTTCTAACCGCAAGAGTTTTGCATACAAGCAGACACAGCTTTTATCTGTTGGGATTTCACTGCTCAGCCCACGCGCAAAAGCACTGTATGGTCCGCAGCAGGTTTTTGTAAGGCCCACGTTGAGTCCTTATGCCCCTGGTTTCTTAGCAATACCATTACACTCTCTGTTGACTTCTGGTTGAGTCCCCAAGTGCTCATGCAGTAAAGACAGGGAGCTTGCTTTACGGCTCGCTGATTTTGCACGGCAAAGATTTATAACACCCTCTTCTGTCCACATTCCGAGCACTTAATAACCTTCCACAAGCCCTCCCAACTTAGCCCTTCATGCAGAGCAAGCCTCTCATCCTCTTGTGACCTGTTTAAGAAGTTTGGCACATGTCTCAGCAGCAAAGTAGCCACCATTATTACTGTATAGCAGCACATCCCAGACAGTATGTGCCTGCATGAGGATATCCTATAGGTGATATGACAAGGAAACTTCCAGAGCTGGACAACTCCCCTGTATTGCTGGAGATGCTCTTTCGCGGTTTTCTTCCTGAAATCTAACCCTGCCAACCAATATTGTTTCATAAAATATCATATTCACCAAAAATTCATGACAATCGGAGGACCCCAGATCAAATTCCTGGCCTCAGATCACCCAAAAATGGCCCACAGCTCCACCTCAGGACCATTTCTCACTCCCAAAGTTTTGTGTTTGTGACCACCACATACATTTATAACATCCTGCATATTCAAAACAAGGAAAGAAGGAAGTCAAAATTGACCTTTTTGACACCCTTCGTGCTGGATTTTCTCCAAGGGAAATGGCTGAAATTATGTATCTCACCAAACACAGATTATTTTCACTCCATTTGTTTTGCAATGATTCTTTTGGTATAAGTACTCCAAATCACCAAAAAACACCCAATTTGGTGCAGTGGGTGGTCAGGAATGGAGATTAGGTGGTCAAAAAGTAGGGTTCACGCCGCAGCTGATTTGGCAGGGTGCCCCAAACCGTGGACTGTGAGGCCCTGGTGCCTGTGACAGCAACATCTTGCACCCTAATTTAACAGTCCACGGTTTGGGGCACCCAGTGCAATGAGCATGTGTAAAACACATGCTTTTTGGGGGGGAGATGTCCACCTCTGGGAACCCTCCCTTAATGCACGCGGCCATTTGGCTGACGCAGGCTTTTCTTTCTCCTTTCTCTCCTTACCCTCGTGACATAAAGGGCACAATTGCCACGCTCCTTCCATTTCCTCCACCTAGAGGAAACAGAAATAGGCTACAACAGCCAGAATCGCGCGCATTAAGGAGAAGTCCCCTTACCAGCTTTGCTAGCAAGGGCCTCACCAAGCTCTCTTGTCCTACCTTGCCGCTTCCAGCTTCTGCATCGCATCCTTTGGCTTCCTGAAGTGAGGGTGAGGCACCTCTTTCTGGACCCCCAGGAGTTCCAAGGTGGCCCACAGATCATCTGCACACAAAGCGGGCAGCACCGAATTCACTGTTGATGCAGCTCATCAAGCGCCCATTGCTGCTCTTGCGCAGGCTCTGCTGTGTTGGCAGATGTGTGACTTCGCGGCTGCCGGTCAATGTGTGTAAGCCTACTTGGATGAAAGAAAACCTGAACATGAATCATGCACACGTCATGCTGTGGTAGCATGAATGCTCAAACAAGCGGGTCATGCTGTAGGAAGGTCGTGACATGGTAGCAGGCCATGCTGTGGTAGCGTGAATGCTCAAACAAGCGGGTCATGCTGTAGGAAGGTCGTGACATGGTAGCAGGCCATGCTGTGGTAGCGTGAGCACTCAAACATGCCAAGGACATTGTGTGATAGCAAACCCAAGAATGGTCATGGCGTGAAGCAAAGCAAAGAAAAAAACTATGTAGGCAGAGGAAACTCTCCCTACATCAATTTAGGAAAAGGAGGCACACTGGCTCAAAAGAGCCGTGAGTCCCTTCCATCAAAACAAAGGAAGGAAGGACAAGTTGTGAAGCGAAACAACAGAAGGACAGGGTGCGTAGCAAAATGAAGGAAAGGCAAAATAAAGGCATGAAAAGCAAAAGAAAGGGAGGGTATAGGGTGTGAAGCGTCATGGAGGAAAGGCAAGGTGTTCAGCAAAACACAGGAAGGGCAAGTGAGAAAGCAAAATTTTATCTTAAAAGGAACCTTCTATTTCAAAGGAATCACAAGTTGTTAAGCAAAGCAAAGGGAGGACACGGTGCGGGGGAGGAACTAGTGAATGGCACGGTGTGAGTGAAATGCAGGATGGAGGAGGTGTGGAAAGCAAGGAAGGACCAAGTTCAAAGCCGAATACTCAACCTCTCAGGATTTAAAATGGAACAGTGCAGATGTTCCGGTATACAAACATCGTGAAAGAAAGAGGGCTGCGTGCACAAGTAAACTTGTGCACCTAAGGTGGCATTGCTAGTGAGACGCGTGGTCAATTGCATTTGAGGTACACCCAGCAGCTGCGTTGACTCTGTGCAGACACTTGCAGCCCTGTGGTCTTATCCTGATGTGCAGCATTGCAGTGCTCTAGTGCGAACATCCGTTTAGTAGCACCGCATTGCTTTCTCCACCTCTGCACTACAGCCAATTACATCTAGCTGCAGCGTTTGGCACAATTTGTTGCAGTGCCAGACCAATGAACCCAGATCAATCCAATTTCCAATATCATATGAATCTACATGTTCCCAAAATCTTTCCCAAATCTTTCCTAAATCTGGCATTGGCGCTAGTGCACCTCAGCACCTTGCCTTCCTGCATGGCTCTGCAAGGTTTCCGACAAACAAAGGGTCGATGCAAGCTACCGACATTCAATAGAATGCCAATTCTGGAGGGTGACTCCTTGCAGGCTCCTTGCTTAAACATAACTGTTGCTGCATACCGTTTCACTCTCTGGTAAAGCTCCCACTACCTCGCAGCATAGAAAGAATGACAACTACAAGAACATAGTAAAAGAAGGGTGTGCATCAGCCTACCTTCGATCATCTTTCCTCCCTGCATGTGGATCAACGACAACACAAGCACGATCAGGCCCTGGTCTGGCATTTTCTCATCCAAAGGGGTAGGCATGTACGCCTGTCGCATCTGGGCTGGCAGCGCTGAGCGCAGGACATAATACTTGTTGCCAGTATCATCACCTGCACATGCACATGATTATAGTTGTTGCCTGCACCATCACCAGCACACAAACAGCTTATTACTGATTGCCTGTACCCATGTGTGCACACAAAACACAAAGCAGGTTACTGTAGGCTTCCGACCCATTCCACACAAACTTTTTTCTGGCGACCTCTACCCTGTTCACCGTCTCTGGCCATAGGAAACAAGGGAGATTTAGGAAATCCTGAAAATGCCTGTCAGTCTCAGCTAAGCATTGAAATAACTGGTTTACCTTTACCCACCCTTCTTCCCCTCAGATGGCCTCTCCACTTCCACCATCTCTATCCCAAACACGGACAGCATGCGAGATTGTGCAATGGCCATGACAACCTGTGCACATAAATAGGGTTTTCAAGGGTCAGGAGTCAGGGGATTTCGAGTGTTTTGAGATGCCAAACAAGTGTCATCAGTCTTTCCTGCCTTGGTACCCAGACACACTTATCTGACCGTGGTATCATGTAAGGCATGGGAGTCACGATGTGAGGCATGCAATGCATGGTATGAGGAATGTTAGACTTGGTGTGAGGTACGTTAGGCACCATGTGAGGAACAAAAGACACTGTATGAGGCATGCAGAGGGCAAGCATGGCTGTTTGTTCTCAATTCATGGGGCTGTCTCAGAAAACATGAGACATGAAACAGAAATTACGCAAGCAGTGGACACTCCCTACGTCAATAAAGGAAGAGGGGCCACTTTGTTTAAAGGAACGCATGATCCCCTTATCAAAGTCAGAATAAGAGAAGCATTGGAGGCAGGGAAACAAGACAGGTCTGTGTGTGTGTGAGAGAGAGAGAGAGGGAGAGAACAATGTGACAGTTGGAAGACTGGAGTCCCAGGCCTTCAATAGCAAGTCAACACAGGCAGCCTGCCTACTAAGGAAGCCCTGCCTTGTAACCAGCTCCTGAGCAAAGCTGAAGTCTGTTTCAAGCCTGAAGACACAGCTGCTAACCACAAGCAGAAGCCTGTGGAACAGCTCTCATGGAGCTATCTCAGACTTGCTTTCCACCTATCCTGTGAGCAGGCTCGAGTTGAGCATTCGGGAGGGAGCACAGCAAAGCCATCGTGGGTAGAGACCAAACTCTTCTGCATATGGTGTCCATGGGAAAAGGGGCCTCACCATGCCCTGACGAGCAGGCCCAATCAAAAATCGGCAGAGGGTCACCGTGCCCTGACATGCAGGCCCATTCAGGAAGTGGCAAGGAGGCCTGGACATGCCACCTGCACCCTCTGCAAACTCCAACCCAATAGACGAGCTGCTGTCCCCCTCCTGGCACTCATTGGAGGGATTTCATTCTCCTTTAGGTGGCCTGGGCACTCTGTCATCATGACATGACATACTATGACACCCACCGGAGGGATCTTGCGCTTCCTTGGGTGGCCTGCACACTCTGTCATCATGACAAGACATAATTTGACACCTACCGGAGGGATCTTGCGCTTTCTTGGGTGATCTGCGTACTCTGTCATCATGGCATCGTTGAGCTTGCTCCGTGGCACGGGCACCCCAGGCTTCTCATGGTGGGAGAACAGCATGTAGCGCACAACGGTGCCGGCCATCAGCATCAGCTCCTGCACTCGTAACAAAGTTTACACAAGACTCATTCCCAGCGTGACCCAAAGGGCAGCAGATTTTTGAACGGGACACCTAGTGTCAACACATCCTCACGGCAGCCCCTAACATGGCCTATCTGACGGGATGATACCTATTTCCGTTGCAAAACCTGTGTTGCAAGTTTGCATGATGACCAAGACTCCTGGCAAGAGCACATTGTCCCCCCTCGTGCACTGCATGAGGAAGCAGCCAGGGCATGCCCTATCTCAGTCAAGCATGGCAATGCTCAAAAAGATTTAAAAAGAGCCCATGTAGTGAGTGTAGTGAGTGCTTTGGAAGACGGGGGATGTTGCAAGGGAAAGGTGCTGGCTAGAGCGGGCTGGCCATCCTTGCCACAGACCTATGAGAGGGAAAGCCTAACGGTCGTACGGCTTACAGCCAATACCTTGCAATCTACTTGTTGGGATAGCCACCATGCTCACAGCCTTCCAATGTTCACTGTGCATTCAGAGCAGTCATCCAGTGCATACAGCGATACAGCGCAAGCAGAGCAGCCAAAAGATTTTGATGCCCGTCTGTGTATGCATGCACTGCATGTCTTACGCCACACAGAGCTGATGCTGATCTGTGCAAACATTCTGTGCTGTATGCCATACAGGGCGGTCAGACATCTCCAGTCGACTGTTGGGCACGTGGTCAATTTCCATTTCCTATGTCGCGCTAACAGCTAACCTGGCTGTCCAATGGTAGCGCAGCCTCTTCTTTTCTCGCTGCCTCCTCCTGCTTGTACTTGGCTACCTGCAAAATGCATGGTGGGCCACGATTGACCTTGATCAAAGTTCAGAGGGAGACATTAGAGATTTTCAAGCAACAGTGATTTGTGTGTGTGTGCTTGTGTGTGTGTCTGTGTGTGTGTGTGTGTGTGTGTGTGTGTGTGTGTGTGAGTGTCTGTGTGTGTGTGTGTCTGTGTTTGTGTGTGTTTGTGTGTGTGTGTGTATGTGTGTGTGTGTGCACGTGTGTGTGTGTGTGCACGTGTGTGTGTGTGTGTGTGTGTGTGTGTGTGTGTGTGTGTGTGTGTGTGTGTGTGTGCGTGCGTGTGTGTGTGTGTGTGTGTGTGCACGTGTGTGTGTGTGTGTCTGTGTGTGTGCACGTGTGTGTGTGTGTGTGTGTGTGTCTGTGTGTGTGTGTGTGTGTGTGTGTGTGTGTTAGTGTATGTGTGTGTATGTGTTCGCGCACGCCTGACACCCTTTAATGTTTTAGCACATCTGGACATCCACGAAATGATCAAATGGCCTCGGTCGTCTTTCTTTAATACCTACTTAGCTTCCCTCAGAGAATCTGCTATCACTTGCAATGCCACTCCAACTTGTAAATGACCTTGGCCTGCAACGACCATTGAAAATTATTCTATTCGATGCTTTGAAGCATTCCACAGCTCACCCGGGCCTCCAGCCACTGCACATCACCAGGACTAGGCTGAGCTTGTTGCTGCTGCTTCTGCTGCCGCTGACGTTGCTGTTGGCTGCTTGGACCAGGTCCAGCTGCAAAGAGCACACAAAAGCGCTGTTTTCAAAGAGGTGGATGTGGAGCGTGTGTGTGAAGGGAGAGTGCATGGTTGCAGATCTGTCTTCATGGATTGTTTCATAACTTTGATGAGTTTGACTTTGGCAAAACGGTGCCATAGCTATCTGCACAGCTAAACAAGACTGTCTGTCGCAAGCTGTCAGTAACAACATTTAGGAACACCTGGAGCGCTGAGGCCCTGCACGCACCTTGACTGTCTTCCTGGGCATCTCCATCCTGCACTGGTGTGACTGCTACACCCCTTGGCTGGCCCTGAGGCTGGAGGGGCGTTCGCTGTGTGCCCTGAGATGCTGATGTCCGCCTTTTGGCACCCGGCTCCTGTTTGACTGTCGCCCTCTTCTGTGTAGGCTGTGTGGAAGCCTCAACATTGTTTTGATCCTCCCATACACCCTCCGGGTCCACGCAGTCTGAATAGCGCTTTGAAGGCCTGGGCACACGGGGCTCCCTCATGCTTATTGATTATTGTAAAGTATAATTCATACAAATCAAATGTTTTAAAAATATTTGATTAGTAATATCGTGGTTGTCACGCACAAAACCTGCTCTTCTTGAACAACTCTAGCACCTGCTGATTTAACGTTTGGCTCTTAGAAGACTATTTCACCATAACAATGATGGACTCATTACATCTTCTGAACGGCTAATATGAGGGACCAATAGGAAGGCATAATAAGGCAATTTTTTGGGGGAATTGGAGCATGGCCCTCTCCAATGGAGCAGCCTTCCGGACACTGATTCACAACTTGATTCAATGGACTGGCAGGGAAGGAAACCACAGGATCTGCACAGCAGGGGGTGAGATGCCCATCCTAATGAAGCAAGCGTTTTTTGGCGCACTAGTCTGCAATGCCAGCCCTGCTACCCAACATCTGCAGCACCAGTAGACATTGACATCCCTTTCTATCCCATAAAGGATATTTCTATGAAGGTCCACCCCTTTTCAAAGAGTTGTCCACACATGCACGCAGGAATGGCTCTGCAAGGTCACCCAACCTCACAAGTGCAGCAGCCAGAAGCTAGCTCAGCTGCATGCATCCAGCAGCCTCCACTCATCTTCCTCTGTGAGCGCCAGCAAAGGACAGCACACCAGCACGGAAGGCATCGGCAACCATCATCACCCTCATCTCTCAGCTCGGCCACACAACTCCAACGTGCCTCATGTCAATTCCACTCGGCCTGGCAAATCGGGATAGCTGCCAAGCAGCAGCAGCCCAGCCTCACACAGCATGCTGCAGCAGCCAGCGCTTTCCACCCTCGGACACTTCACTCAATAGCCAGCCCACTTCAACCCCCTTCCATCTGCAGCCGAGCGCCACGAACAAGTACATGTGCTCCTTCAGGAGCTCAGGGTTCACAGTGTGCCTCCATAAGTCACCACAATCCACGCTCTGATCCCCAGCATTCGACTCCCGAGCCACAGAAGGATCAGGATGTGACAGACTGGGAAGGCAAGGTGACTGGACATCACAGGTACACTTCAAGGCAGCCACCAGAGGGGCATGGCCAGCAGAGCGAGCGCCAGCAGCATCCCAAAACTACCCCATTTGCGCATCTCACGGACATGCGGCACCCATCTACTTGGTTCCCTGGCGCGCGCGCTATGCAGAGGAGGATCATAGCCCACTTAGGGCCTACGAACTCAGGTGTGTGCGCCTGCATACGCAATCTGAGTTGATACATAGCATGCACTTTGTCTGGTGAGTTGCAAGGTGAAGCTTGACATATGGAAACACAAAAACACCTCAGGTGTATGAAATCAGAAGAAAGCCTCAGGCATCTGACAACATAAGGATTCCTTTTACATATGACAACGCAAGGATATCTCAGGCACATGATGGCATAAAAATGCTTGTCAGGCATAAGATTACCACAGGCATAGGGCACCATTAGATTAACTTGGCTTTGGCACATAGTCACACAAGGGTGTCTGGTGAGTGAAGTGTACCTGTGTGGTTGCCATGCATGTGCCAGACTCATGTGCAGAAGAGCAGGAGCTCTGTGTGTGTGTATGTATGTGTGTGTGTGTGCGCGTGCGTGCGTGTGTGTGTGTGTGTGTGTGCGTGCGTGTGTGTGTGTGCGTGTGTGTGTGTGTTTGTGTGTGTGCGTGTGTGTGTGTGTGTGTGTGTGTGTGCGTGTGTGTGTGTGCGCGTGTGTGTGTGTGATTTGAAGGTGACCTTGCCTGGGTACATATTTGTCACGTGTTTCATTGCATGTTCTGTCCCCTGCTCTTTGTCATTCACCGTCAATGTTTTCTTCACCAACAGGCAAGACCCACGCAGCTTTGGAGTCCCTGAAAGCTGCGCAAGGCGGGGGAGTGTACTGTGGGCCGCTCAGGCTGCTAGCCTGTGAGATTTCAGAGAGGCAAGTTATTGAGTGACCATCTGGTCTCTTAATGACCAGCTCCCACTCGGAGGCGAAATTAAACTCAAACTGTCAATGAGGCAGGGAGGTCAACCGAGGTTCTTTTGAGGGCAAAGGTATTGAGGGCAAGGCTGCTGTGCGGGAGCATCCTTGTCATGTGCATCTGTGCCAAATGCACCTGTGCTATATGCGGAGCAGTTGCTGTTCCTAAGGCTGGCTTCCCAGGGATGCAAGACCCCATGTGCGGCAGCGCCTCGATCCGCAACAACAACAATTCAACTGGGCAATGTGTTTGCATTCGTGTCCCCATTTTGTCTTCCTCTGGATTTGTCTTTGTTGGATCTCAATCCATTTCAAGTCTGACAAGTGCTACTACAAACACGCAAACCAACTAAGAAGCTGCACGCCATACCTGTATACATGCGTGTTTAGTATGCTTGAATACGTGTATGCTTTTACAGGTTGCTTGAGTATTGCTAGAAGGGTAACATGCAAGCTCATGGCCATTCAGAGGGCGTTTGCATTTCTGTGTTTTGTGCTCCTGCAACTGTATCTTTTGGCTTTGCACATTCCCTTTCCAGTGCAGGAGATGGTAACTGTGGGCACACAATTGCACAGGCTAAAAAGCATTGAAGTGGCATATGTCTCTTGCCTTCACCCCGGCACAAAGTCGCTCGTTTTTGCTCAGGCTGCTCAGTGTGGGTATTGCTTGCTGTCCTTGCTGGTTTCCCGCCTTTAACACAAACCAGGTGTGCATGTTTCCACAGGCTGCTCAGTTCAGGGGTAGCATGTAAGCTGGTGACTGGCCAGGAAGTGCGGGATGTGGAAGGAGCAAAGCATGTGGCAGCTACTGTGGAAATGGCCCCTTTGATGCCGTCTATTGGAGCAAATCGAGGGGTGAACACCTTTGAGGTAAATGACTGGCATGTTGAATGAGTGGGGATGTGCAGCTGTGCAAACAGGAAGGTTGAGGAGGAGGTGAGCAGGACATCCTAGAGGGTTTTGGAATTCCCTGTTTTTGTGGCTACTTTGGTGGTGGTTACTTTTCTTGAGCAAATAAAGGCAGTTACTTTTCTCCAGCGCTGGATTTTCAGCACTGACTTGTATGTAGGTGTGTGCTCTGCACGGACTGAAGGTGAAATCTGCCTTACACGCTTTTTCGGTTTGTATTGCTCGGATTTGTTTGCAGGGTTTGGTACTGTTTGTGTATGCTTGTGTGTGTATGTGTGTGCGCGTCCGTGCGTACTATGCATGTGCAGGCGAGTGTGCTGCATGAATTTGCGAGCAGCACTTGTCCCTATATGTTTGCAGGTCGGTGTGCTTGATGAGGTGCAGATGATGGCAGACCCTGGAAGAGGCTGGGGATGGACGCGCGTGCTCCTGGGTATGCAGGTTGGTAAGCGACAAAAAAACAAGATTGTGTTATGGTGCAAAGCAAATCATCTCAAGGGAAAGAGTGGCTACCTTTGCTCGTCAAACATTATAATGCCTGCAGTGCCGTCTCAAGAACGCAATTTTTTAAATTAAGTATACGGTGCCTTGCTTGCCCGAGCGCTTTCCTTTGTCACATCCTGTTATGCCTCATGATCCATGAATGCTCCAGGATGAGTCCAGCAGCAGTCTCAAACCATGCGTCTCACAATGCAATGATTCATTACCTGCTGCACGCTGACCAGAAATGACAGACATGCCAAAGCGCCTCGTACAGCACATTCTGTCCTGTAAAGGTTCCACCTTCCTATGGCATGCATGTACTTCCAGGCTCATACATTGCACACCTCCTATTGTATGCACATTGCCAAGCCCACACTTCGTATCCTATTGCATGCATGTACTTCCAGGCTCATGTGTTGCATGCCTCCTATTGTATGCACGTTGCCAGGCCCACACTTTGCACGCATCCAATTGCATGCATGTACTTCCAGGCCCACACACTGCACGTCTGCGGGGACCCTGGTGCACTGCCTTTGCTTAAGCAACTTGTGGAGGAGTGCGGTGACATCCTGGAGGTGAGGCCTCATATCCGCTGCTGTGCTCTATTTTCTGTTGGTGAAGCACCTTGCAGAGGAGTGCAGGGGCATCCTGGTAGTGAGGCCTTTCATTTTTACCTCTGCTCTCTGCTCTGCTCTGTCGCTGGAGCACCTTGCAGAGGAGTGCAGGGGCATCCTGGTAGTGAGGCCTTTCATTTTTACCTCTGCTCTCTGCTCTGCTCTGTCGCTGAAGCACCTTGCAGAGGAGTGCAGGGGCATCCTGGTAGTGAGGCTTTTCATTTTTACCTCTGCTCTCTGCTCTGCTCTGTCGCTGAAGCAGCTTGCGGAGTGTCATTTGTCCTGTCTTGTTGTCAGCCCTGAGTGTCAAAAACAAGCTCAGAATCACTTGGAGGTGGAGCCTTCACTTGTCTCGTCCTTGAGTGTAGTGCTCCTCCAGCACAACTGTTTTTGTAGTTGTTCAATTGGCAGAAAGTAATACCGACCGGAGGTATTGCGTGGATGTGCAAATCTCTTGCGGAAGGCTGTGTGTGTGCGCGCGCGTGCCAAACCCCTGTTGTTACATTTGTCCTGGATATATGCCTTCTTCAGCTAAAAAGCAAAGGAGTTACCAATATTGACAACAGACACACATGCCACTGTCTTTGTCCCTGGGGAACTCTGGCATTTATCCCCAAGGACAAGGGCACGGTGGCATATGTGCCATTGTCAATAGCAGTAACCCCTATGATGAAGAAGGCATGGGTGATGGCGCATGTGTGTTGAATCAAGGCATGAAGGATGGTACAACTGTTTTCAACATATAAGTGTGAAAAGTGTGCTTCTGTATTGTTTGCGTGCAGTTGCCATTTTTGGGTCAGTAGCTAGAGTGATGGTGAGATTCTGTGGATAATATGTGGATATTTAGGGCTTCCCTTCTCAGCAGAGCGGCACGCAGGCCTTGACCAGATTGGACAAACCAAGCTCTCCTCATCACCTCCATCTGCAGGTTCGGCAGTACACCCGCCTAGCCCCCCTAGTGGTGTGCGGGGAACCCTTGGGTTCCCTCTCTTCTTTGCAACCTGGGGACTGCCTGGTGGCTTTTTCTCGCAAGAAGGTGGGGAGGACTGGATCTTGCATGCTCATTAAGAGGAGTAAATTGGGCATATTAATGTGTTCTGAATTGTTAGAAATCATGAAAGTAGGAGAAGCAAAGGGGTGCTAAAAGGAAACCGGTTGTCACTGTGCCCATCGTGGATTTGCCACGACAGAGCTCAAATGCATTTGCAGAATGTGCCACTTTGTTTGTTTCCTACCTCATCAACCTCAGGCTGACAAGTGCATAGGCTCAAGTAATGATGCCACTCCAGATGTTTTTGTATGTCAATGGCAGGACTATGTGTGAGTTTGGCCCATCAAATGTGTATGCTTAAGCAGGGAGGAGCTTTCATTTATCAGCTTGCTTTTTGCAGCAACATTGCATGGTGTCTGCTTGTTATGGTGCGTGGTGTTTTTTTCATTCCTGGCATTTGTTCCTCCTTGCAGCCACCCGCACTGCAGCAAAGAGTTAAGCATCCCAGCTCAAATCGTGCGGCCATGATGTGCCATGACTTCACAGTTCCCTGCATGGCGAGAACATCCTGGTCTGCGCGGGTGCATGCAGCCATGGGGCGTCATGATTTCACAGTTCCCTGCATGGCAAGAACCTCCTGGTCTGCGCAGGTGCATGCAGTCATGATGTGTGATGATTTCGTGCAGCCATGATGTGCCATGACCTCACAGCTCCCTGCATGGCAAGAACCTCCTGGTCTGCGCATGTGCATGCACTGCAGCAGGAAGTGAGCCGGCGCAGCTCGCAGATCTGTGATCTGTAGCTTGCCACGAATTCACAGTTCCCTGCGTGGCATGGACCCCTACTCTGCGTAGGTGCACGCACTGCAGCGCAAGGTTGGGCGCCGCAGCTCGCAGATCTGTGATCTGTAGCTTGCCATGATTCACAATTCCCTGCGTGGCATGGACCCCTGGTCTGCACAGGTGCATGCACTGCAGCGCGAGGTTGGGCGCCGCAGCTCACATCGGGCAGCCATGGTGTACGGGGCCTTGCCGCCTGGGGCTCGCAGCCAACAGGCAGCACGGTTCAACCAGCAGCAAGAGCAGCAGCAGCAGCAGCAGCAGCAGCAGCAGCAGCAGCAGCAGCAGCAGCAGCAGAGTTGGTCGGGAGAACTGAGGCTGGAAGAGGTGCATCTGGGCAGGGAGGGCCAGGAGAGCAGCGGAGAGGACGATGAGGGGTGAGTGAGGTTTTCAGAGCGCTTGGTGGAGAGGTGTACATCTGAGCTGAGAGGGCGGAATTGCTCAAGGATGGTGAGAGCAAGGAAAGGACCATGACCGTTGGGTGGAGTTGCACCAAGTATTTGGTAAAGAGAGATGGATTTGAGCTGAGAGTGGGCAGCACCAAGGGGGAGACACAGCACATGTGATGAGGGCTGGAGAGACGACAGTCAGGGGTGATTACAGTGTGCTACCGATGCCAGTCTCGAGACAGGGAAGTCTCAAGGGATGAGGAGTGAGAGAACTCCTTGGCTAATACCATAGACCCTGATGTGCATGAGCACGACTGTGCCACAGCCGGGGGTAACTCATGTAGAAACCGAT
Organism: Dunaliella primolecta; assembly: GCA_914767535.2. Lineage (NCBI taxonomy): Eukaryota > Viridiplantae > Chlorophyta > Chlorophyceae > Chlamydomonadales > Dunaliellaceae > Dunaliella > Dunaliella primolecta. The sequence continues at coordinate 13,231,884 of OU611755.1, forward strand.
GCCAATCATAGCACAGGGAAATCAAGGGATGAGGGATGAGACAATGTCTTGGCTGATGCAGAGTACCCTTGATATGCATGCACATGCCTTGCCACGGCTGGGGGTGACTGAAGTGGGCGACCGATGCCAATGTTGAAACAAGGAATCAAGTGACAAAGGTTGAGAGAGGTCCTGGTTGATGTGGTGCATCCTTGATGTACAAGCATGAGCATGCTTTTGCAGCAGGGCCTGTGTGTGTTCATTCTTAAGGCAGCAGCATGGATTTTGGCCCTTCTGGGATTTCAGTGGTCCCAGCTTATGAGGCCATACACTTGAATAAGTGTAGCATCCATGAAGTGATTGAGACAACAAAGGGTTAGGGTAGGTGCCACTGGTGAGGCCTTGCATGGCTCCTCTAGAGCAGGTAGGCAGCAGCTGGTGGAATGGCTGGTCCTGTCATGCCTTCCTGTGTATGTGTAGGTGCCCAGTTTGCCTGCCAGCAGCACTCCTTGATTGGGTTCCTCACTTTAGCACCTGCCAGGTAATTCTTCTCGTAATAAGTCGCAAAAGGATCAGATGAGCCTCAAGTCTGCGCCCATTCTCCGGGCCATGTGCGCGCCTCTCATCCCTAGGGTTGTGTGCCTCATGGCCGATGCATGTTGCCCTCGTGCTCATGCTTGAACCCTTCCCTCAGGCCCTGCATGCTCCTCATGGCTGCCGTTTGTTTTTCTTTTGCTTCTGTTTGCACCCATCCACCCAGGCTCGTGCGTGCCTCTTATGACCATTATGACCGTGTGTACCTTTGATCTCAGGTGCCATGTGCTCATGTTCATTCATTGACATCCCTCAGGCTTTGCGTGCCTCTCATCAAGTCATGACTGCTGTGTGTGCCTGTTCTCTCAAGTGCCATGTGCTTGTTGCCAGCGGCACCATGGGCACCCCTGAATCTGTGTGCAAGTCTCATGAGACATGACTGCTGTGCGTACCTTTCCTCTCAGGCGCCATGTGCTCATGTTCATTGGCATCCTCTAAGCTTTGCGTGCACCCCATGAGTCATGGCCACCGTGTCTACCTTTCCTCTCAGGTGCCTTGTGCTCATGTTAACCAGCATTTCTCAGGCTTTGTGTGTGCGTGTCATCGGTCATGACCGCCGTGTCTACCTTTCCTCTCAGGTGCCTTGTGCTCATGTTTACCAGCATCTCTCAGGCTTTGTGTGTGAGTGTCATCGGTCATGACTGCCATGTATTCCTTGCCTCTCAGGTGCCATGTGCTTGTTGCCAGCGATGCCATTGGAATGGGTCTCAACCTCAGCATCCGCCGCGTGATCTTCACCACGCTGTCAAAATTTGATGGTGGGTTTGGTGGCTGTTCAGGGTGACACAGGTACTAGGTGCTAGGGCACTATGCTAGGGTGACAGCTCAGGGTACTAGGGTAGGGCAGGGCATGTGAACAATGCTAGGGCTCTCTTCATGCAAGTGATTTTTTTCTTTTGTTATCCTGCATCGCCTCTGCCTCCCCAATGCCTGACCTAACTGAGGGCCTGCGCACATGTGTGCGCTGGCTTTGGTTGGCAGGGGCAAATGGTTCTGTTTCTGCCCCGCATCACCCCTCCCTTCTCATTTCTTCAGGACCCAACCTCGATGAGGCCCAAACACCAATAATTAAGTTCGTTGGGTCCGCAAGAAGGGGGGGTGTCACAGATCCTGTTTTGGGGGGTTCGCGTTTCAAAACTCTCCTGAACCTTTTTAACCGCACCATCCCCAGAACTTCTTATGCGGTCCTGGTCCGTGATTATAGAGTCACGCTTCTGTATTAAAGGTTGTGGAAAAATCGGCTCGGTATGTGTGCTAGGGTGCTCAGCCTATGCAGCACTCGGGTTTGAGAGGTGCCAGTTGGGAAAACCTGCCAAATTAGCCTCAGCGTAAACCTATTTTCACCACCAACTCTCCATTCCGGACCACTTACCGCACCAAATTGGGTAAATTCAATCGTTTCAAGTTTTTGTATGAAAAGAACAGCATTGCAAGAAAAATGAGGTGAAAATACCTTGTGTTTGGTAAGATGCAGAATTTGTGCCATTCCCCTTGAAGGAAATCCAGCACAGGGGTGCCAAAAAAGCCAATTTGTTACCTTCTTTCCTTTTTCTTAATATGCAGGATATTAGTGTAACATATACTGATCAATAAGGCATGTTTTTGGAAGTGAATAATGGTCCCAGGGTGGAGCTGTGAGCCTTTTTGGGGTGGTCTGACGCCAGGAGAGTGCCCTGGTTTCCTCCAATTTTCATCATTTTTAGGTAATGTAAAACTTCTATGAAATTTTTTAGTCGGCGTGGTCAAATTTCACAAAAAAAAATTGAGAGAGAGCATGTCCTGCAATATAGGCCAGTTCACCCCCTCTAGAAAAGGGGACAATGTGGTGAAAATGGGAGTTTCTGGCGAAGCCCCATTCATGGGGTGTGAGCCCCTAGCATTACTGGTTCCGGTAAAGTTCACACCTGGCTGCCCAGGCCTGCCCAGCGCACTCCCCACCCTGAAACTTTGGCTACCCTCCCAAACAAAACTGCTTGGCAGCCCTGCAGTGTTAGGGGAGGCAGTGGCTGGAGCTGTAGAAACGATTGCAACGAGTTTTGTAGGCAGTTCTTGGCCTGAGCCAGTTAGCCTGCCATCCGCCCTGAAATTCGGCAAGCTTTCCAAGCAAACCTTTTTATCACAGCTGTCGACTTTAGGTGACCAGGGGTGCAGTGGGCAGAGTTATGGAGCCAACATTTTATAAGTTTGGTTTTGACTTTCTCAGCCCAGCCACCACAGGCCCCAGGACAAATCCATTCAACACGAGCTTCGTCAGCATACTTTTGTGGATGCACTTGCGAGGTCCGGGGTCTAGGGGTGCCCGTTCCAGGGACTTTGCAGTCCACCTGCAGACCATTCCAGCTTGCCGACCAGCCAATGGATCTGCATAGTTCCAATTGCGATGAGATAAACAGTTCGTGTTTTATCAGTCGTGTAAGTTGCTCCGTGGATAGAGGGGTGAAGGCACAGAAGTTTGCTGATGCGATGTGGAGCAGGACCTGCACCCCCTGCCCTTGTGTGTGAATCAGGGAGCCTCTGGTGTTTGGTCTGCTGCTAGTAGCCTTAGCGAGATGAGTAAGCAATTAATGGCAGAAGCAGCTTGCATGATGTGCACTTTGCTATGTATGCATGCGGGAACGAGGCATGGTCTGCTGCAAGAAGGTCCTGTTATTGCCCCAGGCACTTCATATCAATGCCACCACCCCTGTTGTGTCAGGAAAGAATGGCTTCGCCACTTTTTCAGCGTCGCTTGTGACACTTTTCTCACTCGCCAAACTACATTCACTCACAAAATTTACCCTGAACTCTATCAAATAGGGACAGCAATTGCTAGTGCATGGGATGGACTGGGTGCCGGTCCCCATAGTATGTGTAGTCATGCAGCTGTACTTCGGGTATCGGAACCCAGACCATGGCATGTAGCAGTGATATAGCAGGCACCATTGAAAAGGAAATGGGGTCGATTGGTGATCTGGCTGGGCCAGGGTGGGTGAGAGCACCTGGAGGGGTAGGTGGACCTCCAAAACCTAGCGTCTGTTTTCACGCATGGAGCACTTCCTGCCGATGTTTTTCATTCTGAATGTGCAAAACCTACATATTATTGTAAAAAGGCTTGAAAAACAGAAATTAGGGGTTGAATTTTTGAGGTTTTCTCAGGTCTCCTGCCAAACTTGGATCAGGCATAGATCTCCCTTGCCCATCAAAATTCAGGATGAAGAATAGTAGGAATTGAACTAAGAAGAAAGGTGGTATGCTTTTCATCCTGGATTTCAATGGGCAAGGTGGTCGTATTTGTGATTGGAGGTCCACACGCCTGTGACACCCCAATGGTCGGCAAGCTTACACACGTGGGACGCAGACGTTGGAATGACTTTCCCTGGTTCAGCTTCTTGTTTTGATGCGAGGTCAAACCTTAAGGCGCATGGCTCTTCAGTCCTGGGTAATTCTGATCAAGCAAGCAAAGGCAGCGCAAATCTCACTGCCTCCAGGGATCCTACAAGCTGCCCCCTTGTTCTGCAGCCTGAAGAAGTGTGTTGCCTGTGCTTGGTATTTGGCGCTATCATGTCAGGGCGGTACAAAGCTCTCTGCCTCTAAAAACTCCAGAGATGTAACAACCTGCCCAGTTTTTACCTCATAAAAAGTCAGCTGCCTGTTACCGACCACCTGCTATTTCATTGCAATGAAAAGAGATGTGCATTGCCGTAAACACTGGGCTCATGGCTCAGGCAAATCTAGGCGGAAGCTCACCGCCTCAGAGATCCAAAAGGTCGCCCTTAATCTTGCTGAGTGAAATGAATGTGTTGCCTTTTGTTTGTGTGCGTGTTGTAGGCAAATCAAGGCGGCAGCTCACCGCCTCAGAGATCCGGCAGATTGCCGGTCGCGCAGGCCGTTACAAGCCACCCCCGCCACCGCCAGCCTCTTTTGCTGCAGGAGCCAGAGCAGCACTGCCGCCTCCGCATGCAGGACCAGATTGTTCCGGTACTGGGGCAGACTTAGCTAACCCAGACATGCAGCGGCAGCAGCAGCAGGAGCAAGAGGGTGGGGAGGAGGCTTTCCAGCCGCAGCAGGGCCAGGCACTGTTAGGATCAGGCTCGGGGTATGTGACTGTGCTGGATGGCCGTGATTTGTGGGCGCTGCACTGCGCGCTGGCGGAGCCTCATGCAGAGCTGAAGCAAGCTTGCTTGATGCCAAGGTGAGTCCTGATTAGGTTCAGGCCCCGATTATACGACGGTGCTGGATAGGTTGTGATCTGTGGGTGCTGCATTGTGCGCTGGCGGAGCCTCATGCGGAGCTGAAGCAAGCTTGCTTGATGCCAAGGTGAGGTTAAGTTACAATGCCCAACGTGGATGCCGAAGATGAGGCGCAGGCACAGAGTTGCCAAAGTGAGGCAGTGGTGTGCAGCAGTAGGTCAGGGGCAGGTGTGCTGCCATGGGTGTCATGCCGCAGGTGAGGCCAATGAGTGAGGCACAGATGTGGTGCAAATGGTGTGCCGCAGGTGAGGTGCAGGTGAGAGGCACACGAGGCCACAGGCCAATGAGTGAGACACAGTTGTGCTGCCTCAGGTGATGCCGTAGGTGAGGCACAGGTGCAACTCCAAGGTGAGGCATGGTTGTGCTGCCTCAGGTGATGCCGTAGGTGAGGCATAGATGCGATGTCGCAGGTGAGGTACAGATGCATCTTAAAGGTGAGGGACAGGTGTGAGGGACAGGTATAAAGCACGGATGTGATGCTGAGGCAATGCACGGGCGTAATACCACAGTTGAGGCACAGGTGCAGTGCCGCGGATGCTGCCGTGGGTGCAGCGCCAAAAGTTGTAATGCCGCAAGTGAGGCACAGGTGTGCTGCCGCAGGTTACATCTTGTGCAACATAGATGTGATGCCACAGGTGAGGCACAGGCGTGAGGCGCAGGTGTGCTGCCACGGGTGAAACCTTATGCAAGGCATAGAAGTGGTGCCGCAAGTGAGGCATAGGCATGAGGCACAGGGAAGGGCACAGGTGCAATGCTAGGGCTAGGTGCTAGGCACAGGTGTGCTACCGGAGTGGCAGCTGGGAACCTCAAATGCGCTTGCTTAAAATTGGTGTCCCTATCACCTTGTCCCTGGACCTGATCTTTAAGGCTACCGGTTGTGAAAAGAGTATGTGTGTAGCGCGCGTGCGCACGCGTAGTTTCTGAGTGTTGGAAACTTTTGACAGGCCGATGTGCTTGAGTCTGCTTGCTGCTGAAGGCCTTGAATTCCAATCTTTCAGCTTTCATCTCATTCTCTTTTTCGTTGCTGGACCCGTCTTCTTTCTCTGCCTGCCGTCCTCGTCTTGGTCTAACCTTTGTTACGGGGGATCGTACGTTCTTTGAATTGATGTGGATCCTTTTCCTTAACTAATGTGGGGAGTTTTCACTTTCTCTGCAGCTTTTCTTTCTTCAACCTTTTTAAATTGCAAGCACGTTGAAAGCGCACCACATTGTTGAGATTTATGCCAGCACACACTGCTTTCCCTCAAACAGGCATCTCACAAAGCGTGCCAACACTGTGCCACGCTGGCTTCATGATCTGGCCCTGTTTGCATAATGCATGAAACCAGCTATTGTGCTCTGTATGTATATAGGTGCTTTCTTGATTATAACAAGCATGTTTGGAGAGGAGTCGAAAATGATGCATGCAAACACGCTTTTGTGCCGTCACGTTACCACGTTGTCATGCAGGCTGGATGATCTGGCCCTATTCTTTGCAGCCCTCACTTCAGATGAGCAAGGCAAGCATGGTAAGTGTAGGCTGCAAGAAAAGAGGTGGAGCAGCAGAGGATCGCAAATGCACTCCACCACTCAACTTCATCATGCTGCTGCGCTTGTGGTGCTTGGCTGCGCCCGGACAAAGGATTGCAAGCAGCTGTCACCTCGGCCTTTCCTGTTTCACAATGTTGTCTAACAATTGTCTTGTGCTCCTAGAAAATGCCACTCAGTTTGCCACGCAAGTCGCATCCAGTGTTATGACGCACAAGTGTCGGTTACAAGATGCCCCAGGGATAGACGCGTCATTCTGCTGCCACAGAGCATCACTGGATTGCTATTCCATGCAGCTGCCTCCTCTCTTTCCTCCAGACAAAGCCACGCGCTTTGCTTCTGCACGGCTGTGCTACACTACATGCTATCAACATCCAACAATAAATCACGTTGCTCTGCTTGCGCAGGAGCAGCACCTGGCTTTGATATGCCGATGCTGCTGTGCTCCATCATCGTCATTCATCTGCTTCCCTGCTCCGTTTCCGCCATATTATCGCCTCTGTTGCCTTTGTAATTATAGGAAGAGCGCCCCACTTTGACACCGCGCTGCTGCGCTACATGGAGCAGGCACGGCTCTCTCCTCAGTACTTCTGTGTTAATATGGCTCCCATGGTGAGAGTGTGGCTGTGGGTAGCTGCATTTAAGATCATTGTTGTTGTGTAGTTTTTTTGTACCCAGGATAGAAAAGACGAGGTACGTGGGCAGCAGAAGCTCTCCCTACATCAATCAAGCACCCAGGATAATACAGCACTTGGAAAAGAAGAGGAAAGAATGCGTTCTCATGGCCTGGGAATTGTGTACCCTAGCTAATCTATGTTCATTGGAGGACTGGCATGCTGCCGCCGTCATAAGAAGATTGGCATGCTGCCGCCACATGGACATGCTGCCATGCAGCAAAGGACGTGGGCATGCTGCCACGTTCTCACGGTCCAGCCGCCTTGCAGCAAAGGACATGGGCATGCTGCCACATTCTCATGGTCCAGCTGCCTTGCAGCAAAGGACGTGGGCATGCTGCCACGTTTAAAAGTTGACTGGTTTGCTGACACCTGTCCGGCAATGCATAATCGCTGTGTTCAATTTCTGCACTTCAAGAGTTGCTACAGCTCTGTAAGCGTGGCTTAAAGTCGATTCCATGAGAGGGAATAGACGAGTGTGATGGGGATTAAGGTTTTTAAATGCATGTGGCGCAATAACAAAAGCCTGAATTAATGCGTACAACTTACACAGGAAGAGCAGTACGCAGAAGGGTTACTGGATTATTTCATCACAATTATTAAGGAAGGGAAAATCAGGATATTTCTCAAGAAATGGAGCGTTCATACATAGTTCAAGTGGGCTGGCCCAGATATACTGATTGGTCATCAGAGTACAGCCTATGCCATGTTTCATTGGTTTGTTGTGGGCATCATGACTTGCTACCATGCCTTGGACTCTTTTTTGGGGTTGGTATTGAGCGGGGTGAGCATTTGTGGAAGGAGGCTTAGAATAGCCTTTTTGGACCTCTACAGAGCGACTTCTGATAAGGGCTTAACCCCTCTTCCCTGACCATGTGCAGTGCTTGTCGTGTTTTAAAAATATTATCCTCTGCAGATTGGGCCACTGCCAACGCAGCTTTCTTTCTTTGTAAGGTGGGCCCTGGCACTGCCTAAGATGGCCACCAGCCCTCCTGTTTCCCATTTGCTCTGTTCCTGGATTTCTCCTAGGCTAGCTGTGTCCAAATTAGGTTTGAGGGCCCTTTAGTGAGACCCCTGCTAGCTAGTGAAGGAAGCTTTCCTTAATGCGCACAGCCTTTTTGGCTTGCAACTCTCTGATCTCCTCTTTCCATTTTCCTCTGCCTTAGATCCACATGTTCTACTGTCTTATAATACTTCTTGTATTCTAATAACATTCTTCATGGTTGCTGCTGCTGCTGCTGCTGCTGCTGCTGCTGCTTGGGTGTCCCCTGCTTTGTCGTGTTCTTGCACACATTCCAGTGTTGCCCACCATTCCTTCAGGTGGCCATCGCGTCTTTGTTGTCCTGCTACTCACCCCCCTATGGAGGCCTGAGTGTGACGGAGCTCCTGACCTTCTGCACAGCACCAGCGGACGTGTCGGTCAAGGCAGTGGGTGAGTAAAAGCACCCAGCCAGCACCGGATGCCACTTGTAGCCTGGCAGGAAGTTGGTATACCCAGGTTGCTGCTCTTGACGTTGATTCTGTGTGTGTGTGTGTGTGTGTGTGTGTGTGTGTGTGAAGTCCTGAAATCCACTTGCTTTTGTTGTGCAGTGCTTCTGTAAAAGATGCAAGAGTTGTAGCACTTCATTGAAAAGGTGTGCTCGTTTCAGAAACCTTGCAGCTCGATTTTTTCATGTCTGCTTTGCCAGTCTGAATTCACCTCAAAAAGGGTTGGAGGTGGAGATTGTGAGGTGGTGGTTGTCAACTTGCAGCAACTGCTGCTGCTGCTGCCGCTGCTGGAAGTGGTGCATCAAGTTCTGCTGCTTGTGCAATTGCAAGAGCTGCCCGGTCACCCTCTTGCTACTCTTGCCATTGCTGGTGCTGCTGGTGCCAATAGAGGTGGTGATGCTGATGCTGTTGCATGCTGATGCTGATGTGGCATTGGAGGAGGAGGAAGGGAGGAGACTCCAAGGCAGAGGCTTTCACCTTGCCTTGAATTTCTCTTTCACTGAATTATGAATCTCCTTCACTGAATTTTGAATCTCTCTTTCACTGAAAGTTTCAGCTCTTTTTCAAGTTTTCACACATACATATTTCCAAGATGGTTACTAACGTTGGACTCATTGACAATGTTGCTGAATTGGGCCTCAATGCCACCCTTCAGGTCACAAAGCGCCCAATTAGGACGCATTGCACCCCATATGAACACGGCTGGTTTGACTAAGCAGTGTTGTGTGGGTACCTTGGGATCTCCCTGGATTTTTCTTCATCAAGCTCTGCAACTTTCTGCATGTATACAGCTTCTGCTCTGCACTGCTTCTTTGAACTGAACCACATGTCCACGCTTCTGTTAATGCACATGTTTTTGTAGTTACTGCCCTCCTCTGCCTTACTAGACAGTGCCTCTCCTTACTGTAGTACGCACATACACACTCAACCCACCTTTGTCAGCAAAGCATGATCCAATCACTTGTGCTGTTGTGGCCTCTTCTTATATCACATTTCAATCAACAAATCGGTTGCACTTCCTGACCAAAGCTTGATCCAATCACGCGTACTCCTGCAGCCTCTGCTCTTTTACGCTTCACCACTCTGTACCTGGAAGATGGGGTGGTCCCTGTTGGTGCTGCAGCCACGCGCACCTTGGCCAGCTCAGCCTTGTTGTCTGTCATGGAGCCTGAGTTGTTTCCATCTGATCTTGCAGCTCTCCATCCCACCAGCAGCGACATCAGCAGCAGCAGCAGCAGCAGCAGAAGCGGCAATGGCAAGGGAAGGCAAAGAGGGGATGGTGGATGGGGTGGACGGGGAGTCAGCGGCAGCAGGGGAGGGGGGTTTGAGGGGGAGGAGGTGGTCTGGGATTGGGAAGAGGTGAGCGGATGGAGCGGAAACAGGGCTGCAATGGATGCAAGCGTGGGGGGGAGGGGGAGGGGGAGGGAGGGTGCATCGGCTAAGCAGAGACAGAAGCTACAGAATCAGCAGCATGCCCGCATGCAAAGTTCCGCTGAGGTGAGTGTGGTGGACCATTTGCAGAGCATCTATGCAGGAGAGGTGAATGTTTTTGGTGTTGGCCACCAAGCCTTTGCTTAGCGCTCATTTTGAGGTACATGCAGAGCTTTGCAGAGGTAAGATGATGGGGCAAGGCGTGCAAATTCTGAAGAGGGAAATGCACAAACGGGAGGCTGGGTGGCAAGAAAAAGCGAAATGCAAACTTATAATGGTGCTGTGGGACAATCACAATACAGACCGCTAGCAGAATGTGTGTTCTGTTTTGGTTCCATCACACCTTGTCTGGTGGCAGCAGAGCCGTAAAACAAACTGTCCACACCCTTGGAATGTTGTCAAGGAAAACCCGCACATGTAAGCAAGCACATGTAAGCAATCCTCACTGTTTCTGGATTGGAATTTGGCCAGGTAAGCTTTTCTCATGCCTTCGTTCTGGTCGAAAATCCTTCTTTCCAAGGCGCGCAACTTTAAGACTTCTTACAAGGCTAGCAAGCGCAGCGAGCCCTTTGAAAGCCCTAGTAAGTGCCGCCGCTAGCTTAGGACGAGGGTTCACTCTAAAAGTGTAACACTTTTTTATCCTTGGCAAATCATTCCAAAAAATCATCATTAATTATTAAAGCATTTTTAAAAAGGCCTAGAAGAACTCGCGAGCACAAGAACACGCAGAAAGTAAAGCACCTATCTACAGAGTTGTCTACAGAGCCCTAAAACTATCGCATTACTTTGAATCGCTGCTACATGCCTCCTGTCGAGAGCTGGAATAGAGCAGCAAGGTGTATGAACGAAGGATTTTTATTACACATTAAAGCTGTGCATTGCTGTAAAAAATTATGTTATCGCGAAATATAATTTTCACTCTGTAATTATAAACTTGTTACAAGGAAACACGCTATCATCCTTGTTGCTAAGCATTACACGCACAGAGAAATCCACACACACACAGCGCAGAGAAAGCACAGCTATATCATAGCTGCGCCTTGGACTCCTAAACCAACTTCTTTTCTATGGAATTGATTGTGGCCAGGTAGCCTTTTCTCACACTTTAATGTCTCACTGTCGCGCTCGCTCAAGCTCACAAAAGAAATTTGTCATGGCTAGCCATGGGTAAATAGGGTGTCCCAATATCTCAAATAGGCTCGCCGAGCCTAGAAGAGGCTCGGCCTCTTTGGGTAGGGCCTCTTTGGATACACAGATTTATTGGGTGGTTTTAGGCAATTTCACACCATTTTGGGGTGAAAAGAGGGTCACCGAGGGTGAGGCCCATCCGCCAAATAGGCTTCCCGAGCCTCGCCTAGCCTCACCCTCGGCGAGGCTCTCCTAGGTAGCTACCCAACCCTAGTCATGGTAGAGAATCGGAACCTCCTCCATGAAGTCCACACGCATGACCAAGGCAAGTTCACAAAGACTGATGTGTGACAGTGCACGCACAGAGCCCCAGCCGCACAATCAGCCACACAGTCAGTGCATGTGCAGAGCCGCAGTGCAGCGCTGAGCGCCAGCATGAACAAAAAGAACAATGAATGCCCGAGGGAGTTGGAGGGAATTGTATGCATTTGAGAATGTGATGGAGCGGGCGTTGAAAAAGAGAGAAGAAAGCCTCTGTGGCAGTTGGTAGAGAATTTGGAACTACCAACAGATGAAGGGATATTATAAAACTGGTAGATATGAGGTCACATATCTCGCTTCCCCAACACCAAAATTCCTTTGCATTAGCAATAAGATCAGCAATGTTTCTTTTGTATGCACTTCAAACACCAGATATTTGCTTTGAATCAATTTTGAGATGTACACAGAGCTCTGCTGGTGTGGGTTGACAGGACCTTGTGCACTTTTACGAGAGAGGCCCCCACCCTGCCTACAAGGGAAGGAAAGGAAAGGGTTACATAGCTGCACCTGCCTATGAAGGCAGCTTAGCTGGCGCAAAATCTACAAGAGGCCTCTACCCTCTGCCTGCAAGGCATCCCTGCAGGGCTGGTCCCCTACGGCTTGTTAAGTTGGACAGTGAATTATAAATTTCATTGATTGATTGCGACCATTGTGATGGGTGTGTGGTGGGACAAGATGGCTCAATATTCTTAGCCATCACTGATGGCATCAGTACAAAACCGTCAGTTAAAATGCATGATTACCAGGCCTCATGACATTGAAGGATTGTTTATGTTTCCAGTCTCCCTGCAGCCTTGCAGAGCAAAACGCATTCGACTTTGCGACGTTTCCTACCTCTTGCTGCACAGGCTCTGCAACAACTTGTGCCTTCTCATGTCAGGCAGGTCTGTAAATTTCGGATCCTGAAACATCCTGCACAGGTCTGGCAAGTTGCCATCACCAATTTCAATTACAACGTGTTTTGCACGCGCTGCATCAATATCGTACGCACAGTCCAGACTGTGAGCCATCCACACTTTGCACAATCTTAATGGATCATTTACATACAATCCAATTATCCAAAGGTTTCTGCATGTTGCTCACATTCCGTGTGCAGGTCCAACTGCGAAGTCTAGAAGAGCAGCACTCCGTGCTGGATCTCTATGTCTGGCTTGCTTACCGGATGCCTCATGCCTTTGTGTAAGTCGCCAAAGCGTGGTGCCTCTTTTTGTGTGCCTATCATCATGGCGCTTGCATGAACATGTCATGGAAGCAAAGTGTGAAAAGAGGAAAGCGTATGCTGGAAAGCGCACATCAAGGAAAGATGTCCCAACTGTCAGCGCTGGCTCCAGCAGTGAGTCCCGCTAAGTGCAGGCAAGCTAGGAACAACAAACTCATGTGGATCCAGCGAGTTGTCAGCCATGTGTTCCAGGCATGCACCTCTGACCATCAATTGTCACAGAAGCACGTCTGTACCATGCGCTTTTGCACCATGCACTTCTGCACCATGCTCTGTCCCATGCGCTTCTGCACCATGCACGTTTGGGCCATATCTGATGCTGTCGTGCAGTGAGCAAGCTTTCATGATGAAGGAACAAAAACAGTGCAGCTGCTTGCATGTGCCACGCGGTCCCACACTTTCCCGTGAGCTCCTGTTTTCCCTGTGCACAAACGGATCTGATGGCCTCCTGTTGATCCTGCACACAAAGGTGTCTGGATGCTGCAACAGCAGAGCGCACCTCCACACGACCCCCTCTATTTTCCTGTGCACAAAGGGATCTGGATGCTGCCATAGCAGCACGCACTGAGCTTGGAGCTGAGATCGAGCGCACGCTGGACACGCTTGCGTTTGTGCGCAATGCTGCTTTTGAGGGGGACGGCAGAGGCAGTGACAGCAGGAATCGCAAGCACAGCATTCTGGATGCCATTCCAGCTCAGACTGAAAAGGGCTGTGGCTGGTCCGGCCGGGAGGGTGTCGATGGAGTGTCTCACGGCAGCGGCGTGGCCCACAGGGCAGCAGGCAGAAGCTGGGATCTTTGCAAAGGCAGCAGCCATGGTGAGAACCAAAGCAAGAAAAGTGTTAGAGGCAGTGAAGTTGATTTAAGGGCTGGTGCTGCAGGCAGCAGGTATGCAGTTGCTCGCGAAGGGAGGGGGACGAGGGGGTTTTGGCGGCAAGAGAAGTGGAGGAAGTGGGGATGGGAAGATGAGGTGGAGAGCAGAGAGTGTCGTGCTGCCAAGGAAAGTCTGCTGTAGGCTGTAGGTGGAGTGTTTTGATGTTTGTGTTTTTTCGATGCAGTCAGAACAGCACCTTGACATCCAACGACCTGACCAACTGACCCAATCAGTTGTCCAACTACCTTGCGGCACGTCTCGTCAAAGCAGACTCCAGAGGTGTTTGAGACTGGAGAAAAAGAGGGAATCTGGCTCAGTTGGAAGTTTTCTACAACCTGCCCCATTGAAAGAAACAAAATGCTTGCAAGAACTCCAAGCTGAAGTCAATGAAGACTGTCTGGACCTAGCGCCGGTCCAGATGGCAACCCCTTCTACAACATTGCTTGGCTGGCTCGGCAAGAGGCAAGGCCGAGTACATCTGGATCTTCCTCCCCTATTCCCAAAATGATGTACTTCCCAGACCTTGAGGATGCTTCTCAAATCCAATCTGCATGTTAAACACAGGCTTGGCTATGCAGACTGCAAGACAGGCTACAGAGTTTACAGAAGTAAAGAAGGCCCCAAGTCAGAACGACTGACTGCTAGCCTGCTCATTAAAAGAAAAAAGTTTATAAAGAAAAGGATACAGTTTTGATTCATAAAAATAAACATATCAAAAGATTGTACATAGTGAGTGGAAGACAGGTATGGAACCATCTGGGAAGAGGCACTGGGGAGTGAAAGAAGAGGACCAAAGAACAAGGAGCATACCTTTGGCAAAGAAAGCAGACGTGGGGGTGTGTGCATTTGAAAATGCACATTATCTAGCACATCCTCTTGGACATCACAAAGGTCGCAGGTAGAAGAAACAAGACAGGCTACTACACTTATTACCAGAGTTTGCTCCACATGTAAACAGAAGCGTGCGAATACCAGAAAGGTCCATGCTAGCCAAAAGTTTGCGTGCTCTAAGGATAGGATAGGATAGTGCTCTAAAGAAGAGTCCCCTAACTAGCAAGCTAGCAAGGGTCTCGCCACAGGGCCCTCGAACTTAAACTAGACACAGCTAGCTTAGGAGAAATCCAGAAACAGAGCTAATGGGGATCGGATGGTTGTAGGGGTCAGGTGACAAGGGGTTACGAGAGGTTTGGCCTGCAGCCCGAGACTGTGGCTGATCGGCTGCGGGTTAAACATTCTCATCCAGCATCAAGAATTGAAACCAATTCTGACAAAAATTTTGAAAATCTGTACGGGTCTTGACTTAGAGAAGCATTGATCTTGTCAGGCTGAGAAAGTGACGCAGCCATAACAGTGTCTTGACATCCCATGACCAGATGCGCGACTTGTGAAACACGATCCTCGTGGGCGATGATACAACAGTACTACTGCGCGGCGCAAATAGAGAGCACTGGTGTTGAGAGAAGATAGGAGGGTGTTGATGCTGTGGCGCACAGCAACAAGCGGTTTGGCTGGGGATTCTAGCTACTGACAGATATGATGCAGATCCTGGAGAGTCGGCTTGACTCTTGCTTGCTTGGCTTGCTGGCTAATGCTATTGGTAATTAGGCTGAACTTCGTATATACGGTGGACTGATGCACTTAACTGGCGTGGCACTGCTGGCTTCCTCCTCCAAAGGCTAGGTGAGCTTACTCACACATGGGCTACTATATTAGGGGCTTGACTGGTTTACAAAGATGATGAGAACAAGATGGTGTTACTACGAGTTCCTACGTGAAGTAAAGGTTCTCTCAACACAGCCTCAGCTGTGTTGCCACAAGGATAAATACCACTGTCCAACTAACTCAACTAACTTGCAGCACACTCTCGGCACAGCAGACTCTCGTCGTGACAATCTCTTGATTGATTTGAGAACAGCCAAAAGTCGGAAGCTCACCATGAAAGGAATCAAGTCAGCATTTGGAAGCTGGGCAAAAGTATGTAATGATTTAAAAAGATCAATGAACATGTCCTTGTATTTTCTGCGCAGCTTATACAACTCATAGCTATTGCAATAGAAAAGAACATGTTTCTCGTCCTGGACCTCAGCTCACCCACACTTATCACTAATATTTGAACCACCCAACCATCTACAGGACTCAACCTTCGAGCAGTGGGCACGAAGCCTGGACCTACTCACATTCCTCATGACTCCTTTATCCAGATCCTTAGATAAATATGATGAGATACAGAAGGGTGTGCATGCTGTTTGATTTAAAAGCTTTCTGCACCAATGATAATAAGTTGCTGCTTTCTTGTTCACCTCTTGGGACTGAGTGCATCCGCTTCTCTCCATACCTTCTGCTGCCTGTACCTCAAATCCGCTCAGAAATCCTGCGTGGGGATTTTAGAAACACTCAGCATTTTCTGCTTAAACATATTTTCATAGCGCATGCCACTAAAAGCTGTAGACACACGTGCAGACCAACACGACTTTTCACTATTAGCAAGGTGAAAATCCGGTTTCAGTACTCTATGTAATGTATTGCTGTTTGATTCAAGCAAACTGTTGGAAAACTTGACAATGGCCCTACACCAATAGAACCGCAAAGGCTCTTGGCCACACTCTCTCAGTATTGACCAGTTTGTGGCAGTGCTCTTCACACCTAGAACACGCCTTGAAGAGCATATTTGCCTTTTCTGAAATCAACTTTTGAACTCACTGCCTTCTCGTAGGTATTCTGTACCCCACACTTGGCACGCGTGCATCCCAGCCGGAATGCCATACACCTTAAAGAGCCAAATCAGAGCGTGTGGCCTATTCCTCAGATCATGTTCATGCACAAACTCCTTAATCCTTTGCTGGGCAGCCATGTAAGGCCGCACAGTATGCTCCTCAGACACCTTATAATTCATGTGCTTGTCCACAAGCATGCTGAGATATCTAAACTGCTCTTGTTCAGGAAGAACCACATCTTCATACATGAAATTCGGCAGGAAATAACACGACCTGCTATTGAAGTGCATGACCTCTGACTTTGATGTATTGACAGTCAGCCCTTTTCTCATTGCATACTATGCAACCCTAGTAGGGTTATAGGCCATGCTTCTGGGCGCCCACTGGCAGGCTCTCCTTCTCCTGCTCTCACCGCCATGTGCCCAGCAAACTCTCCCCCATAATTCCCCTCGAAACTGAAAAGCATGTTTGGTGTCAAAAGAAAAAGAAAAGAAAAAGCTACGTAGGCAGAGAAAACTCTCCCTACATCAATTAAGGAAAGAGAGACACATTGGCTCAAAGAGCCGTGAGTCTCCCTCACCAGAAGATGACAGGGAAATTAATGTGGATCTGGTGGGTTTCTGGCAGCACGCTGCTCCAGGGCACCAGTGTTGTGATGAGTGTTTTTATTTTCAATGGTACGACTGGTAGAGGTAAGTTTGTGCGCGAATTGTACAGAATGGGCATGGAGTTTTCTTGCAAGTGTTTCAGATCTCTGTGAGTCAATCCCTAATTTTTGAATTGATCAAGGGTATGGGCAGTGTAGATAGTCCCACCCACACCCAGGAGCATTGGGTGGATAGTAATCTCTGCACCTTGGAGTTGTTTGCACAGTTCACTGTGTTGTTGTTGTAAGGCTTCTAGCTGGGCACTAGGCCTCGTATCTTTACAGTATTTGAAGTGGATATGGCGGGCTGGAGTTGTGCTTTTCCCCATACTGTGCAGTACTCGGTGTGAGGGTGGAGTGGGTGGCCTGTTTGGATTAGTTGGGTGAGGAGTGACCAATATAGCATCAGGGCGGCTGGAGTTGCGTCTGGTTTGAATAGGAATCATGGGTTTGAAGAGGTAGGAAGGCACAGCACGATTAGAGACTTGCTCAGTGACTTGCAGGTCGTGCTGGGCCAAACGGTTTGTGTTGCCCGCATCCAACTGCACAAGATTTGCCCCATAAGAGCTTTCACTGACCAGTTTCAAAATCATCCTGCAAGCAATATTGTGACGCGCATTTACCATGATACGCATGACGGGGCATTGGCAGCCAGATAGGATGTGGAGAGCGCTATCCATGTGATGGCAATGTCAGTCCTTGATCTTTGGATGGTATGTCAGCTCGATTTGTATGCTAGTGCCTCATGAGTCAGACTTGGACTGCGTAGTCTTTCTTTCTTTTCTTTCTTCAGACTTGGCTTTTTGTATGATTAGTCCCAAGTTGCCAAGAGGTTTAATGGTGTTGCCATTATGGGTAGTGCCTGCCACACCAACAAAGATTATGTGCAAGGTCACCTTGCTGTTCCTGTTTGAGTTTCTTGAGCTGTGGGTTTTTAGCCTGGTTTTTAGGTTGGCATGCTGGGCAGTTGCAGCATTCAAAGTGGGAAAGAGTTTGGTATCAGGGCATAATTTAAATTCAACCAGAAATGTCCCTCTTTTGAGGGATTTTGAAAGGATCAAGGTTGGCAGGTCGGCCTGGGAGCGCACAAAGACAGAGCATTTTTGGTGCCGGGCAGAGGAGCCAGTACCATTGGCAAAAACCCAGTCAGGAATAGCTCAAGAGATGTTTTGGGGGTCCTCTGTGACCTGACCCAGGAGTCTCTCATTGCGGCAGGCAAACAAATAAGGGATGAGCCATATCTGCCTTTGCTGAAAGCTTTAATACAGAAGCTGAGACCGGCCTGGTGCCTATCGGTGTGCATACCATTCATTGTTAAGTTACGACACCTAAGGGCAGTGTGATAATGCTGTCCATTTTGCCACGTAATGGGCAGCGTGCAGAGGTGGAAGACATCTTGAATCTCATGGCAGATTTAAACCAATGGCAGCACGATGTGCACTTGATCGGAAATCAAGTACTACGGCAAGAAATCTAATGTTTGTTGACTCTCCAAGGCTTGCTAGCTTGGCCAATCAGGGGGGAAGCTTTCCTCAATGCACGCAGCTTCTTGGCTGGCAAAATTTTCTATTTTTTTCCAACAAATTGCGAAGGTAAAACGCCTGGGCTGAATTATCAGAAATACGTAGGCAGAGGAAACTCTCCTTACATTAAGTTATTGACAGCACGCCTGACATGCTGTGCATTACACGTTTTTGCACGTGTTCTCCAGATCGGAGAGGTGGAGCCGGGTGCTTCCACAAACTCTCCAGATCTCCACTAGCACTTTTTTTGTAGCTCTGTGGTGGAGGGGACTCACGGTTCTCCTGAGCCAATGTGTCTCCTTTTCCTTAATTGAAGTAGGGAGACTTTCCTTCGCCTACATAGTCTTTCTTCTCTTTCCTCCAGATTGAACTGGTTTGGCTGGCATATTCTTGCTAAGTTGCTCAGAAGGCAGGTAACCCTTTCCTTTCCTTTTCCTGCAGTATGAGACGTAATGAAGTTGTAAGAAGCAGCACAACTCCAGCCAGACAACTTCATAAATTGAACATCCAAAACCGCCATATCCGCTTAATAGAAATTAAATACTGCAAAGATACGAGGCCTGGTGCCCAGCTAGAAGCCTCACAGCAACAACACAGCGAACTGAGCAAACAATTTCAAGGCGCTGAGATCACCCTCCACACAATCCTTCTGGGTGTGGGTGGGACTATTTATACCGCCCATACTTTGGATCAGTTCAAAAAACTGGGGATTGACCTGCAAAGGTCTACCAAGCTTGCACGAAAGCTCCATGCCCATTCGGTTAAGTATGCCCATAAGCTTGTTACCACTAGATGTGCTATGGAAAATAGTGATGCTTCTCACAGCCAGGTTCTGGAGGCGGGTGCTTCCAGTAACCCTCCAGATCCCCACTAGCATTTTTTTTGTAGCTCTGTGGTGGAGGGGACTCACGGTTCTTCTGAGCCAATGTGTCTCCTTTTCCTTAATTGATGTAGGGAGACTTTCCTTTGCCTACATGGTTTTTCTTCGCTTTCCTCCAGATTGGACTGGTCTGGCAGGCACATCCTTGCTAAGTTGCCCAGAAGGCAGGTAATCCTTTCCTTTCCTTTTCCTGGCTTAAGGCCAAAGTTCAATGTATGCTACACTAAACTTTCCTTTTCTACATCAATTTAGAAAAGGAGACACACACAGATCCAACTTTGCGAGCCTCAAATTTGCAAGAGCTGGTAATCTGTGCACATTTTTCTTAGCCATCCAGCGCGACCAATTTACCAATCAAGGGCCTGTTTCCACTTGCGCTTTTTTCTCCTTTTCGCCGCAAATTTGAGAAATTTTCTCCCAAAAAACCATTTCCACTTGCGGAGAAAAAGGGAGAAATTTCTCCAGAAAAGGAGAAAATTCTCTAGAAAGGGAAAATTATTTTGGACCCCCTCCGACGAGGTCCAATAAGATTTCCAGGCTTCTCGAGAAAAGAAACGAGACAAAAGAGGAATGCAAGGCCAGCAGAGAGGTGAAAGGAAAAGCTCCGCAAACGGTAAACACCTCAAGCGTTGTTTCGGGAAGGAGCAAGACCCCCACCGCCACAAGGGCTCAACTTCGGGGCCCCTTACCGCCTGGACAAGCCAAGGTATTTATCATTTTCTGTGATTCGTAGGAGCAATCAAGGAAAAAGAAAAACTAGGTAGGCAGTGTAACACCTAGATCAATTAAGGACAGGGGGCCACATTGGTGTACAGACCGTATGACCCCCCCACCAAAGTAAGACTGAGAGAAGTATGGCAGGCAGAGAAAGAAGACACACACACATTCGCGCGCATGCACTCACGCATGCACGCACACGCGCATGTACGTGCGTACACACACACACACACACACACACACACACACACACACACTCACTCACTCTCTTGCATCTTAAGCAGACAATTCACACATACATGCGCATGCACAGGGAGGGATTCTCAAGACAGTGGTCTCCCTTATAACCTGCTCAGCTCTTCTCACACAAATGCGTACCAGCTACCGCCTCAGAATGACTGCGGACATTACTTCGCTGGCCTGCTACATTTCAATCTTGACAAATGCAATACGCACCAATGCACATGACCACATGACGCACGCACACGCAACAGCTTGCACCCAAAATGGTGCCTGGCAGGAGAATATGTTGAAACACCTGGGAGTTGTGCTCACTTCCTTTGCTCCTGTCACTCCTTTTCCTGCAGAACTGTGACAGGAGCCCATATGACATCGACTGCTGGACCTGATCCTATCGGCCCTGAGGCCGCCTCAATCAGCAGCCTCCCTCCAGAGGTACGTATTTGTGTGCTCGTGCCTTTGGGAGTACAAGGGTCTCAAGAACATAATGATGGTGAGCAGTTTCTTCTAGAGATCCATGGGCAATATGGAATTATTCCAAAAGTGCAGGTGTCCCACAGTCGTGTGTTGCTTCGTTTAGAAGGCCTGCACTTTGTGTCTCTCGCACACTTGCACGCCCTACAGCCCAAATGGTTGTTAGGATTTCAGTGTGTGCGCTACCATCCATTACTTTGGAACATGCGAATGTCAATTCTTGTGGCAGCACAACCCATGTCCCTCTAGCATGCCTTAGGCTGTGCAGAGCTACTGCAACTGATGTTGACCATCGTAATACCTACTCCATTGTTTTTGATGTCCAGCTTCACATTTACTTCTGTAATCTTTTACACGCCACCCTAAAACGCAGTTGCTGATGCTCATCCTCCTTCATGTAGACAGTGCGGCTGACATGAACTCCCTCTCCCAAACTTGCCAAGGCATGTACTCACTGGTCCTCGACCCCCACTTGGCTGCTCAATGGTTGCTTAAATGCCAACCCACCAAGGCAATGTGGCTTGCGGCAGAGAAAATGCAGAGCACCGACATTATGCTTCAGCTGCTGCACTTGGGAGCCTCTCCGGCAAAAATGTATGACGGCCGGTACTCTTCATACACACCACTTAAATTGGCAGCTATGTGGGGCCACCCCAAAGTTGTGGAAGTGTTGCTTCAAAATCATGATGTGCGGGGCAATGTTTCTGATGCTGGTGGTGCCCTTTTTACCACAATTGAGAGAGGCGACATCGAGTGCTTGAAGGCTTTGCTTGTCCCTCATTCACCTGTCCATGCTAACTCAAGGGTTGATTCAAGCTTCTTCTCCTTGATGTTCCCCGATTTCCCCCGATCCTCCCCGCTGCATGCCGCTGCCTCGTGCCCAAACCGGAACGCCCCCCTGGCAGCAAAGGTGCTGATAGAGCATGGTGGTGTGTGTACTGCACGTGACTCTGACGGGCAAACACCGCTCCACATGGCATGCGTCGCCATGCGACCCATGTCATACCGGATGCCATGCAACCCCTCAACACAGTTTGAGGTTGTGCGCACCCTCCTCAGTGCTCCTGGGGGCCCCAATGCGCTTGCTGTGCGTGACAGTCTGGGGAGGACACCGCTCCATGTGGCATGTGGTCGTGAAGCATCATCTTGGGTCATTGATTGCCTGCTAGGCACTCCAGGAGGTCTCACCGCACTCAGCGCACCTGATAATCGTGGGCAAACTCCGCTCCACAGTGCTTGTGGCAATGCGTCATCTCGGATTGTGCCCATCCTTCTCGATGCTCCTGGAGGTGTGGGCGTCGCTGCACGTGTTGCTGCCCGTGATCACAGAGGGCAGACGCCTCTGCATGCAGTATGTGGCTCCACACACTGCAGGCCGTGGGATCAGGTCGATGTTGTGCGTGCCCTTCTAAACATGGGGGGTTTGGACGTGATTGACGCAACTGACAATCAAGGCCGCACGCCTCTCAGGCTTGCAGCAGAGAACGCCGTAGACTGCTGCGAGGTCCTCCTTCATGCTGGCTCAAAAGCCCTGCACATTCCTGACAGCATGGGCCTTACCCCTGTGGATGTGTCATTTGGTGGCGCAAAGAGGCTGATGCTGCGCTGGAAATGAAGGCCTCTTGATACTTCAGGAAAAGAGTGCATGTCAGCACAGCTGCTGCTGTGTGTTGCTGAGATTTTTGTAAGAAACCTGTTGAGTGTGTTGACATTTCAGACAGGGCATGAATCTCCATGAGCATTGGGCTTGAGAGATCACGCAAACATGGCATGTCTGAAGCACTTGCTGCTGAAAAGACATTTTCCAAAGAATTGATGTGAGACTGTCCTGTGCTGTGCTTTTTATGTTGTGTGCGGCGGTAATGCTTTTTTTACAAATTACAGAAATTATTGGTACCATTGCTGGCTTTGTCATCCTTTATTTGTCTCCA
Source organism: Dunaliella primolecta (assembly GCA_914767535.2). Classification (NCBI taxonomy): domain Eukaryota; kingdom Viridiplantae; phylum Chlorophyta; class Chlorophyceae; order Chlamydomonadales; family Dunaliellaceae; genus Dunaliella; species Dunaliella primolecta. Next base: position 13,254,471 of record OU611755.1, read on the forward strand.
TTAATGGTAAATTGGTCACTCTAAATGGCTGATGTGTAATTGGACCTTAGTGTCACTTTTTCCTGAATTGAGAGAAGGCAAGGGTCACCTGCCTAAGTGGGCTGCTTAGCTGAAGCATAAAGGTGCCTGTAATGGTTACAGCGGTTACAATGGGGGGTGACCTTCAGCCAGGTCGTTTGGCTGATCGGCTTGTGGCTGGTCTCTGCCAGCCAAAAATAAATCCATAAGCTCAGACACAAAAAAGAAAAGCTTTGCGTTTCGCTGATGAAAGAACTGATAAACAAATTGAAAGCTCACTTGATGCAGTTAAAAAGGTTGCGTCTCAAGAATATCCTGGAAGTAAGGTTCAAAAAGCACTTGATACTTGCGGCGCAGAGAATAAACGTGTCCATTAGTACAGTTAAAAAGGACATGTGCTTCATCTTGAGTTTGGTTGCAAGGGCACCTGTCACACACAGAGGCACCATCATCCTGCCAAATAGCCGATTCAACTTTCAAAGTATGAGCACGAAGCTGGAACCTGCTCACATTACGCATAACTTGCTTAGGCAAATCCACAAAAAGATACCAAGGCAGGGGTGCATAGGTTTGGCGAGCGTTGCAAGCAAAAGGAGTAGCAAACCAAGAAGCATGAAGGTGCCTGTAATTAAACCAAGCCAAAATGTCAACTAGAGAAGGGAAGGGAAGGGAAGGGTTACATGGCTGTACCTGCCTGTGGGGGCAGCTTAGCTGAAGCAAAAAGTGCCTGTAACCAAACCAGTCCAATCTAAAAGCAATACTAAAAGCTCAGTCACAGCATTCCAGGCGTGCAGTCACGAACTTGGCTACTCTTAGGACATCAGCCTGGTTCATGAAGTCTTGAAGGAGTGATGCACTGCTTGGGGGTGCAGAGCTAAACAGGTGCTGGAACTGAGCACGCAGGTTTGTTATATCCTGAGATGGGCAATCCAGGATATCGTGCCCCTCGTCTTGTACAGTATGCCAATCACACGTGTTGCAACTTCTAAGCTCGTATGGGCACCTACTTCCCTGATGCCGTTGGGTTTTCACTCGAAGGTTGTGACCGGAAAGGCGAAAGCATGAAATACTGCGTAGTGATTTATGAGGGGAAGGAGAAGGAGACAGAAGGAAACAAGGCCTTGTGATGAGTCACTAGCGTCCAAATTGAGCTGCCATGCCATGCAGAGAGTAACGACTATCAATAACTCCAGGCATGCTCTTCATTTTTGGGGGGCTTCTGGGGTGGTTTTGCTAAGCGCGTGGAAGGGTTACAAGGGTTACAAGGGTTTGCTAAGTGCGTGGAAGTGGAAAGAAGAGCCTGGATAGCTGTAACCCTATCCAGGAACTGACGTTGCCCAATGGCTCTGGAACTACAGGCAGAGCAAAGCTGCTGGATTAAGCGCAGTACAAGCAAGCAATACAACCTTTCGCTATGATCATGTCACCAATCTTGGACTGGCAACATCTCAGGAAGTATAAGAGATCCTCCCAAGAAAAACAACAAATTCGATACAACGTTCCTTTCCTTAATGCATGCGGCCTTTGGCCTGCGTAGACTTATCTTTTTTTCTTTTTTTCAACGTTCCAGAGGGGGCTACCTGAAAATATGCCCAAATATGCTCCTTTTTTGCATTTAAAGTGCGCCCACCCGCAGCCATTTGATCTGATTGGGACAACTTTTGCTCTGATGTGTAGCTGGCGTTACAAGACACCAGAGCATATGCTCATATTTGTGTAAGTCGCTCTTTGCGCTGAGATAGACTGGGCTAAAGCTTACATGGAGCACGTAAACCCTAATTTTGGGGAAATGGCTGAAATCGCCACAAAACACCAGCCACTGGGGCTTTTCACTCCATTTTTTTGCAGTGATGTTCTTTTGTTGAAATCACCTTAAATCACTAGAACTCACCCAATTTGGTGCAGTGGGTGGTCAGATATGGAGTTTTGGTGGTGAAAACTAGGGTTTATGCCGCGGCTGATTAGGCACGGTCTCCATAACTGGGAACTTTGGAAACCTATAGAAAGGATCCAAGTTTCAAAGTTCCCAGTTATGGAGACCATATGCAAAGGAGCATGCAAAAAACACCAATTTTAGGCCTCAGATAGCCCCCTCTGACAATGTTCAATGGCATCCTGTCACCATTGAAAAGTGAGCCTTACCCATTTTCCAATATGATGGGCTTACAGTGGCTTCCTCAAAACACATACCCAGAAGGCTGGCAGAGGGTCCGTTCTGCCAAATTTGCTGGAGCCCAGTGAGCAAATAACACACCCATGAATCTCAATGCTAGGATGACATGCCCACCTGTGATACTGTCACCACACATACCACTGGGGCTGCCTCATAGACATCAAATTATGCTCGCTGCAGGATCGGGCATCGAGCAAGCCTGATGAGCACTGGGACTGCCCTGCATGTGCCCCCCTGTCTCATTCCCAAAATTTGGAAGGACACAATTTCTCTGAAGGACACAAAATGATCCATGTGCAATGGCATCCCTGTTGGGAGGCCGCTGAGATGCTACAGATACACCCACTGGGCATATATATCTGGCAGAAGTACAAGCCCATGTGCAAGCCTATGAGCAGGATAGACTGGAACAACAAACAGCAGACCCCCCAACCAATGACAATCTTGTGAAACAAGGCTTTGAAGGCAACCCCCAAAGTCTCCCCAACTCTCCACGGCTCTCAACTACTGGACGCACCATTCGCAAGAATGCCATTTTTGACTTCCAACCCGCAAACCCCCAGACAGATATCATGCCAACATGGCAATGTGGGATAACCATTAGAACTGTTGACCTCACGAAAGAAACCCAACAACGGGACCCATCCGATGAGGCTACAGTACCTGCACAAATGCCTGAAGTGTTCACCTGTGAATCTGCCTGTATCTATAACACAAACGGCAAATCCGTTGGCATGCTCACTGTAGAAAGGCTCCAAACCTTGCTTAAAGCATATGAAGCAGCCAAAAAGGCACGCAAGCAAACCACCATCCGACCACCCGTCCAGGATACAGCAACAGAAATTACGGGCCTCCTATCATGCCAGAAGGCCCCCTCCTGATCCCCATTGACTTCTTTTCTTTGTTTCTTATGGCAAAGGTGATACATGGTGCCTCGGCCCTAGGTATCCTCTTTCCTTGATTGATGTGGGGAGTGTTTTTACTGCCTGCGTAGTTTTCCTCTTTCTTTTCTTTCCAGGAGGCTCAAGAAAAGCAACTCTCTGCTAAAATCAAAAAGGCTCACAAATCCCATGCACTGATCACACCTCCCCACATTCGATCATCCCTGCTTAAATGGTGCGTGGTCTCCAAGGAAAGGTTCTCCAACCCTCTTGAATTGGACTGTACTTACAACACCTACTTCAGCACGAGCTACCGAGATCAGGTCTTTGGGGCGTGCACTGACGCATTTTCTATACGCTATTGTGGCTACTCCTTCTGCCATCCTCCTCATGATGACGAGATCATGTTCCACTCCTGCGCCACGCAGTGCACTCCTCCCTCTAAACCATCAAACCAGTAGCCACCTTCATGCGCTTACCTCACTGGAGAGGCTTTAGCTGCAACGCCTACATGAGCTGGCTGAGGCACTACCCAGGTCTTCTGCAAGTGCTAGCCAAAGCCCCTGCTGGTAACATCCAATTCCAGACACCTCAACACTGGTTCAATACCAAACCTAACCCTGCCCAAACTTCTTACCCCATGCAACTCATTGTTGTCTGGAAAATACATGCCAGAGAGGCGCTAGATAACGTCAACAAAGGCTGGCGACAGCTTCTCAAGCAAAACATACCAGAAGCTCACTGGCTACCCCTGCAACCTCCAAAGTCTGCCATACCACTGCATAATCATCACCACCTCAAACTTGGAGGAAGACATTCCAATCCCTTTCCCATGATGCCCACGCCTGCTCACACAAGTGCCCTCAAACACGGGCAGCCTTTCATCCTGCCACTTACCAAAAGACATTCACATATAAAATCAAGAACTGGAGAGAAATCACCTACACAGATGGTAGTGTCATTCAACATAGAGATGATTCTCCACCACTTCAACTCCTTTACAAGGCTTTCTATAGGGCTCAGCTTGCAGGCTTGCATGAAGCCATAACGCCTGCTCCTCCTAGCTTTGCATCTGAGCTGAAGGGACTCCTTCCTCGCAAGACTATGCTAGAAAACAAGCATGCTAGCAAAAAGGTTAAAGACTCCTTCTCACGGGCCCTGCCAACCCACATCCACACTGCCCTCAAAGAATGGGCCCTGGTCACTCAAGAGGAAATGGCCTCTCCGCTGGACCACAACCCACAATACCGACACTACTGGAGCACTGACCCCCGAGACACTCTCTTTGGTGCCCATCATAACTCCCTCTCATTGTGATATCCAAGTTTTTCTGTCTGCCATCCCATTTACACCGAGGAAGCTACGACTCAGACCTTACGCCATGCTATCTAGTCAACCACTCTCAACACAGAAGCCACTGCTACCTTCATGTTCCTCCCTGTATGGGGACAACACATGATAACTAACCCCTATTCACTGCCTATCCACATCTCTCTTGTGTACTTGGAACCATCGCTCGTACCAACCTTTGCTACAACGATCCACAATCCTCCATCAACCAGGAAATACCCCTTTCTCAGCACACCTGGGATCTACAAATTATTGCAGTCTGGAACACAGCTGCAAGGATTCATCTAAACAATCATAACCCAGCTTGGCTACAAGGTCTGGCTTCGGCTGTACCAGAAGTCAACCAGAAGCTGCACAGTATAGGCAACCATTCTATTCTCAATACAATGCATGCTGATATGCCTGGATTCATTAAATGCCAAAACCTCCCCTCTGACAAACAATGAATATCTAGAAAGCCAACCTATCAACATATTAGTAATCAGGAAGAACTTTTTGTACCTAACCAATCTAGTCCAAACCTTAAGCTCAAAGTCCCTGACTGGAGGACGTGGGCTTACACTGATGGTAGTTGTCAAATCCAGAAAGGCATACAAGAAATTGGAGCAGGCGTCTACTGCCCTCTCACTGACAGCAGAAGTTTTGTCGAGCCCAACGGTGCTGGAATTACCAACACCATATGTCAAGCTGAATTAGCAGCAATTGCTGTTGCAATCACGCACTCTTATTCACACATTGGTTCAGACAGTCTCTCCTCTCTTCACCAAATACGTAAACAACTTGTCTACCCTGAGAAGCACAAACAACATATTCAAGGAGATGTCCTAAAAACCATATCTGCGCTCATTAGGAACTCACAAACCAATACTTGTTTCTACAAAGTAAAATGTCATGCTGGCATTGCTGGTAACGAATGCCATCCACAGTGTGCGGATGCTATTGCAAAATATCAAGCAAGCCAAGCTAATAATAATGTGGCTGATACTAGGATCCCTAGTGCAGGCCCCGGTGGAAATCCTTTTTCTCATTTATTCTGGTTAGCCAAAAAGGGAAAAAAAAGAACACAATGCTGGCACATCCACAGCCCCTACACCCAATCCTAAAATCATTTACCACCCCAATCTTCAAAACGCTCTCAAATCTCATATGCATACAAAACACAGACTTGGATATACCAACTCCAAAACAGGATACTTCTCAAATTATAAGAGTTTTTTTACCACATGTAGATCAGAAAACCAGCAATGCCTTTATGAACATGTCCTGTATATCCACACCCATGAAGCGCACCATCTTACAATATCGCACTGGCACCCTCTATAACCAAAAACATGCGGTTCACTTCAAAAGGTCCACTAACCTACTTTGCCCTCTCCCAGGCTGTCATCAACTAGACAGCGCACACCACATGCTTTCAGGCTGCCAAAATCAGATCATCTCCAGCATGAAAACTGAACGCCACAATGTTGCTGGAAGAATGATCATCAAAGCTCTTAGCAAAAGCCCTTGGGGAGCAGGCTTGGTTAACATGGACATAGGAAGTGGTAATAGGTTGGCGCAGCACAACCTTCAAATCCCTGCACATGCATCAAATAGAATTATACCCCCTTACCTCTTTCCAAGAAAATTTTCTGAGAGATATAGACTCACCTCCAGCCGTCCTGATGCTGTATTGATTACTCCCTATAAAGCCAAACCCACTTCTTCTCCTTCTACCTCCTGCTCACACCATCATGCGTTACGCAGCAGGCACAACCCCACACTGAGGGCCACAGCAGCCAACCGCGTGAGGCAACCCCACCAACTGATTGTAAACCAGTGGCATGTGCACTTGAAATCAAGTACTGTGAAGACAGGAGGCCTGGACAGCAGTTGGAGGCGGCACAGCGGCAGCATGCAGACCTTTGCAAACTCTTTAATGCAAAAGTTGTGACTCTCCACACCATCCTTTTGGGTGTTGGTGGGACCTGCTACACTGAGCACACCCTTATCCAGTTTAAACAACCGGGACTTGACCATCAACGCGCCAATGAACTTGCTTGCAAACTTCATGCCCATTCTGCCATGTATGCAAACAAGCTAGTTACCACTAGGCGTGCTATTGAAAACATGAATACTTCTCGCAGCCAGGTTATGGAGCCAGGTGCTTCCAATAACCCTCCAGATCCCCATTAAGATATTATATTTGTGGTCTTTGTGGTGGAGGGGACTCACGGCTCTTTTGAGCCAATGTGTCTCCTTTTCCTTAATTGATGTAGGGAGAGTTTCCTCTGCCTGCGTAGTTTTTCTTTTCTTTTCTCCACCACTAGTTGGCTCAAGTGTTTACAAGCCGAGCAAGTACACTATTCCACTCTCCCAACACCTGCAGTTGCACATAAAAAACAATAACCGTGGACCTACAAATACCATCAACAGAGCAGAACTTGCAGTTATTCTTGTGACACTCCAGCAAGGGCAAACTGGCATTGCCTCTGACAGTGCATCCTGCCTCTCTCAGATCTCTTAACAGACCTTTAACCCAATGCGCACGAGGACCCACCTCCACGCAGAACTCATCCAAGCCATCTCAAATGTATTAGAGCACTCCCCGCGCCCTGTGCATTTTTTTAAGGTCAAATCCCACTCTGGTGTTATTAGTAATGAGGGGGCTGACGCCTGTGCCCGCGCTGCAGCAATAACGGACATCATGGACGTTGCACTTCCAGATGCCAGGGATCCCTTTCATAACTTTTTCTGCCTCACATTGAAGTCCTCACACAACAGTGACCCACATCACTCTCACACTACTCCAACTCACTACCTCACTAACGTGACAGACAAGCTAAAAACACACATGCACAATAGGCACAAGCTTGGCTCCGCTGATACTTCTGGCTACTATTACAATAGCTGGCAGAGGCTAAACTATACCATCCGGCCCACTCCCCTAAACACCACTGTCTGATCAGAAGCTCATAACCTACCCTCGCAACTTGCCAACAAAGAAATCAGCTACTCTTTTTGGAACTATCCAAAGGTCACCCTTTAACATTAGATTAATGCATTAAATACCGCACAGGAACAGTTTACACTCAAAAACATGCCATCAGATTCAAATTGTCTTCCACCTCTGCACGCTGCCCATATGCAGCGAAATGGACAGCATTAATCACACTACCCTTAGATGCCTTCACCCAACAATGAATGGGATGCACACCGATGGGCACCATGTTGGTCTTAGCTCCTGTGTTAAAGCCCTCAGCAAAGGCAGATATGGACCATCCCTTATTGGTATGGATGCCTGCCAGAATGAGAGACTCCTCAAGCAGGGCATACAAGTCCCTGAAAACATCTCCCAAGCTATCCCTGAATGGGTTTTCCCTACTGGTACTGGCTACTCTGCCCGGCACCAAAGCCGCCCTAACGCTGTCTTTGTGCGCTCCATCCCAGGCTGGCCCTCACACATTGATCCTACTAAGATCCTCCCTCAAGACAGGACATTCATCTTGTAGAATTTAAAATCTGCTCTGATACCAACCCCTTGTTGGTCTTCCCATATTCTATCAGCCATGGATGGTTTGACACACTCCCATATTCTCAAACAGAAGCTGCTGGATTGTGAGCCCATTGATCTCAGTCGTTTTGTTGTAGATCTCAGGACCAGGCATCTACAATATTGGGAGCCTTTTTCCAACACACACCCAAGAGAGTGCAACATTAAACGCTTGACCTTTCACCAGCGGTGCGCTCCTCCTACTAAAAGAGCCTTGGTTATGCATTCTCCTTATAGTCTCCCCAAATACATGTTCCTTGACCTCCCCCTTGAGGTCATTCGCAGCGTGGCTCGGTTTAGACTCCGTACTCACACCTTTCGCTACAAGACAGGAACTTGGAACCACAACTCTTCCCCAAACTGTGACCTTTGTGAGGCTGATGATGATGTCCAGGATGAACAACATGTCCTCTTCCATTGCACACATCCCTGGGTGGTCTCTCTTCGCAGGAAATATGCTCCCTTGTTCTCACAGGCAGAATCTCATGATGTGTCTGCTTTTTCGAACCAGAACAACAACAAACTTCCTTATTTCCTTCATAAATTGATTGCCTTTTATGAGCAGGCTAGCAGTCGCACTTCTTGACTGAAGGCCTTATCCTTGTAAACCTTGTAAACCTTGTAAATTCTGCTCTGATACCAACCCCTTTCCCACTCTGGAAGCTGCATCTGCCCAGCATACCAACACCATAACCAGGCTCAAAAATCGCAGCTTGAGGAACCCAAACAGGAACAAGAAGGTGACCTTACACGTCATCTTAGTTGGTGTTGCAGGCACTGTCTATAATGACTACATCATCGATCCTCTTATCAATTTGGGTTTATCCAGGTAAAATGCTACATCATTAGCATCCAAGTTAAGTTGCCATGCTATCCAAAGATTGAAAACTATTATTAACACAAGGCATGCACTTCATTTTCAGGGGACATCTGGGAGCGGGGTTGCTGGGCGTGTGGCAGTGGAGAGCAGGAGAAGGAGAGCCCAGGCATCAAGGAGCATGGCAGACAACCCTCCAGATCCCCATTAACTCTGTTTCTGGCTTTCTCCTAGGCTAGCTTTTGTCTAATTCAGGCTTGAGGGCCCTTTGGTGAGAACCTTTATAGCTTGCTAGTTAGGGAAACTTTCCTTAATGCATGCGACCGTTTTGGTTGTAGACCTTTCTTTCCTTTCTACATAGCTGTACCTGCCTACAAGGCCAGCTTAGCTGAAGCAAAAAGGTGCCTATAACCAAACCAAACTTGTGAACAAATGCCAACTGGAGAAGGAAACAAGTCTTGAGCTGAGTTCAGAAGTGCCAAGGGCACTAGAAGAAGAGCCTGGGCGTCCAGGAGCATGGTCGACAAACCCCCAATCCCCATCAGCTCTATTTTTGGCTTTCTCCTAGGCTACCTGTGTCCAGTTCAGGTTTGAAAGCCCTATGATGAGACACTTGCGAGCTTGCTAGTTAGGGGGCCTTTCCTTAAAGCACGCGCCCTCTTGACTGTCGTAGACCTTTCTTTTCTTTTCAATCCCTAAGAACCCTGAGGATGCTGCCCTCATGGCATTTTAGTGTTTCCCCTTAAGCTGGATAATGTAGATTTTACTCTTTTTTCAAGACGCACACAATGAACCCAACAGTCAGAAACATCCACCTCGTTAAATTCAAGCTCTGCTGAGACACCAAAGCCGAACCACGCTTGTGCACAAAACTCTTAGATCACATGCCGCAGTATCAATCACATTACACACGAACCTCACCTAACCCCACCCATGGCTTTGTCAGCTCAGACAAAAAAGGAAAGAAAAATGAGAAGTAGATATAGGCAGTAAAAACGTTTCCTACATCAATTAAGGAACAGGGAAGCACCTACAGAAAGGGTCTGTTGCTTCAGGCCCTTATGGGGCAGGTGTGTCACATTAGTCCGACCTGCGTCAGGTCTTGTGTCAGGCAAGAAAACAGCAACTCTAACTCAGCATGAAAATTTAATGTGTTCAGGGTTGTCCAATAAAAAATGATACACATAGAGCGAACAAGCAAATAGGCAAATTTTATGCTTTGGCCTCCTCTTCTCATGATCATTGTCAAGACCAGTGACAACTCGAAGGAAGTTAAACGAGTTAAGAAATAGAAGCCTATGCTTGGGAAGCAACCTGGTGCTGAAAGAACAGGGAGAAACTGAGCAAATTCAAGCTTCCCCACATCACTTTAAGTAGGCCCTCATTGAAGCAGGACGCAAGGACCCCCATTTGTCAGCTCCCCTGGAGCTGCTTCCGGGCATGCTCCAACAATCTGTCCTTGCTGCAGCTATTGGATGTGTCTCAACCATCAGCTGGCTCGGCTGCTGCTGCTGGGTGTGCCTCTGCTGCGGCTGGCTGTACTGGGCGTGGCACTGCCACCGTTTTCTAGTGCACACAGGCGCAGCATCACTGACGCGTGTACCTCATGTAGGGTCTTGACGGAGCCTTGGCTGCTGTCCACGTATTCCTGTGGGCAGGATGAGCACAGGCATGGAACCAGCACAAAACAAACATGCCCAAAAGCATCTGTGAGGATAGCATCATCACGTAGTGTCAAACAAGTCAGGCGATGGATTTCAAACACAATCCGTCTGAAATTCACAACCTCTACAAACAAGAATCGTGTGAGCAGCAGAGCAGGGGTGCTTGGAACAGCTGACAGAGGTGAAAAAGCATGCATGTGACTCCTCGTGAGGGTGAGGTGAGGGTGAGGGCATCGCCCACCCGCACCCACACCTACCTACATCAACGCACTCCCCTATCCACCCACACCAACACACATAAATCTACACACCCACACCCACATCCTCACCCACACACCTGCAGGGCGACAATGCGATTCCGCATCGCCTGCAACACTTTGCCGTAGGACTCCACTTTCTGCTCCATCGCCGCTTGTCGGGCAGCCAAGTCATGTAGACTGATGCTCCCTGGGCCGCCTCCGGCACATGCGCTGCAGCTCCCTTGACCCCCTTGACCACCGTCACTCCCCCCACTGCCTTCATCTACCCTTCTTACGCCACCCCCCTGAACAGCGCACTCCTTCCTCTTGCCATCTTCTTTTGCACGGCAGGGACCCTTTGCGGCGGTGTTGCTGCTGCTGGCAGAGAGTGTGTGGATGGGGGGCGTCCCTGGGCCTTGCACACTGGTCCCTCGGCTATCGGTGCTGTGGGTGGCGGTGGTCATGGCAGAGCTACTGCTCAGATCGCTTATGGCACTGGTGTTCTGCTTGGAGTAGGCACCCTGGTCCCTTACCTGGGCGTGCAGGGCTTGCAGCTGTACATGCAAGCAAGGAATTCAGGCAAAAAAATTTATTGGTACTCTTCAGGCGTAGGCACCCTGGCCCCTGACTGAGGCGTGCAGGGCTTGCAGTTGCAAAAGACGCAAGCAGAAAAAACGGTTTAAAAGTCTCGTGGAAACACGGTGTGTGTGTATGTGTGTGCGTGTGTGTGTGTGTGTGTGTGTTTGTGTGTGTGTGTGTGTGTGTGTGTGTGTGTGCGCGTGCGCGCGCGCGCGCTTTTTACAAGCAAATGAGGCAAGCTGGGAGGCACCTCCATCAAGACTACACCACCTGCGTGCAGGGGCTGCTTGCATTTTGCTTTTACTGAAAGTTCCAGTGGGCTGCTGGCGTTTTAGAGCCAGCACAGGCTGCTTGCGTTCTGGTGTCGGCTTGAGCTGCTTACGTCTTGGTGTCAGCTTGAGCGGCTTACAATTTGGTGTCAGCTCGAGCTGGGCGTCGAGCAAGTGGCCTTAAGTGACGGCTTGAGCTGGGTATCCCCCCCCCCCCCGCCCCCCAAAGCAGGTAGCTTCGGCACCCCGAGGCACTTCCCTCTGAGCCTCTTTTATCCAGAGGGTTATGACACTCACTCATCAATCTTACAGTAGTGCGAGAATACGCAGCGGGCATACAGACATACGGAAGACAGGACACTGTGCATCAGGTAGTCAACCGCTGCAAGAAGCTGGCTGCTGGGTACTGAGCAAGGGGCAATGCCCAAAGCTCTTGGTTGCGCACAGTCAAAAAGGGCAATGCCCAAAGCTCTTGGTTGCGCACAGTCAAAAAGGGCGACTGTGACCAGGGCTTCGGCTCAAGCAGTGCTTTAAGGAAACCCATCCAGATGTCCATCCATGCTACCATCACCAGCCTTCTGCACTGCTTTCCACACTAGTGTCGCAAATTGAGCTGTATCTGAAGTATGCTTACACAAGCAGAGGTAGGCATAAGCATAAAACACTGCGCCTGCAGGGGCTGACGGTGGGCCTACCGCACTCCACCATCACACCTGCCGCAAAAGCATGGTGCAAACATCCAAAGCACCACCAAGCATCCATGCACCTGCTGCTCTTAGCGCTTAGATTCAAGCGCCATGCCATAGCATCTAACGCAATATTCACTTTTGAAGCACCAACACACCCGTCGCTCCAGCAATTAGATGAGATCTCCAAAGCTTAGCAAGTAACGCCGTTGGTGTTGATCCGCACCAACACACCTGCTAATCCAATGCCCCAACGCACCTGCTGCTCCAGCGCATCCACATGCCAGAACTTGAACTGGATATATCTATATATAGGGTTTAGGGTTTATATATATACATCACACCTGCCCCTAAAGCAGCCTCACACCAAAAGCACCACCATACACCGACGCATCTGCTGCTCCAGCGCATCTGCTGCTCCAATGCACCAAATCTAAACGAAACCACTCCAAGACGCGTGCTGCATCATTCCAATTCCCCAACGCACCAGCTGCTCCAGCGCATCTGCTGCTCCAATGCAACAATTCTAAACGAATCCACTCCAAGACGTGTGCTGCTCCATCATTCCAATACCCCAACGCACCTGCTGCTCCAGCGCATCCACTTGCCGCTCCAAAACCCTCACTGCTGCCTCCGTCCCACCATCCCCACATGGCATCCCTTGGCGACAGTGGTGATCATTGTGCTGTTGTTGGAACTGTTGCTGCTGCTGCTGCTGCTCCTGCTCTTGTTTGTGCTGCATCTGTTGCTGCTGCTGTTGCTTGGAGGTGGTGGATGAGATGGGTGTGAGCAGGAGGGCCCCTGACTCATCGCCTGCCTCACTGCAGGCGCGGCTGCGATGCACGCGCGGGGGTGTGCTTGGTGCACGCTGCTGCGCCTGCAAGCATGGCATAAGAAGTGCACATGCTTATGTAAATTGAGAGCGGCTGCGATGCACGCGCGGGGGTGTGCTTGGTGCACGCTGCTGCGCCTGCAAGCATGGCATAAGAAGTGCACATGCGTATGTACATTGAGAGCGGCTGCGAGGCACGCGCGGGGGTGTGCTTGGTGCACGCTGCTGCGCCCCAAGGAGTGTAGATGTTGGTAAATCAAAAGGCGCCTGCTGCTGTGGTGGGTGCTGCCGTGCCAACGCATGTTTCCAAGGTGCAAATGCACGATCAGCACAGAAGGCTTACACAGAAGTGTGCATGTGCGGGACTCCACATCAATCGATGACAGGTTGAGGAGCCAGCGCCCCTGCGCAAGTGCCTGCTGGGAGATCAAACGTAAGCATGGTAGGGAACCTTCCCTTAGTGCACGCAGCCGGACCTGGCTTCCACAGTCTTTTCTTATATTTCTTTCCTTTTTAGTGTATGCAATTTTTCCTTTTGCATGACCATGGGCCACATATGGAAAAGGAAAGGCTCACAGGCGAAAGGGAGGCAGGCCACTGTGGATTGAGGCATACCCACAAGGCAAAAGATGCACAGGTGTTCTCAAATGAATCAACACAAGACTCCAGTAGATTTGTGGGTGGGGGGACTCACGGCTCTTTCGGGCCAATGCGCCTCCTTTTCCTTACTTGATGCAGGGAGAGCATCCTCTGCCTGCGTAACGTTTCTGATCGTTCTTTCCTAAGATTGAGGAACACCCAAAAACAAAGGGTGTTCTGGTATGAGCTGAGCTTGCAATAGAGGCGCGCAGTGCTCGAGTGTCATATGCACATTTTGAGAATCGTCAGGCAATAAATAGGCAGGACGGCCAAACCCTACTTCGACACAAGGACAGTGCACCTCCTCCAGGAAGCAAGGTGATGCTCGCGCATGCACTGTGCTCCTTGCTGCAGACGAAAGCAAAAGTATGTCCCGCCTTTCCTCGATGCACGCGGCCTTGTAGCTGACGCAGTCCTTTTTTTCCTGTTCATTTGCCTTTTGACTGTGCCACACCACAAAACTACCCATCAAACAAAAACGCAGCATGGCCTGCGCATGAGATTGTTGTTCTCCGTCTTTTGACTGCGCCATATCACAGAACTACCTATCAAACAAAAGCACAGCATGGCCTGCGCGTGAGAGTGCTGTTCTGTCGCCTTGTGCCCCTGTGCCACATCACAAAATTGTAGTTCAACAAAAGCGCAGCATGGCCTGCGCGTGAAAAGGTGCTGGACATTCCCATATGTTGAAACCGATTGAGTTGTGCATGCGCACAGGCACCCCGTGTGAAAAAGTGCTGGACATTCCCATATGTTGAAACCCATTGAGTTGTGCATGCGCACAGGCACCCCGCATGAAAAGGTGCTGGACATTCCCATATGTTGAAACCGATTGAGTTGTGCATGCGCACAGGCACCCCACACCCACACCAACCCCAAAACAAAAAACACATGTTGGATTTGTAGGCAGCATGACACACCCACCCACACCCACACCCACACCCACACCCACACCCACACCCACACACCTGCAGCCGGGAGGCCATCTCAAAGGTGACTAGGGCCTGCCTCAAAGCCGCGAGCTCCTCACGCTTGGCCGAGCCTTCAGACAGCTGCTGGACCTGCATTTCCAGACCAGTGATCACAAAACCGAGCATTCCTGGCACTTGGTTGATCAAGCGCTGCACGCACTTCCCCAGATAAACATATCGTGCTGGTGCAAAAAGAGTTGATGCACAGCAAGTGCAAGGGGTTTTGAAAGGGGACATTAAAGATGTGTGTCATGGGTAAACTAATAGAAATGTGCTTGCACGTGCACGCATACAAGCACATGTGCACACTTGAACACACACACACATGCGCACACACACACACACACACACACACACGCACGCACGCACACATACACACACAGCTTCAAGGAAAAAAGATGTGGCAGGTGCAAGGCAGCAAACCTCATGGGGACAGAATATGGAACTGAGAAGGCAGCGCCCTACGTTGATTGAGGAATAAAAGACATGTTGGCTCTCACCTTTGCTCTTATGTCTTCCAGGCTTGCTTGTTGTTGGTGCATGTCATCCAGGGACGCCACTCCTTCCATGCACACAGTCAACAACTGCACCTGCATGTACAGCCACGTATCATGTGTTACCACATGTCATGTGCAGCCACGTATCAAGTGTTACCACATGTCATGTGCAGCCACGTATCAAGTAATACCACATGTCATGTGCAGCCACGCATCATGTGTTACCACATGTCACGTGTAGGGATCAGCGTCTGCCTATAGCGCTATAGACCCTCATACAACGCTGCACAATATATTGCAGTAAAATGCTATATAACACACTTCTTTCTGAAAACAAAGCACGCCAACCGTCATCATTTCATGAATTTTCATGTTCACCAAAAATGATGAAAATTGGAAACCCCCAGATCACTCTCTTGGCCTCAGATCCCCGAAAAGGGACCAGCTCCACCCTGGGAAATTTTTACCGCCAAAGTTGTGGTTTTTGTTGGGGCGCACATATGCAAAGAGCATGCAAAAAAACACCTGTCTCAGATAACCCCCCTAGTCACTGAAAAGTTGTACTCTGCTGAGGCTAAGTACAGAGCATGTGTTTGCAGAAATGGGAGATGCAGGCTCTGTGGAAATGCTTGCAGGACACTCAGCAAGGGAAAGAAGAAAAGGAATGCCCTTTGCAGCACACAAGCACAATCAATTCAAGAGCACACAAGCAATTCAATCCTAATACACAGAGCACACACGCACACACACACACCCACCCCACAAACACACACATGATCACACGTACCTGTGACTGTAACTGCTCACTGAGCTGCGCCACATGCTGTTCCATTGCTTCCACCCTCTCATTCAAGCCATCCATAGAACCTGCACCATCGGCATCCTCCTCATTTGACACCAGCTCTGGGCCCTTGGTGCTTGAACCAGCTCCTTTGCTGTTACCCTGCTCCGGGTCTTGTGAGCTTGAGTGGCTAGCGCCGGCTTTGCCCTCTGCTAGGCTTTCTTGGCTGCTTGTAAGGCGCGCCTGTACAAAGGCAATGCATGCCTCCATCCCAGCCAGGCGTGCTTCGAAGCCTCTGATCTGCAGGGACAGAGAGCACAAGGCATGATCAGGCAAGATGTGCAACACGTGTCTGCATGAGGGCAATGCACGCCCCCATCCCAGCCAAGCGCGCCTCAAAGCCTTTGATTACTTTCTTTCCAGCCCATCTGTTTTGTTTAGCAAAGCACTGTGGTCCCACCAGCCCACTGGTCCACAGGGTGGTGGACCATTGGGTGGTGGACCATTTGCGCTTGCCCTTTCACAATGGTTCGTCCCTGCCTTCCTGCATGAGCTGTGCGTCTGTCATTCGTGGCTCTGTGCCTCAATTCCTGCATTCCTGGCTTTGTGCCCAATTCCTACATGAGCCATCCAACGGAAGCACAGCTGATGTTTGTCATTTGCAGGCAGGGTGTGTGTGGGGGGTACTTGGTGGAAACTGCGGATGGGTTGTGCTTGGCAGCCTTCCCGCGGCCCTCGTCTGCCATCAGGTATGACTAACCATGTAATTTTCTCGTTGCACAATTCTGGGTTGTGCTGGTTTGTGTTTGTTGTGTGGGCTATGGCTTGCGAAAAAGAGCTTGCAGGGTATAGACCCTGATGTTACAGCAATGTTGGTTACATCGGGTTCCTTTGGACGTTGCCGCTCAGCTCATTGCAACCACAAGAAGCACCATGATAGCAAGGCCATGACAGCAAGCATAACACCGATGCAAGCCCCACGACAGCACAACACCTTGACAACAAGCCCCATGACGTTGCCGCTCAGCTCATTGCAATCCCTACAACCACCGTGACAGCAAGCCCATCACAGCAAGCATAACACCGATGCAAGCCGCATGGCAGCATAACACCTTCGCAGCAAGCCCCATGACAGTAAGCCCTATAGCAGGTACTACAGGATGTCAACAAGACCTGGCCCACCAGCTCAAGTGCGCCAATTCTCCCTGTCCTTCCCGCGTTTCACTCACCTGCTCGCTTGCGCCACTAGCTCCCTTGCGCACTTCCTCCAGGGTGCGTTGGGCTGCGCTGTTGAGTTTACTAGCCACAGGGCCCACGTGGGCCACCACCATGGCAGGCACTTGAGCCGCAACCAGATCAGGCAGCTGCCTAGCTGCAAGGGGCTCTAGTAAGGAAGGGAGTCGAGCCTCTACTAAGGAAGGCACTTGCGAGGCCACCAGATCAGGCAACTGGCCGGCTACATGTGATGCCACCAAGGCAGGTGCCTGGGCTGCTACCAAGGGAGGGGCCTGGACCATCAGCAGGTCGGGTAGCTGGGGAGTCACGCAGGCAGCAACCAGGGCAGGCGCCTGGGCCTCTATCAAGGATGGCACTTGGGCGGCGACCAGGTCAGGCAGCTGGGCAGCTGCATGGTCCTCGAGCAAGGAAG
Source organism: Dunaliella primolecta (assembly GCA_914767535.2). NCBI lineage: Eukaryota > Viridiplantae > Chlorophyta > Chlorophyceae > Chlamydomonadales > Dunaliellaceae > Dunaliella > Dunaliella primolecta. Next base: position 13,272,047 of record OU611755.1, read on the forward strand.
GGAGCTGTGTGGTCACCAGGTCAGGCAGCTGGGCAGTGGCGTGGGCCTCTGACAAGGCTGGGAGCTGAGCTGCTACGAGGGTAGACACCTGAGCTCCCACCAGATCGGGCAGCTGGGCAGTGGCATGTTCCTTGAGCAAGGAAGGAAGCTGGGCCGCCATCAAGGGAGGCAACTGAGACGCAACCAGATCAGGCAGCCGGGCAGCTGCATGGGCCTCGAGCAAGGAAGGGAGGTGTGTGGTCACTAGGCACGGCAAACGAGCAGCTGTATGGGCCTCTAACAAGGCAGGGAGCTGGGCTGCTACCAAGGGAGGGGCCTGGACCATCAGCAGGTCGGGCAGCTGGGCAGCAACACGGGCGGCAACCAGGGCCGGCGCCTGGGCCTCTATCAAGGGTGGCACTTGGGAGGCTAACAGGTCAGGCAGCTGGGCAGTGGCATGGGCCTCTGACAAGGCTGGGAGCTGGGCTTCCACCAGCGCAGACACCTGGGCCGCCACCAGATCAGGCAGTTGGGCAGCTGCGTGGGCCTCAAACAAGGCTGGGAGCTGGGCCGCCATCAGGGAGGGCACCTGAGCTGCCACCAGGTCAGGCAGCTGGTCTGGCACCTGGGCGGCCGTATGAGCAATTACCAAGGCAGGCACTTGAGCTGCCACCAGGTCAGGCAGCTTGGATGCTAACAGGTCCGGTAGCTTGGATGCCACCAGGTCAGGCAACTGGGAAGCCGCCAGGTCAGGCAATTTGGAAGCCTCCAGCTCAAAGAACTTGGTCACCAGGTCAGGTAGCTTGGCTGCTAACATATCAGGCAACTTGGAAGCCGCCAGGTCAGGTAGCATAGATGCTAACAGATCTGGAAGCTTGGAGGCCGCCAGATCAGGCAGCAGGGCTTCTTGCCTGGCAAGCCGCTGGGCAAGACCTTCGACCTGCACCGAAGAAAGATGACGTAAGGTACGAGCGCTGTGTAAGGTGTTTCAAGTCGCTGTTTCCCCAGCCTGCACACTTGGCAGACCCCTCCCCTGCTTTCCTGTGGACCTGGAAAGCAAGGGAGAGCATTTGCCACAAAGCCTGAAACCAAAGCCTTTGAGGGATACAGTATCTCGTGCATAGCAAAGTCAGTGCGAGCGAGCAGCTTGCTCCTTGGGTGAGCACCTAGCTCCTTGGGCGATGCACACCACATGACAGTCAGTGTGAGTGAGCAGCTTGCTCCTTGGATGATGCACACCACATGACTGTCAGTGTGAGTGAGCAGCTTGCTCCTTGGGCGATGCACACCACATGACTGTCAGTGTGAGTGAGCAGCTTGCTCCTTGGATGATGCACACCACATGACTGTCAGTGTGAGTGAGCAGCTTGCTCCTTGGGCGATGCACACCACATGACTGTCAGTGTGAGTGAGCAGCTTGCTCCTAGGCGAGGCACACCACACGACAGTCAGTGCGAGCGAGCAGCTTGCTCCTTGGATGATGCACACCACATGACTGCAGCCTTCATTGCAAAGCCTCATAATTTAGGTTAAGCCCATGTTCTGTTACAAAAAAAACTTTCTATGGTAGAGGCCAAGATTTCACCCATTTCAGCAAATACCACAAAAGCAGTGTTCGCAAGAAACACATGGGACTCTGTGCCCCTGATCACCTGCTGCTTCAGAGTTGGCTGGTTTCCTACTTCTCTGCCCGCGCACACACTGCCACCGTTGCAAACAGGCGCAGGCTGCTGCATGTCCTCCTGAGGTGACTGATCTCGACTTCCCTCCTGGTGCTGCTGGTGGTGGTGGTGGCAGTGGTGGTGCTGTTGCTGATGCTTCTGCAGCTCAACTCTCTCAAGCTGCTGCTGCTCCTGCTGCAATCGCTGCTCCTCCTGCTGCTCCTTCTGCATCTGGTGCTGTGCATCCACCATCTCCTGTATCTGCTGCTGCACCTGCTGCTGGTGTGCGTGCACATGCACCCTCAGCTGGTCCCACAATCGCGCTGCATGCGCTTCTTGTGCACGCAGCTGCGCCGTCAGGGATTCTTGGGCACTGGCCACGTCGTCCAGCTGCAGCTGCACCTGTTGGGCATCAGTCCACGAGTGTAGGCGGCATGGATGGCCATTTTGAAAGGTACTCGACACAATAGTGGTCAGGGATTGTTGGGCACTGGCCACGTCCTCCAGCTGCAACTGCACATGCTGAGCATCACTTTGGGGAGTGAGCGCGGCAGAGCCATTCTTGGAGGAAATGTAGAACTACAAACAAAGTGGTCAGGGATTCTTGGGCACTGGCCGCGTCGTCCAGCTGCAGCTGCCTGCCTACCTATCGAGCAACAGTCTGTGTATGAAGAGTCTGGCCACTTTGAGAAATCTGGTAGTGCGGCGCCTACTTGTACTGTGAAGGTATTTCTCATGACCGATGCCGTCGGTCATGACAGTGGCAATAAAGAATACAATCGCTCATGCGATTTGCTCATCTAGTAGCACGGCATCTACTTGTGCTTTGAAGGCCTTTTGCATGACCGATGTCATGGGTAATGTCATGGCAAAAAGAATAAAATCGCTCATGTCACTCGCTCATCTGATTGTGCGGCACCAACCTGCGCTGTGTAGGCCTCATGGTGGGAACGGAGCGTCTGGTTTGCGCCATCCAGCTCAGATACCCGCACGCCCACGTCTGCATTCCCCTGTATTTTCCAGCGCAACGCTGCTAAGTCAGTGAACACCACTTAGCATGCACACAAAGACAGACGTTAAAGCTTGGACGTCTTTCAATGTCCATGCTATGCTCACAAAGCACGGCAGTGCCAGGGGCTGCACTTTCTCTGTGAAGGCGCTCTATTTCTGTGAAGCACCAGGCATGCAAAGGGCCATGCAGTGCTTGCACGGACCCAGTGCATCCATCGAGACGCACACTCTTTCAAGATACGAGCAGCGAGTGCTCGCAACACACACAGGCACACACACACATAAACACACACACCTGCATGCAGCCCTCCACATCTGCCGCCACGCGTGCCAGCCGCACCCTGCACTGACCAGACTCCGCGGTGGCCTCCACCACATCACGCGACAGACGCGACACACGTGCACTGCACTCTTCCTGCGTAGCGGCAGGTGTGTGTGTGTGTGTGTGTGTGTGTGTGTGTGTGTGTGTGTGTGTGTGTGTGTGTGTGTGGAGTGGGAGGCAAGGTGGGCATGCCCAGAAGCATTTCATGCTAAGACTCTTAGTAAGAGCCCCTCAGCACAGACAATCATTTTAATCGCAGCCATGGCCGGGCTCAGTGAGGGACGGAACCAACTCACCATCCCTGCAGCCATACAGCCAAGGCAGCAAGATCAAACTTATCATGACTAGATGCATGGTAAGCGGAATCAGACTCATCCTTCATGCAGCTCATTATGCCACCAGCATCACAAGCATATCCTGTAGTGAGAAGTGTTACGGGCAATTGCCCACACACAGCGCACTTCACGCAGGAAGAAGTAGGTAATCACACACAACGCACCTCACACAGGAGGATGCAGGTACCCACACACAGCGCACCTCACACAGGATGCAATGCCCGCACACAGTGCAACTCACGCAGTAAGAAGCAGGTAACCACACACAGCGCACCTCACACAGGAGGCTGCAGGTACCCACACACAGCGCACCCTCGGGAGGAGAACGCAAGCAAAGCAAGCAGAACGTGCCATGGATGCAGTCAAGCACATTTGGAGATGCTGCCATTCAATTCAAGGATTCCAAAGCAATGAGAGCTGATGCCCAAGGATTTCAAAGTAGTGACACCTGGTGCCCAAGAAGGACGCCAAAACAATGAGACCTGGTCCTCTCACCGCATCAGCCGTGGCAGCCTCTACATCCCTTGCAAGCTGGGCCTGTCCTGCCTACAGGTGACAGAGGCACAGAATGCAGTAAGGAATAGAAACGCCACCACTTGGATGCAACAAGAGAACAAAATGCCATCAAGCTGGGCCTGTCCTGCCTACAGGTGGCAGAGGCAAAGAATGCAGTAAGGAATAGAAACACTACCACTTGGATGCAATAAGAGAACAAAAATGCCATCAAAGCTGGGCCTATCCTGCCTACAGGTGGCAGAGGCACGGAATGCAATAAACGATAAAAGAAATGCCATCACTCATTGAGTTTGGCTGATGAAGACGCGAACAAAGGGCTCGACCCAGCTGGGCATGGCTGTGCAGTGGAGCACCACGTGCAGCAGCGGCAGCAAACGCAGCACGGCTGTGCAGTGGAGCACCACATGCAGCAGCGGAAGCAAACGCAGCACGGCTGTGCAGTGGAGCACCACATGGAGAAGCGGCAGCAAACGCAGCATGGCTGTGCAGTGGAGTACCACATGGAGCAACAGCAAATAAAGTATGGCTGTGCAGTGGAGCACCACAAGGAGCAGCGGAAGTGCGTGGCGTTTTCTTCACAGCAGCCTCCTCTTGAGAGGCAGGTGGTTCACACTGACCTGCAGATCCTCATTTGATAACAGAGCAACAGCAGCAGCAACAACAACAACAACAGCAGCAACAGTCTTTCTGTTTCTCCATTTCATACAGTGACAGTATGACGTGCTCTCCTGCAGGTCCTCAAGTACGCATGCACGCCGTCCTCATCCCTGCCAACCCCTCCTCATTTGTGGCAGAAACAGCGGCCTCTTACATCAATCAGATCCTCAATCACGACCTGCATTGCCCTTGTTGCTGCATGAGATTTAAATGGAGCTTGGAAACAGGGAATAGCCTCTCACAATGACTTCAAGTACAGCAGTCTCTGACTCTCACCTGCAGGTCCTCAATCATGTCCCGCATCGCTCTCATTTCCGCCACCCCCTCTACCACAGCAGCAGGTACTCCACCGTATGCAGGGAAGCCCTGGGAAGCACTGCCTACACCCCTGGCCCCCTCTGCTGTAGTGGCATTCCCTGCACCTCTCAGCGTGCACCCTGCTTCTGCTGCTCCTTCTGCAGCCGGTGATGTGCTTGGTGGTTCAGATACCTGCACCGACCCCCGCCCTGATCCTCCGTACAGCCCCTGCATCGCATCACTGCAACCCCCATCTGCCGCTGGTTGCTCCAGAGGCACACCACCCTCTGCTGTGGCTGACCCTGAACGTTCCAAGGGTACTTGCAGGGACCTTTTCTCAGCACTCGGGTCCTCAGGGCTGCCGATTTTGCGCTCAGCCGAGGCCAGCCGCTCACCCAGCTCTTCCAGCTCCCTCGTCAGAGTTGCGATCTGGGCACCCATGCCCACTGCAGCTGCCTCTGCCGCCTCCCTGCCTGCTTTTGGGAGTGCACCAGCCGCATCCTGTTGTACCCGCAAGCCATCTGCCTCTGCCACTCCTGCTGCTGCAGCACCACCGCCTTCCTTTTTTGCGACAGCGGACTCCATGTGCACGCGCGCTTCTGCCACTGCCGCCTCCGCTCTTTGTGCCATCGCCAGTGCCTCTCGCATCTGAGCTTCTAGGGCTGCTAGTCGTTCAGCATTCTCACTATAAGTTGCAGGGCTTACACCCGCCTTGTTCTGAGATTCATCTGGCTCAGACATTCTTTCTGCTGCTGTTGCTGCCGCTGCTGCCGCTGCATGCTCCTGTGCTACCTCTACTTTTCTGACGGACTCTGCCGCTTGTTTTGCTGCTGCCTCTGCTCTTTGTGCCATCGCCAGTGCCTCTTGCATCTGAGCTTCTAGGGCTGCTAGCCGCTCCGCATTATCAGCGGGGGCTGCAGAGGCCGCACCTGCCTCAGTCTGAGACCGTTGCGACCTTCCCTCTGCTGCTGCTGCTGCGTGCTCCTCTGATACCTCTGCTTTCCTGCTTGACTCTGCTGCCCGTCTCGCTGCCGCTTCTGCAGCTGCCGCATGCTCCTCTGCCGCCTGTGCTTTTTTCCGCGCCTCCGCTGCTTCTGCCTTGACAGGCAATAACTGAGCAGCCAAGTGGGCAACCTGGGTCCTCAAGTCCTCAGCCTCAGTGGAGGTGATGCAAGCGTGGGGAGTCGCGCCAGCTGCGTCATGTGCTTTGTTTGTGCTGGATTGGTGGAGGCGTCGTTCCTGCTGTGCTAGCAGCTGCTGCTTTTGTTCTTGCTGCTGCTGCGCCAGGGCGTCAAACTCACGCCGCAGCTGCGCTATCGCATCCATCACGGGTTCTAGTCTTGCTGCCTACATGCAGCGTAGAAAAGAAGAAGAGGATTTGAGCATGTGTGTGTGTACGCGTGTGTGTGTGTGTGTGTGCACGAAACACACACACAGAGTGAGAGAGAGAGAGAGAGAGAGAGAGAAAGAGAGAGAGAGAGAAAGAGAGAGAGAGAGATAGAAAGAGAGAGAGAGAGAGAGAGAGAGAGAGAGAGAGAGAGAGAGAGGAAAAACTGTGTTGGTTTGCAAAGCAGTTTACAAGCATTGCATGCAAAGAAGAGGGAAATGAAGAGGAGGTGACTGATAATGGGGAGAGCAAGTGTGCATGCCATGATTTTGCAACAAGGATTTGAGCCAGTAGCAGTGGACTGAGGCATCTTTGTGGATGTATTCCATTCAGCATTGTGCCAGATGATGGTTTATCCATTGAGCCTTGTGTCAGACGGTCATAATTAGGGTTGCCTGATTCCATATATATTTGTCGTATTTCCCCTTTTTATCCTGAGGAAACGGGGGAAATATGGCGCATGTACATGGAATTGATCAACCTGATCATCATACTTGCACCATTGTGCGAGCTCTCATCAGTGACCTCTGACCATATGCTCGCCCATTTGTGCTGTCACCATGGAAAAGCTATAGTTGAAGCAGTGCCAAGAGCCCTGTTTGCATCCTGCAGCTAGCAGAGACATCCACAGTTTCTAACTTTTTGCAAGCATGGTGCCTGGGCTATAAGTCATTTCTGCATACATGGTGCCTTAGCTCTCAGTTGAAGCCCATGTGCAGTGCCCGCGCTCTTTTTTGCATGCTAAGTGCTGAGCTCTCCCTTTTTTTCGCATGCATGGTGCCTTGGCTCTAAGTTATTTCTGCATGCACGCCTGGGCTCTCAGTCATTGTTTGCATGCCTTAGTCTGTGCCTACCACTCACACACACACACAAACCACATACATACATACATACATACATACATACATACATACACACACAGCACACGCAGAGAGCACACACCTCTGCAGCTTCCTGCTTGTCCTTGGGCTCCTGGCTGCCATTATCATTACCATTACCATTGCTGTCAGCATCTGGCTCTTGCTCCTGCGGTATCAAGGTGTGACAACACGGAAAGATGCAAGCAAGATCCCACGTGCTGTGCAATACTGCAGGTGCGCAAGGCAACGACTGTGCAATGCACACCTCCAGATCTTTCAGCAGACCGTGAACGTGACGAAGGATAACCTGGTGGGGTGGAGATGCCCACACACGGGCGACACGGGCGAGGGATTCCAGCAACATGGAGAAACACAAAGGTGAAGCCCACACAGATATATCTCAGCCCACCAAGGATATGTCAGTGGTTGGATTGCACAAGGGCATCTGCATTCTGTGCCAGGGCCTCTCTGTGGATTGCAAGGGTACCTCTCGGTTTGCGTGGGCACCTGCAATCAATGCAAAGACCCCCAAACACAGGGCCTTCCTGCACCGCTCAAGGCCAAGTCTTTGCTCTGCCAACTTGCTCAGTTCCTGGCCAAATTTCAGGCATACATGCGCTCAACCTACGTGAAAGCCCTCCCTACCTGCAAGCACAGATCGTGACCGGACTCCTGCATTCTGCATACTTCCGATCGAGCAGCTTATAGAAACAAAAATTCAACAACAGTCTGAAAGAACGAAAGCTAGCCTGTCCATCAAATAACAAGCAACTCACAGCAGCTCAACTGGCAGCTCTTCCGGTGCACCAAGTCCCCCAGAACTCAGGTTTTCCTAGAGCTGCTGCACACCTCCCAGTGAGCAAACCAACTGGGAGCTCGTTTGAAGCACTGGGTTCCCTAGCGCTTGGGCACCAGTACTACTGCTGCAGCATCCTGCTGCAACCACCCCACGTTCATGGCAACACACGCAAACAACACAGCACCACGCTACAAACTCAACACTATGCTATGAGCAAGCCCCTATTCATGGCACCTCTTGCAACCGCATCAGCAGCTTCACCGCCAGGCCATCCACATACAATGCCAAGTCCCCCAGCCGTTCAATCACCTCGTCATCAAAACATGTGTACTTGATGCATGCAGTCCCATCACGATTTGAACCGGGAAAAAATGTACGCACGATTCAAGTTGCTCAGCAGCTCGTTCATATCCAATCTGTGAGCTCGAGCCGCAAAAACTCACCAGAAGCTTCACCGCTAGGCCGTCCACATACAACGCCAAGTCCCCTAGCCGCTCATTCACCTCCACCAGGCCGCCTTGCAACTCCCCTACCCTGCCCTCTGCCCCTCCCACCCGCCCCAAGACTTGCTGCAACCCGGCCTCCCAGCTGCGCACGCTGCCTTGCAGCTGCAGGAGCCCGCCCTCATTGCCGCTGACTCGGCCCAGCAGCTGCTGCAACAGAGCATCCCCGGACTTAACGCTGCCTTGCAGCTGTGCCAGGCTGCTCTCCGTGCCGCCCAACCGGCCCTGCGCGGGATGTCATTCGTAAAAGTTGCCAGCAGTGATAACCATTGAACAATGCAATGCAAGCAGCCACAGATGGAGCAAAAGCATCCTGCGCTGCACGTTGCCTTGCAGCTGCGCCAGGCAGCTCTCTGCGCCGCCCAGCTGGCTTTGTGCACATCAGCTTGAGAGCGAGCGCATAAAGTAAGCAGCAACCACAATTGAATGACCTGAAGCTTCCTGGCAGCTGTGTTTGACTACTCTCTATGTGTCCTACGTTGGCCCTGTGCTACAAGCAATGAGCAAATTAAGTTTGAACCTTATGTTATTGCACAAGCAGCAATCACCATTGATTGGCAAGACACAAGCAGTAACCACCAAGAGCCCTGGTGCCCATATGCAAGGCCTGGGATTGGAGCCATTGTGCAAAGCCTGCGATTGGATCTCAAATGCAAGGCCTGCAATGTGGAGCTCACATGCAAGGCCTGGGATTGGAGCCAACATGCAAAGCCTGCGATTGGATCTCAAATGCAAGGCCTGCAATGTGGAGCTCACATGCAAGGCCGGCAGCTTTTGCTCCGTTCTGAGCAGAGGGCTGCCAGACCACAGAAAAGGCCAAGACAAGAGATGAACCATGGAAAAAGGTACGCCTACAAGTAGAACCCCTGGCACAAGCTACTTGTTAGCAAGGTTGAGCATCAAAAATCAAGACCGCTGCGAACCTGCAGCAGCTCCAGGCCTAGTTCGGTGCAACAAGCAGCTGCCGTCGCAACCTTTTCCAATCACACTCCTGGCACCACTTACATGCCGGTGAGGGGGCAGATGTCCAAAGTTCAATCAAAAAGCGCACCTGCAGCAGCTCCAGGCCCAGCTCAGTGCCGTTCAGTCGCCCTTGCAAGGATTGGAACCCCGCTTCTGCTGACCCCAACCTCCCGGACAATGCCTGCACACAGGGCCACCGCAGCATTGCCACCACGTTTGCAGGCCAAATGTCTGCATCGTACCGCACAATGTCTGCACATGCAGCTGTGTTGCATACAAAAAGATAACAGCCTCCTGGGGAATGCCTGCGCAGGTCCATTGCAGCGTGGGATTTCGCACAAAATGGTCTGCATTGTGCCGTGCTGCATTTGAGAACAGCAGCCTCCTGGGCAATGCCTGCGCAGGTCCATTGCAGTGTGGGATTTTGCACAAAAAGGTCTGCATTGTGGGATTTTGCACAAAAAGGTCTGCATTGTGCTGTGCTGCATTTGAGAACAACAGCCTCCTGGACAATGCCTGCACAGAGCCAACACTGTGTTTGCTCGTCGTGCAGTGCTGCAAGGAAAGCATGGGACACGTAGGCTTGCATGCTGCACTGCTGCAAGGAGGGCATTGGGAAACCCCAGAGAGGCACAGTGCTGCAAATTGTTCTTCATTACACGTGTTGCTGTGAATGGGTCCACGCGGAGCAATCAATTCCAGGAGGGTCAGTGCAAGAATATTGGAGCACCCACAGCAGTCACATCCACAACCAGCCCTGCCCTGGGTCACCACAAGCATTCTTAAGAGGTGCCACTCCATCTGAGGGCACCAATGCATCTGACAGCACCGATGCATCTAACAACTCTTCAGCTCTGAGTGCTCCTGCCTGAGTCGCAGCATTTCTATCTGGATTCAGAGAGGATGCTTTTCATACACCACGTTTGCCACATGTGCATGTGCTCATTTGGCACACTGGTCAATGGAGCACCTGGGATGCTCGCTGGATCTGGTCAAAAACCCAAATTAACAGCCTCACCTGCAAATGAAGCAATGCTTCCCTTAGCCTTTTTTCCGTAAAACACTCATATAGCTTCACAAAATTCGCTCACCACCCCTCATTCAATTCATTAACCTGCAGCTTGTCTTCAAAGAATGCATCCACCAGTAGCATCTGCACCCTCCACTTGATGCCCAGATCCATCTCGCCTTTCTCAGCCCCTGAAACACTGCCCTGCTACTTACACTCGACACACACATTGTCTGCCAATTCCAACCACGCTCTATCCAGCTGCCGTCCACGCTCGAGCAGCTTTTGCAAATGTGTGCCTCTATGCCCCTGACCCTACATCAGTCTCATGTCGTTTTGACTGGGGGACTGTTGTTTCTGTGACCTGCAGCCGAAGCCCTGACCCTACATCTACGTCACTACATCCACATCGTTACTATACGTCTATGACCTTACATCTACGCAGCATGCATGCCTGTGCCTTTCTGTCCTGAACCTGCATCTTTCCTTCCAGCCCATGTAAAGCCAACGCCCTTGCAGGCGCCAGCTTTTGACATTGCACAGTTCCTGACGCAACAACAGGAGCACCTTGTCTTTCAGTGCATATTCCTGCATTTTCCCGCAGCGTGCTACCCCTCACCAGGAGCGCTATGTCTGGAGCCTTCACCTTCCTTCTCAGCCCATGCAGAGCTGCAGAGCGGCTACCTGTGCAGGTCGCATGCCTGCATTGACTAAAAATGGCACAATGCAGCAGCACCACCTACGGTACAACCTCATTATTCCTGCTGTATGCTGCCCCTTTGTGGGCTGCTACTCAATTTTTGACATCGACAGGACTCGACATGCAGTGCTGAAACAAGTTTTACCACACATTTGCACCTGCACATTCCTGCTGCATGCTGCCCCTTTGTGGGCTGCTACTCAATTTTTGACATCGACAGGACTCGACATGCAGTGCTGAAACAAGTTTTACCACACATTTGCACCTGCACATTCCTGCTGCATGCTGCCCCTTTGTGGGCTGCTACTCAATTTTTGACATCGACAGGACTCGACATGCAGTGCTGAAACAAGTTTTACCACACATTTGCACCTGCACATTCCTGCTGCATGCTGCCCCTTTGTGGGCTGCTACGAAATTTTTGACATCGACAGGACTCGACATGCAGTGCTGAAACAAGTTTTACCACACATTTGCACCTGCACATTCCTGCTGCATGCTGCCCCTTTGTGGGCTGCTACTCAATTTTTGACATCGACAGGACTCGACATGCAGTGCTGAAACAAGTTTTACCACACATCTGCACCTGCACATTCCTGCTGCATGCTGCCCCTCACTGCTACCCTCGCGGACTGCAGTGGCTACTCTGTGGCTCTAAACGGCACAAAATGCACCAGCAGCAACACTCACACCAAGAGCATGCTCTGCACATGTGCATGCTGCTTGCTGCCTCTGACATGTGGCTTTATGTATGCACCCTTTACCATCCAAGTTGACCCCCCAAGGACCACCGTGCTGCCGTCTTTTCAGGCCGCATTCCAACCATTAACTTAAACAGCTCAATACGCAACACCAGAAACACTCACACTAAAACCAGCACACTCCTGCTGCATGCTGCCCCTCACCTGCAGCTTTGTGTCTGCGCCCTTCACCTTCCCTCTCAACCCCTGCAAAGCCGCCTCGCCGCCACCTTGCTTCTCCTGCATCTCCTGCAGCCCTGCCTCCGCATCCCCCACCTGAAAATAGATCAATGAAAGAGCAGGACGTGAGAAAAAAAACATCTCCTGCACCTCCTGAAGCCCTGCCTCTGCATCCCCCACCTGAGATGGATTCAATCAAGGACAGTATTGGAAAAAAAGGTGGTTGCTTTTCCTGCACCCTTTGCAGCCCTGCCTCTACATCCCCCATCTGAAAGAAAGCATGTTCTGGCATGCTGAAGGATACATGAAGCAACTGGGGAATCGTTAAATAGCTCCTTCTGCAAATCCTGCACTCCTCCCCTGTATCCACTTGAAAATATGCCCCTGAACTTGAGAGCATTTGCAAAACTATGATTGAAATGCATTGAGGCTCTACTTGCCAGCCTGTGATATCAAACTCTGAAGGCATACACAAGCATAGTCCCCACATAAATTCACCACCTGTGCATGCCCATCTGGTTGCTGGCAGTGACCAAACATGTTTGACCCAGCAAAGGCAAGCAATACTGAGAACAGGCATGCTACATGGCCAAGACCAGCTGGGGCATGCGTGTGTGTGTGTGTGTGTGTGTGTGTGTGTGTGTGTGTGTGTGTGTGTGTGTGTGCGCGCGCGGGTGTGTATATATGTGCGCGCATGTTTTTGCCTGCGCGCTTCACTCTGCAAATTTCATATTTTGGGAATATTTTGCCTCGGGGTTGGTCAAGTGAAGCCCAACACAGGCTTTTCTGCAAAATCTTTGCGTGAATGTGCCATGACTGACAGCATCAGGCCCGGTCCCCTGTGAAAATTTTCTGGTAGCACTAGAGTTTTAAAAGCCTGCCAGTTTTGCAGAGGGGTCAGCTGAGGCCTAAAATTGTCTCTTTTTGGGATGCTCCTTGCGTAGGTTCTCCCCAACTGGTTATCTTGAAATTTGGCTTCCTCTAGTAGCCTGTTTTGCAGGCTTTGTCTAGCACTGAAGAGATTTATTTATAACCAGTTGGGGAGACCGTGCCTAATCATCCGCGGCGTGAACCCTAGTTATCACCACCAAGTCTCCATTCCAGACCACCTACTGCACCAGATTGGGTGCTGTTTAGTGATGTAAGGTCCTTGTAAAAAGAGGAAATAATTGCAAAACAAATGGAGTGAAAATATCCAGTGGTTGGTGTTATATGGCGATTTCGGTCATTTTCACATAAAAAGCCCGAATAAGGTTTTACGTGCCCCATGTGAGCTTCAGCCCATTCCCATTATCTAAGCACACAGGGCGACTTACACAAAACTGAGCATGTGCTCTGGTAGCTTGTAACGCCAGCTAAGAGCTAAAATTGTCCCAATCAGATGAAGTGGCTTAGAGTGGGCGCACTTGAAATGCAAAAAATAAGCATATTTAGGTACATGCTCAGTCAACCCCCTCTGCCAGTTTTGGCACGCATGGTCAAATTGCTGTGGCGTTAAGCCTACTTTTCATGACCAAATCTCCATTACAAAGCACCCACTGCACCAGATTCCCACCAGGGTGACGCCCAGTGACTCAGATCTTGCACCCAAAGAGTACCATTGCAAACAAAATGGAGTAATGAGCCTTATCAGTTGGTCAGGTACGGAATTTCATGTATTTCCTTGGAGAAAATTTACTGAAAAAGTCGGCACAGAGAGTGCAAAAAAAGTTGATTTCTAACCTCCATCGGTTTGTTGGAGTATGCAGGATATTAGTCTAGTGTATGGAGGTTGAAAAATAATGAGAAGCATGAGGTTTACAGGCTTTCCCTGTTGCGTCAGGCTTTAAGTTTCTTCCTGCTGCAGGCATGGTGGTCGCAGGCATAGAAGCTTGGGTGTCCGTCAGCTGTGCGTTGTCATTTGTGCCATTGAGACTGATGCAATACAAGAGAGGCTCTGTGCTGCCAAGGCGCACACCCTCGACAACACAATCTCAATCATGCTCTCTTAGGGGACACCCTAATCAGTTTGTACAACCAAGGCTTGCTGAAAGCTCGACCAATGAAGATTGAGCAACCAAGAGGGAAACGTCATCATCATCTTCGCAATGTGCAAAATTATGCCACCTTATGTGAGTCCTGCCACAGCAATTGTTGCTCATGCCTAGCGCCATGGATCACAACCTTAAGTACATTTATAAAAGCTGTCATGCCCTGCCCTTCCCTGCCCTGCTCTCTCCCGCCCTTGCAGGCCTTATGTGACACTCATACAAATCTGTGCCAAGTTTTGCAATTTCAGGCCATCTTACTCACCCTGCCCTGCAATTCTTGCAACCCTCGTGTTCTAAACTTGCAATGCCTCGACAATAAAATACAATAAAAGTCCAGTCTAAGTATGCTGTGTAAAAGCTTGGAATTTAATTGACATTGTACCCACCCTGCCCTGCAAGGCTTGCAGCCCCATCACAGCGCCCGTGGCCCTCTTGTCCAAGGTCACCTGCAGCCGCATTGCAGTGGAGGCAAGTGCATGTCCGACATATCACACACACGCACACACACACACACACGCATCTCGTCTAAGGTCACCCACCATGTGGATGCACAGCCGCTTAAACTGTGCACATACACACGCACACACACAAACGGACTGAATGTACACCCATACCCACACAGAAACAAACAACCAGACTGAAAGTACACCCACCATGTGGCCGCGCAGCCGCTCCAGCAGCTCTCCCAAGGTCTGCACTTTGGATGCCAGGGCCTTTGCAGACCCGGAACTGGCATGCTTGTCCCCTTTGGCCTGTATGTGTGCGTGCGCATGAGTGCGTGTGTGCGCGCGTATGTGTGTGTGTGTGTTTGTGTGCTGGCCCAATACCTTCTGTCGGTGTGCCACAGTCAATTAAGCAATTGCAAGGGATTGGGGCTTCTGCTGCAAAGGCGCCAGTTCAAATCCAGATCACATTTATGTCTTAGCCCATGAATGTCAGTTACTCTCTTGACTTGTAGGTGCCTAGAACCGGGGAGCACACAACAAAGTGTGCAGAATGCTGATGTAATGCTCGATGGAGACAAGTAGGACAGGCTTTGCTTAGTTCAAACCGAATGAACAACGCAAAGGAAGAGAGGAGTGAGGAGGAAAATGTACTGGTCAAGATGCTGAAAGGCTGCAGATAAACATGGGCTTGCCCCTGCGGCAAGGGGGAGAACGACAGCTGAAAGTAAGTGAGCTTCACAGAACTTGCAGCATTGACAGATCCAAATATTATTACACAATGGTCATCTGTGCTCCACTCTGTGAAATGGCAAGGATGTGGTATCACGTTGATGTGCACAGCAATGTGGCATTTGTACATGCCAGGTATGTCAGGGTCAAATAACACTGATCATGCAAAGTGGCAGACAACGCAAACATACGTACACACACACACACACATATATATATATATATATATAGAGAGAGAGAGAGAGAGAGAGAGAGAGAGAGAGAGAGAGAGAAAGAGAGAGAGAGAGAAATTGCTAAGAGAAAAATAAAGGAAACACCGACAAAAACACAATGAGCTTTTTAAGCAGGACATTGGATGGTAACCAAGGCGCATCCTTTGAAAATCCACCCTTTGGTATTTATATCTAGTCATGTTAAGCATCCTGCAGAGGCCATGCTTTAGGATATGCAGGCTACATCCTCTGCACTGCAGCTCCAACACCCCAAAAAGCTCATGGAAGTTTGCAGGTAAGACGCATGAGGGGCCCTGTTAGCTTGAGTTCGCAGAGGACCCTGTCAGCTCAAGTTTGCAGAGAACCCTGTTGGCCTAAGCTTGCAGGGAAGACGCATAGGGGAGCCCGCTAGCCTAACAGTCACACGTTTTGACCGATGGCATCTTCCTGCAAATTTGTAAAAGCGCAGCGAGCCCGCTGTCTCACCACTGCATTGATCTGCTCCTGCAACGCCTCCACCACATTGTCAGAGCGCATGAGGTGCTCCTCCTGCATGTGTGTGTGTTTGTGTGTGTGTGTGTGTGTGTGTGTGTGTGTGTGTGTGTGTGTGTGTGTGTGTGTGTGTGTGTGTGCGCGCGCGTGCGCGCGCGTTCCAGCATGTTTATACGCACATTTCTGCATCAGTCATCAAAGGGTTGGGCAATTTGTGCTTTTTCTTTCCAATGCGCATAGCGAATGCCTGTTAAATTGCACTACCTATTCTAACTCAGGAGGATGCGGGCTTTCATAGAAGACCGATGCTCACAGGTGCACTAAACCCTTGTGCACCCTTGTGTGCCTGAAGGGCGCCTAAAAAATTGAAGTCACTGAGTCGCTACTACTGCATTATTACTTTGCCTCTGTGCTCGCTCACCAGGAAGTCCAAGCCATCTCACCAATCTTGCATCCCCTCCATTCTACTATTACATTACTGCTGTATTAATTATGATTCTTGCTCACCAGGAAGTCCAGACCAGCCACAAGCTTGTTGATTTGATCCCCATGGCTGAGCATGGCAGATAAGGGTGCACATCCACTGTGTGAGCTGTTGAGCACGTGACACAAGTTTTTGTGTTAGTCAAAGCTTGGATTCAGATGGGGCTACTACTCACGTATGACATGGGAAAACTGCTCACACAAGAATGTTCTATTAAACGCATTTGGAGTGTTGATGGCTCACCCTAAGTATGCAAGCCATTCGCTCGTACCTGTTGCCTGAGGAGAGGTTGGCGCAGAGGCTTTCCAAATTGGACACACGCTGAACAATCAGCTCCATGGGTGGGTAGGGCATAGATGGTGGTGGGGTGAAGTGCATGGGTGAGGCTGATGCGTGTAAAGGAGATTTAGCGAGAGATGTTGGGGTCATGCTGCCTCTGTGAGCGAATTCGCCCGGGCTGGACTGCATCTCCAGGCTCGGTCCTACAGCAGGGTTTTCTCAAACTCCATCATTGTACCAGCTTGTGATGCTGCTCCTTGTAACCTGGTCAGCATAATGGACAGAAGAAGAAGCTGAATGGTCATGATTATGAACCACATTGTGTTGCAATCACATTGTACGTCGCTGAACGGTTCTAAAAAATAAAAAAATTAGTTTGGAATTTATAAGGGATGAGCCTCTGTCTTTGGTCAAACTTCAGCAAGGCTGATTGTAGACACGTTGCGAGGTTACCAGTAGATTTAAAATACTCATAGACCAATTCAAGCTTCTGTATTGAGGAAACTGCTTCCAGGTTGCCCAAACATGCAAGCAAGCTCGATGCAAGCAGCCAATGCTGTGAGTAATCACTTGTGCCCTCCTCAGGTTACCAAGAGCAGGTCTCATTTGGTCAGAAGAAAGATGAGGCATTGCAGGGCAACAGTTCCTGCGGCAGGGCAGGTCGTAGATGATGCGCAGGCTCAGCCACAGCCTGCCCAGCCGACCGGCACAAGAAGAGCTGTGTGCAGCGCGGCCATCAGCCTCGCCATCAGCCTGGCCAACCAAGAGCCTGCTGATGCCAAGGGCTCTGATGACAAGCTGTACAAAGCCTTCATAGATGCTTTTTCTGCTCAAGGCTTTGAGGTAGGCAACTGCCTGCAAAAACAAATTTATGCCCAGTCGTCTCTCCCCCACAACCTTGTTGCCCTTGACTTCTGATGCACAAGGGCAAACTTCAGCTCAGCCGCAGCTTTGCATCCCCGCATATCCCTCGCGCTTTCTTCACAATGCAGCTGTGGTACCCGAGGCCCAAAATGCTGCCTGGAGTAAAGCCATCGTAGGACTCCTACCTCAAGGCTCTCATCTTTAAACTTCAGGCTCAAGGACACAGCCTGGAGTATAATTGTTTTGAGGATCTCATCACAGTGCTGCACAAATTACAAAGATCTTTGCAACACCCTTGTAATCAGACTTTCATCACTGGTCTCTCGCCTCTCATCTGCAGGCCCAAGATGCGGCCTGGACGAGAGCCATCAACCTGGCACCAGAGAACTCTGCAGCATGGAGCAACCGGGGCACTCTGCGGCTTCAAAACAACATGTAAGCGCTGGAAAAAAAACAGCACACACAGGTCTAAGATTGGTGGTGGAGGCAGGTCGGGAGGGGGCATGAGCCTGAGGGGATTCCCATGCATACCCCCTAAACCATTTTCAGGAGGAAGCAATAAATTTGCCTTGAGAGAAGCAAAACTCATTTACTTGCTGGTGGGCTCCTGTATGGGCTGATCTCACTCAAGCTTCTGGAATGGAGGCACGGTGTCAGGACATAGCATTGACATGCCGCAACAGTGTACTCACACAGGTGGGCAGCTGCACAGGCTGACCTTGCCTATGCAGTTGTGCTGGCGGTGCGGCAGAAAAAAGGACGGGCAGGCCCATGAAGGGAGCTACAACACTGCATGGGTGTACCATTACATCGTGTTCATGCAGGTGGGCAGCTGCACAGGCTGACCTTGGCCATGCAGTTCAGCTAGAGGTGCAGCAAAAGAAGGGTCAGCAGGCAGCACGCGAAGGTACGGATGTGTAAGCATTTGTGCTTCAACTGAGCTGTCCTTGTAGGCAGGTACAGCTATGTAATCCCTTTCCGTTCCGGGCTGCTCCAGGGCAAAACAAGAACAGTGGGCTATAACAATGCAGGCAAAAGGGTACAGATGTTGCAAGGCTTCAGGGCATTAAGTTCTGGTGGCTTACATTTACCTGAATGCGTACAATTGGTTGCGACAATGCAGGTGAGGGCACAGATATAACAGGCCTCCAGGGCAGCAGCGCAGATGCAGAGCTTCAGATGGTGGACCCATCAACCCTCAACAATCTAGGTGGGCGCTTGCATCATCATCAATGTCCTCTCGCAAATTCCGTCAATGCACCAACAAGTACGATTGAGTGTAAGCTGCATTTCCCTCTGGCAAAGGTTTTTGTATAAGCTTCAATTTGAGGCTTACAAATGCTTTGACTCAGTGTGCTTGACACCAAAACGTGTAGCGTTTTTCAGGTGCATGACAGCTCGCTGAGTCACTGCCTGCAGATCTCTTCACTAAAGAGACTCCAGCTTTTGTCCCTCTGCCTTGCTGATCACAAGCTTGCGCTCAAAGATTGCTGAACAGCAGCAGACACAGGCTGATCACAGCCTTGCGCTGAAGATAGCTGAAAAGTAGCAGACACAGGCTGATCACAACCTTGATCTCGTAATTGCTGAACAGAGGCAGACAAAGGCAGGGTTGCATCAGAAGTAGCAGGCCCCACTTTTTATGCTTAGGAC
Organism: Dunaliella primolecta; assembly: GCA_914767535.2. Taxonomy (NCBI): domain Eukaryota; kingdom Viridiplantae; phylum Chlorophyta; class Chlorophyceae; order Chlamydomonadales; family Dunaliellaceae; genus Dunaliella; species Dunaliella primolecta. The sequence goes on from OU611755.1 coordinate 13,291,155, forward strand.
AGTATCAAGGGCCAGGGCCGCTCTGATCTGGTTCTGGCGTCTTGGATTAGGTATTCACACATGACAACAGGGGAAGGCAACAGCTTTTAGGACATTCTGAGCACCCATGCTGGCTCGTGTTGTGACCACATGCGCTCCGCATTCTTTTGCATTTTTATCTTGCGCCTCTTCATTTAGAGCACCTACGCCGCATGCTCTTGAGGGTGAAGCGTTGCAATGATGTGCGCCTCTGCATCCTTTGCACAAGCACTACTAGGATGATTGATGATTGATGATGATGATTGATGGTGATAATTGATGGTGATGATGATGAAGACTTCCGCATGCCTGAACTATCTCCAGCAACGCATGTGTTTGACCGCAGGCAATGCAGAGGTGGCGTTAGGGCGCTACAATGAAGCCAGATCTCATTTTGCAGCTGCAGCCTTGCAGCGAGGGTCTGGGATAGAGCTGCTAGCGCAAGCAAACCTTGCGCTTGTCAGCTTTGAAGTCGGAAACGAAGCTGCAGCTGTGCGGGAAGTGCGGCAGATCTTGAGAAAGTAAGGAGCATCTTATTTACTTATTATTTGTCGCTCTCCCTATTTTGGCCGGAGCGTGCGCTTTCTTTGCTTTGATACTTGTAGTTTGGTGGCAGATAGGCACAGATTATAGGTAATATCTGATGATCATGCTGTGGCGCTTGTTTTTGTTGATGCTGGAGCTTGCTGGGTTTGAAACATATGGACTTTGTCTGACATGTGGATCATGCCTGTTGATGATAACTGGCTACATAACAATACTGGTGCGCCTTTGACAAGAGCTTGCCAATCCGGGCAACCATGATTTTGTCTCTTCAGAATGCAGTGGTGAAGGCCTCTGCCTCCCACACTCTGATATTCATGTGCCTTCTGTTTCAAGCTGCCTTTTCTGTGCGCAATCTAGGGTTTGCACGCCACTGCCATGCTTTGTGGGTGCAGGGACCCTAATTTTCTGGACATGCGGGCAGCTCTGACGGCTTTCCTGTACGGGAGTGGAAAAGTGAGTTAGAGCTCATGCCTTCCTCTGGAAGGACAATGGAAGCTAATAACTCCTCTTTTGCATGCAGAAGTCCAACCGTCTTTGCCTCATTTGTTTCCATATTGAATCCTTGGCGGCACCTTTCTGTCTTGCAGCCAGCATGAAGTGAGTTTACTGGTCTTAGAAATTTTAAGTCCTGCTCAATTGACAGCGGTAATACAATGCAATAAAACTTTTTAATAAATTCTCACGGGAGGGCAGCGTTTGCGTGTCACGTTTGGCTCATGGCCGGCTTCAAATTGGTTCATGTCCGAAAGGAGGAACAGGAGAGGTGAGAGAGCAGGAGGGGTAGGAGACAGAACAGCAAAGAAGAGTTGAAGAATGCTGCCTTTGGGAAAGTTGCTTTAATTCACTTAAGTAGAAAAGGGCTTTTTTCGAATTGCTCGTCTTGTGGCCACTTTTGGCAAAATCTCCCTGTGACCACCAGCGGCAGAGTTTTCAGAATTGTAACTCTATGTTTGTAATTCTGCAGCATGCTGTTTTTATGCGGATACCCAAGCAATTCGTTTCATCTTTTTCCTTCCTCATGGAATCGCAGTGCATGAAAAATGCGTGCCTTAAGATGTTTGTTTGTGTATGCATGTGCTTTTACGTGTGTGTGTGTGTGTGTGTGTGTGTGTGTGTGTGTGTGCGCGCGCGTGTGTGTGCACGCGCGCAAGTGCCTGCCTGTAGCTAGTTGAATGATTTTAGCTCACAACTGCACACATCAAACTATGTGTTTCAGAACTCGTGCATCTTTTTGCTTGGCCGATGAAAAATAAGTGGAGCAAACCTGTGCAAAAGCATCCAAAGCAAGAACATTTGTGCAATCAAGTTTATAAAGATATTAGCTGCATCCTTTGATTCTCCTGGAGTGCTGAGCACTGTTCCAGTTGTTCCAATCACACACTTGCAAATGCAGCAAGCAGAAGCTGAGGGGGAGTGGGAGAAGCTCCAACAATCACAAGGTAAGATAAGCAAAAGCAATGGAGGCAGACAATGTTGTTTGGGCTCTCTAAGACCTTAATTTAAAGAGGAAAGCTGCCTTGCAAGCTACTGCGTGCTAATACCTGTGAAACTCCTCTTTTTAAATTTCCTCCGTACGAAGCAAAATCTAATAATTAGAAGGGATTTAGATCTGTAGCATAGGTGTGCCCAGATTTGGGAACATTTCTTCAGGTACTTCCTGTGAACTGTTCCCAGCATAGGCGTGCCACAATCTGAGAAACTTGAATTTGGTTGCAATTTGTAGCTGTCTTTACTTCAGAGCTCACTTGTCCAGGTTTGAGTGCACCCGCTAAATTAGCCGCGAAGTGAACCCAAATTTTTTCACCGCCAAATTTCAATTCCATATCACCAACTGCACCAAAATAGGTAATTTTTGGTGATTTGGAGTCCTTGTATCAAAAAAAGATTGCAGCAAAAGAAATGGAGTGAAAAGACCCATTGGTTGGTCAGGTACAGAATCTCAGCCATTTCCCAAAAAGGAATTTCAGCCAGGGCTGTCCTATTACGATAAACGCTATACGATTTAGATGGTGCAGACTGTTTAGACGGTCAAGACCATATATTTTTATATATATTTTTTTGTTTTGGGTTCTTGTTTAGACAGTGAAACTCGGTTCGATGGTTGGTTGGGTCAGAAACTTTGAACCAAAATCTGGTGTTCAGGCCAAGGAGTCCGCACACTCCGACATGCTCCTGCTTTGCTCCTCCTCAGCAGGACGCACAGTGTCCGGCCATGCTGGGAAGTCAGCCCTCCGTTGCTTTGTGGCCATCTCCAGGTCAGCACCCCTGCAACATGACCTACACCAAGGCCCGTTGTAGTGGGGGCCACCAGGCTCCCTGCTGCTGGGAGGCTGAAGTTTCCGGGCCTGTCTTGGCATCATTTGATGCTAAATTTCTTGTTATTACTGTAGGAACCCTTTGATTTTGCGACCCTTGATTTTTGCGAGCTTCAAAAAAGAATCATAATTTGTTAGTGTTTTTCTGCAAACTTTCACTGAGTGAAGCCCTCTAAATAATTAAGTTTTTGAGCATTTTTGCTTTTCCAGTGCTGTTTGGCATTAAAACTGCAAGAATGAATAGTGAAGTCCATCAGCAAATCGATTCAGGCCTGCACACATCTCTACTGTCATTGCTGGACCTCCTCTAAGTCCGGAACCTGGATGCCCCCCAGATATGCTGCCACCCTACTTCCTCGCGCACCCAAACCTGCTACTCTGCTGCCTCCCTTGCTTGCATTGCTGCCTTAAGTGCTGGAATGCTGGTTCAGAGCTGCAAGGTCATGCTGCTTGTATGGGCTGACAGCTGGACAAGGACAAGCAACTTTTCTGGCTCTGCAGGTGGTACTTGCTCGCGAGTGCTTACACTAGGCCTATCCACTTGTCTTCTGGGGCATGAGCAGGGCGCGTTGCTGGATCCATACGCGGCCCGCCCACAGGCCTGACAGCTGAGGCATTGGCTCTTGCAGCCTCTGCCCTGAGCTCCATCTCCTGCTTCTGCTGCATCCCTGCTTGCACATCTGCGTGAATCTGATTTGCTTGATGCTGAGCAGGGGGCCATCCTCCAAAGTGCAGGGCCTCTTGAAAAGGCCATACAAAGCTAAAGATCTTTGTCCCTGCCCAGGATGGGCTTCCATTTTACTTTTTAATGCTTAAAAATAAAATGACATGAGGTCTCTCCAAACTTGTTTTTTCCTTCTTCTAATTTTCCAGTTTGCGAGAAGGCCTCACAAATTTTTTTAATTTGCTTATTTGCAAAATTGAAAAGCTTTAAAAGTACTTATATATAATACACAATGGAAAGATGAGGTGCTTTTACTCAGGCTTGCAAGTAGCTGCAATCCAGGTGAGCAGCGTGTGGCTCAGCAGAATCCAACCGTGGCGATTGATTGCTCGAATTGCCACCATCCCTACTTGAAACTGTGGTTTTATGGTTTTTCCGAACCGAACCGTTCAGGCAGCTTACATCCTGAGGCCAAGGTGGCACAGCCCTGATTCCAGCGCAAGGGGTACAAAAAGGTTAATGTTTGACCTCCTCCTTTTCTTTTTTTGATATGCAAGATGTTAGTAATGTATATGGACGTTACAAACACAAAGTTTTGGGACTGCGAGATGGTCCCAGGGTGGAGCTGTGGGCCCTTTTTGGGTGATTTGAGGTCAGGAAAGTGATCTAGAGTCCTCTGATTTTCATCTTTTTCCTGGTGGATGTAACATCTCCATGAAAATCAAAGGTTGGCATGTTAAGATTTGAGAAACAAACACGAGAAAGAGCATGTCTGGCAATATAGGCCTGTTGACCCCCTCGGGAAAAAAGTATGACCTTGCAGGTAGTATGTCTTGGCTTTGCACGAGCCACTCACGGAGCTGCCTGCGTCTGAATCACTTACAGAGAGCTTCTGCAACTCCATTAAACATGCACAGCACATGTAAAGCGGTGTGCCCAGAAGAAAGGAATTGTAGACCTGCCTGCTTTTGTGCCGTACGTTTTGGATTGGCACACACCTTGCTTTGCTTCACCCACAGAAGGCTTTTGCAGCGCCTTAAACAGCAAGAGCATGGCCACTAGGAAAAGAAACTGACCAACAGGCTTGCCCTTTGCATTCCTCACAGACGGCTTTGGCAGCACCATGTACAGCAAGGGCATGGCCATCAGTCGTGTCCAGAACCGATGGCCACCTCGGGCCACTGCTGCCTTGGATGCTTACCTGAATTTGTCTGCGGAGGGAAAGGCTTTAGGGTATGACATGGAGGTGAGTGCATTTGGTGCAGGGTAGAGAGTGTGAGCATTAAGTAGCATCCACCCATGCTGTTTGGACAAGCATGGTGACATTGATTTGAACCCTGCATTGAGGAACTCAGCCTTAGATCGTGTAATAAACATGCATGTTTGTTTTAAATGGTTGCAATGTTGACTATCATGCGCAGAGGAGGTAAGTCTCATGTTGTTGAATGTGCGTATGCACTTCAATTGGATCTTGGTACTTGAATGATTGCATGCACCACCCCTGCCTTAGTTGGTGAAGCATCTCTTAAAAACATGCATGCGTGTTGTTATGGCATGCAGCAAGCCCATTCCCACTTACATGTCCAAACCCAATAACACGCAGCAAGCCCGTGTCCACTGGTTGCTTCTTTAATTCAAGATACAGTGCATGCATGGGTGCATGCATTTATTTAACTTACAAGTTGGAAGCATAGGGGACGGGGATGTGCTCCCGGCCGGCTGCAGCCATTGGTGTTGTTGTAAATTAACACGCATAGTCCCGCGAGGTCTTCGTCCTTTTTATGTGATAGACTTGTCCTCCAGCTTGAGTGCTCTGAATGCTCGGTCTGTCCAGATCTGGATATTAGCATGTGTAGTGCATGGTTTGTTGGCAGGATTTTTGCAGTGTAGCCCTACCAGACCTGCGATCCTTGCACGTGCAGGCTGATCAAGTTCACACAACAAAATCATGATCGCCATCCTGAAAGGCCTTTACACTTTGTTTGCACAGTCTAGTTCACTAGTGAGAGGCATCACCACATCCTGCCTGATCAGACAGCATACTGGGCTGTAGACTTTATTTTTTCCCCCTTGTGATCCCGTCATTGTTTAAAGGCATCACTGCATCCAGCCTGATTGGCTGAGATACCAGGCTATAGGCCTTCTCGTTATCCCCTTGTAGTTTCTTCATTGGTAGGAGGCATCACTGCATCCTGCCTGATCGGCCGGGACACTGGATTGTAGCCCTTTTGTTTATTTCCTTGAACCCCTTCATTGGTAGGAGGCATCACTACATCACAGGGGGCTTTGAGAAGTGCTTTGGAGGAATGCTGGGGAAATTGAAATGTTTGAATTGAACCTTGGGCTGCTTGCAACTGCACTCATCCAATGTCTCATGATTACGCTCATACAAGGCAAAAAGAAAAGGCCAAGGTTGGCCGCATGTGGCAAGGACAGGTTCCCTAGCTAGCATTCCTCGGGCAATGCCAGCTTTCCTTGCTGTTAAAAAATAAGAGGTATATGGTGCTTCAGCCCATGGGGTCATTATCAAGCCATAGGCATCCAATCATCTGATGCTCTCGAATCATGTTCACTGTTGTGCCTGAAGTTTTCATGGAAATGCTTTCCTTGTAATCATGCATGGGATGTTGGAGGACATGCTCTAGGCTTAGGGGTGAATCTTGAGCTTGCTGAACAGGGCGCGTCCTGCCTGACGGTCGTGTTGTAGATCCCATGGTGGGGGCCAACTTTCCTTAATGCACGCGGCCGGGCTTGCCAAGCGTAGTCTTTCTTTCCTTCCTTGTCATCAATAGGGATCAAAGTTTGCCTATAGCGCTATGTAGTGCATCGCACTATAAAGCGCTACATAGCGTTATAAGAGACCCTCATATAACGCTATATGCCAATCTATAGGGAGAGCCATTGGTACATAGCGCTATTATGATATTATGCTATTTAATACTTTATAGCGCTGGAAGGTTTGGCGTATAGAGCTATATACTGATCCCCAGTCATCAATGTGTGGATGTTGTACCTGAACCCAATTTCCCCTTTTCTTTTTTCTTTTGTACCTGCACCCCAATCTAAGAAAACCAGATAATGCTGTGCCCTGCAGGTACACACGTACAAGTTCCCATTTTGAGGCATCGCCTTTTGCCAGCCTAGATTGCAAAAGTGCTTAATGTGCAGCCCACTGGTGTAATTTAGGTTGAATCCATTGTATGTCAGTGTTTAATGTCAATGGCACTTCACGTTCAGGATTGGTGATTGTACAAGAGTGTGCGCTACAAGGTATTTGACAAGTGTAAGATGTAGCAACAAAGTGACCATTGAGGGCAATGTGTTTGCTTGCAGATTGATTGTATAAACCCTTTGGGAGCAGGCTTTGCTAACATGGAAACGGGATGTAATTATCGGATCATGTTACACAACCACAAACTCCCAAGAATGCCTCAATCAGGATTATGTACCCATGGCTTTTGATCCTGGGTCCCCAGCCGGGAGAAGAATCAAGCGGCATGTGCACCTGATCAAGGTCGATATTGTGAAGATGCCAATCCTGGGAATCAGTTGGAGGCGGCACTGCTGCAACACAGAAACTCTGAAAGAATTTTCCAATGACAATTGAAACTTATAGCACTTTACCCCTGGGTGTTGGCGGGACTTGTTACTCTGCAAACTCTTTTATCATTTTACAAGGTTTACAAGGATAAGGCCTTCAGTCAAGAAGTGTGACTGCTAGCCTGCTCATAAAAGGCAATCAATTCATGAAGGAAATAAGGAAGTTTATTGTTGTTCTGGTTTAAAAAAGCAGACACATCATGAGATTTTGCCTGTGAGAACAAGGGAGCATATTTCCTGCGGAGAGAGACCACCTGGGGATGTGTGCAATGGAAGAGGACATGTTGTTCATCCTGGACATCGTCATCAGCCTCACAAAAGGTCACAGTTTGGGGAAGAGCTGTGATTCCAAGTTGCTGTCTCATAGCGAAGGGTGTGAATGCGGAGTCTAAACCGAGCCACGCTGCGAATGACATCATGGGGGAGGTCAAGGAACATGTATTTGGGGAGGCTATAAGGAGAATGCATAACCAAGGCTCTTTTAGTAGGAGGAGCACACCACTGGTGATAAGTTAAGCGTTTACTGTTGCGCTCTCTAGGGTGTGTGTTGGAAAAAGGCTCCCAATATTGTAGGTGCCTGGTCCTGAGATCTACAACAAAACGACTAAGATCAATGGGCTCACACTTCAGCAGCTTCTGTTTGAAAATATGGGAGTGTGGCAAACCATCCATGGCTGATAGAACATGGGAAGACCAGCAATCATCAGATATCGAGCTCAGCCGCATGTCAGCCTGCAAAATCTTTTTCATTGTGGAGCTGTTGCATCGTGTCAAGGAGTTGTTAAGACGCATTGCTGCCCGGAACCAATTGAATTGTAGGGGCTCCAGACCACATTCTCGCATGATGCACCAAGAGGGAGTAGTGTCCCTGACCCCCAAAGTTCTTTTAAGCACTGTCAGCAGCCACTTCAACTTCAACAGAAGTTCTGTATGGGATTGTCCATCTCTTTGCCTTGCCGAAGGTAAGGGGTAGCCCAGATCTGACTTGCATACATGCCAGCAGGGATTGCATACGTCTTGAGGAGCCAAATCTGGGCGTGTAATCTGTTGGCAAGGTCGTGCTCCTGAACAAACTTTTTGACTCGGAGAGTACCAGCTGTGAATGGTCTCAACGCTGCATCGGCCGCAACATCCAGATTGATTGTTTTGTCACACACCATGCCGAGATATTTGAAAGTATCTGTGTAGGGGAGCTGCGTACCATTAAAGTAAAATGGGGGCAGATTATCAGACCTGGAATTATCATTTTACAAGGTTACTGTGTGATTTGACCTTGAGCAAGATGGGTTGGCTGCTTAGCCTTTGTAGAAGGAAAGAAAGAGAAGGAAAGCTGCGTAGGCAGAGGCAAGTCTCCCTCCCGGAGGCTACATCATAATGACCAATAAGGAAAAGGAGACACCTTTGCTCAGAAGAGCCGTGACTCTTGAGAGGAGCTCCTCCACCAAAAGGCAAAAGATCTGAAAGTGCTCATGGGGACCTGGGGGGTTACTAGAAGTACCCAGCTTGCTGCCCAGAAGTGCCCAGCTAGAGCCTGGCTGTGACAAGTATCATTCTTTTTAAAAGCACGCCTAGTGGTAACAAGTTTGCTGGTGTACTTTACAGGATGGGCATGAAACTGGTGTGTTCAATTTTACTTCAGCTAAGCTGCCCTCGTAGGCAGGTACAGCTATGTAACCCTATCCTATCCTATCTCATCATTCCAAGCTCGCCAAACCAGTGGTTTGCTACTCCTTTGCTTGCAACGCTCGCCAAACCCCTGCCTTAGTATTTTTTTCTGGATTTGCCCTAGCAAGTTATGCATAATGTGAGCAGGTTTCAGCTTCGTGCTCATAATTAAAAAGTTGAATCGGCTATTTGGCAGGATGGAACCTCCGTGTGTGATTGGTGTTCTTGCAATGAACCTAGAGATGAAGGGCATCTTCCTTCTATCTGTACTGATGAACAAGCTTGTTTTTTGCGCTATATCACATGATTTAAAAACCTTCCATTATTTCTCTGATACAACCCTTCTTGCTTCATCAAGTGAGTTGCCAGGTTGTTTCTAACTTCATCAGCGAACACAAGGCTTTTTTGTGTGTGTCTAAGCTTCTGGATTCATTTTTGGCTGCCTCAGGCCAGCCACAAGCCGATCAGCCAAATGACCTGGCTGGAGGTCACCTTCCATTGTAAGCAAGTGGGGATTTGCAAAGTGACAAGCAGTGCCTGACTTTTTAATTATTTGATATCATCAAGAAAGAGCATCTCGGAGAAAGCATCAAAGCTGCAGTTAATATAAATGATAAAAAAATGGTGGCATCACATACACCTTTCAAACAAGTACAGGATATTCAAATGCCTAAGTTACAGCGTCTGGAGAAGGGGGAAAATAGACACCTCAATCTAAGAGCTGAGGTCATGCGCAAGAACAAAAGAGGGCCAAGCCATTGTGTATCCCCTCCTTAGGAGGAAAGAAATAGAAGATGTCAATGGGAATAAGGAGGATGACAAGCCGTACTTTGTGCCAGAACAAGACTGAAAAAACATTTCATGAAGCTGTCATCATTTATAATCCTGTGCCAATGGTACAATGTCCCTCTGAGGGCATGGCCTACAAAAGCAACGCTATGGTTTGTGAACTACAGAGTCCATAATGCTGTTGTACGCAGTGTTGCATCTGGCATAGGCATAGCTTTCTTTACTTTTTCATTTCTTTTCTTGGCACAGGTGCAGTAAGGCAAGGTTACACGCTATATCTGCCTACCAGGACACCTGATATAGAAAAGCAGGACAGCTTCTCTGAGGCCGGAGCCTTTGGCTAAGGTGTCCTTGCATAGTAGGTGCTCTGCTCCAGCCACATTTGGAAGGATGCAAGCCTTGTATCATACCAGCAAGCCAGTTCTACGATTCTATATCAAACAAGCCACCAGCTTTGCATTCGTCCTCATCTTCTGGGCCAGAATGCATGCTACCAAAACAGTGGATACTATTTTACTTGACTGATGGCAATCGCCATGTGCTCTTTCCTCATGGCTAGCACACAACACACCACCCCATGCGCAACTCTAACTCCACATTCTCTGCCTGATTCCCCAATGAAAGCAAAAAGTGTTCCACTTCCCCCTCCATGTCACCTTTTACCACAGTAGCTGTGCCTGGTAGTAGCTTTAGGTAGCTGGGCCTGGAAGCAGCTGTGCCTGGTGAGCCTGGCAGCTCACTCCATCCCACAGTAGCTGTGTCTAATGGGCCTGGCCACCTGTGGCGCTGAGCCACGCTGCCCTGCAGGAGGAGTCCCTGCCTGTCCAGCATGCTGCCGCACAGAGAGTAGCTCCCCTCCCCCCAAGCTGAAACGCCCCGAGGCCGGGCGCTGCACAGCGGCACCGCATGCAGCAGTAGGGAGCTGCTCCTCTCCGCCAAGGCTGAAACGCCCCGAGGCCGGGCGCTGCGCAGCGGCACCGCATGCAGCAGTAAGGAGCAGCTCCTCTCCACCAAAGCTGAAACGCGCTGAGGTCGGGCGTGAAGGCACAGCAGAACTACCATGCGCAGCAGCAGCCCACTCAGTACAAAGTGGAAAGCTTTGAGGAATGCTGAGCCCAGGCGCAGAGACATGAGCACTGGCTGCAGCACAGCTTTCGCCGCATGTGCCTCGTTTGTCCCCACCACCATGGGCCGCTGGAGGGAGATCCAGGTCCCACACCTTAACACCCCCACTCAGATCCCCCCCACTTCTCAACACCTCCCCCACCTCACTCTGCCTTCCTTCCTCACCCGAAGCCTCCCCCACCATCGCAAGCACACTCTCACTCACAGAGTGCTTCATGGACATCAGCACTGAGTCTGTCAGGCTCAACTTCTTGCCTGCCGCTGCACTGTTGCTGCTGCTGCCGCTGCTTTGGCGCGTCATGCTGCTCCCATCGTCCGCACCGCCACGGCCACTACCAGCCACAGCAGGTGCAGCACCAGCAGCACCAGCACTGTGAACAAGCCCTTGCCTTCTTCCTGCACAAGCAGCCATACCGCGCACGGCGTCTGCTGACTTCCTGCCACTGCTACCCTGGCCGGCAGTCGCACCGGCGGCAGTGCCAGCAGCAGAGCAAGAGAGGGCAGCCAAGGGAGGGGGCATGGCAAAGTCCGCCCTCGCAAGCGGATTGCCCGTAGCACTGGCAGCAATGGGGGCATTGGTAGCTCCAGCGGAGTGAGGAGGGGGGAGGCTGACAGTGCACGCTGGCGTGGCAGGGTTTGTAGAGGAGAAAAGGGATGGCGAACGGGACGCAGCGCATGGAAAGGGTGTGATTGTGTGTTCAGTGATATGACCTGCACCCTGACCACTATGGTACGGCCGCTGCTGCTGCTGCTGCTGCTGCTGCTGGTAGCCGGGATGGTTTTGGAATGTTGCTGCTGCATGCTCCTGCTGTTGTGCATTTTGTAATGTTGCGTCGGCAGTAGGTGGCAGAGGGCATGGCTGCAGGAGCAGGTGCTGCTGCTCCTGCTGCAGGTGATGGGAATGGTAATCGTGGGGCGGGAGCTGGTGGACAATGGAGGCATGTGGTGACAGCAGGGACACAGGTCGGGGAGGAGACGGCCTTGGTGACGGAGCCAAGTGAAGCTGAGGGGAAGAAGTGGTAGCACTGGGGTGAGTGACACAGGCCGGAGGGTCACATTGAACAGCAGCTCCAGCTGCAGGACTCGTGTAGTGGGTAAGGAGGGAGGAGGATGCAGGTCCACACGACTCTGATCCAACCCATCCACCATCACCCACACCGCAAGTTGCTGCTCCTGCCACTGCCGCCTCACCAGTCACAGCTCCTAAATCCATACGCAGCTCATGACCCGTTAACCCCTTCCCTCCTGCATCATCCCAACCCCTCTCCTCCCCTGGACTCCCCATGAGGCCCTTCCCTAGATGCCCATTTTTTCCTCCACCCCTGCCTTCCTTGGCAGTGCCCCGCCAGCTCCTTGCTGCCTCTTCCACGGCCTCCTGCAAGAGCCCTGCCCCCACCTGTGGAACGCAGGAGTACCAAAACAAAAGGAGTTGGCATCGGCGGCACCAATCATTATTGAATGCTGGTTTGGGCACACATCCACAAATAAAAACATCAACCAATTTCAGAGAGCATGCCTTGGCGCAAAAGAGTAACTGGCGGCCACCCTGCTCTCCTTTCGCACACTGAGCCATCAATTTTTTCTTTTTCTCTTGTTGGAGGGGATACATGGTGCCTCGGTCCTAGGTAGCCTCTTCCTTAATCGATGTGGGGAGTGCATTAACTGCCTGCCAAGTTTTTTTCTTTTTTTTTCACAATGCAGCATCACCATCGGAGCTGCTGCCCAGATGCAGCAATCGCGCCGGCCTGTCTGCTGTTGCTGGGGGTGTTTCATGCACAGTTGCTGCAGAAATTGTGTGGAATGGGCACATACCTCGAGGCTGCTGCCGAGATGCAGCAATCGTGCCGGCTTGTCTGCTGTTGCTGGGGGTGTTTCATGCACAGTTGCTGTGGAAATGTGTGGAATGGGCACATACCTCGAGGCTGCTGCCCAGATGCAGCAATCGCGCTGGCCTGCCTGCTGTTGCTGGGGGGGTGTTACGCCTTGCACGAGCTGGATGGCCATAGCTTGCTGTCAGTGTCGAGTGGCTTGTGTTCCTCGCCTCCAAGTAAGCAGGATGCCCATGGCCTGCTGCAAAGTGCCTTGCCTGCAAATTTTCAGGGGAAGCTGGCTGGCCATGGCCTGATGCTAAAGGCGACTGAGGAAGGCTCCAAGGTTCAGGGATCATGAGCCGCCCGGCTGAATCACACACACCGCTGGTGTCTGATGGCTGCCGGGAACAACCATGACGTTGTGCGCAGCCAACACCCAAGAGAGGTGCGGAGGCAGGGCCCCGCACCTCATCAGGCCCTCCATTTTGCCACACTGCTCCCCCACCCAATCCCGTGCTGCCCAGCCTGCTCAGCAGCGGCTTGTGCGCAGCAACTGGAGCTCCTCCCAGCTGTTGCTCAGTGCGGAGGGGCGCACATTCTGTCTTTGCAGCCCATTCAGCCTTGTGAGCCATGTCCAGAGTCCCTCCCACACACTGCTCAGTACGGAGAGGTGCACCTGCCGGCACAGACACTTGGACACCTGGGGCGCTGCATCGCCTGTTAGTAGTCACAGGAAGGGACGTGTGCAAGCTGAGGGTGTGGGTGTTGTGGGTGTCATGCAGCGTGAAGGGCATGCTGTGTGCATGGCGGGAGAGGTCTGGTTGGGGGGCGTCCTTCCTAGGCTCTGCAGATGCTGATGACCACCCCTCTGTCAGGCAAGTATCTTGTTGGGCTGCAGGATGTGTGGCTGCAGGGGCATCAAGCGTTGCTGACAAGAGCGACGCAGAGGCGGGCGGCCCTGCTGATTGGGTAGCTGAACCAAGGGCAGCGTGCCGGGGGGACACATCTGAATCCAGCTCAAAGAAGCTGGATGCGAAAAAGGAACGGGGGGTACACTGGTCAGAAGTGGGCTGCTGCTGCTGCTGCTCCTCCGGTCCTGAAAACTCATGGTCAGGATCCAGGCAGGCGGGCTGAGCAGGCGGGAACGAGGGCTGGGGTAGGCGCGTCAGGAAGGGGCGGCTGTGGAGGGAGGATGTGCCCGAGGCGGACCTCTGTGGGGTGAGTGTGCTGGGGTGCCGGGGGGAGTGGAAGGGCAGGCAGCAAGGGCCTCGCTGTCCCTCGTCCACCTGGCGTGTGTATGTGTGTGTGTGTGTGTGCGCGCCTCTGTGTGTGTGTGTGTGTGTGTGTGTGTGTGCGCGCGCCTCTGTGTGTGTGTGTGTGTGTGTGTGTGTGCGCGCCTCTGTGTGTGTGTGTGCGCGCCTCTGTGTGTGTGTGCGCGCCTCTCTGTGTGTGTGTGTGCGCGCCTCTGTGTGTGTGTGCGCCTGTGTGTGTGTACGTGTGTGTGCGCGTGATTGCCTGCACACGCACGCCTGCAGGAGCGCGCATGCTCAAAACAGGCATTCTGGCTCCCAAGGCTTTCTTTTGACACCAGCATCTGATGTGTATTTGATTGGAAACATGCCATTATCATCGGATACACACGCACAAGCCGTCAAGTTCAATCCACATTGCCATCCTGACCAGGCACACTCATGTTCATGTAATGTTTCTTGAACTGCAAGGAGGTCGATGAAGCCCTACGCGACTGGGCGCTGCACGTGTTGCAGGGACTCACACAGCAAAACAAATCACCATAAACTTTGACGCAACTTGTGACAGAAAAGTGGTGGCGCACCTCACACACAAGACCTGTTGCACCCAAGCCCACACCCGCACAGGTACACACAAATAATGCAACACACATGCGCGCGCACCCAGACATACCCATCATTTCCACTCATGCTTGGCGTGGAATCCAGGTGAGGTGAGGACGGGCCTACCATGGGGTGGCCATTTTAAGGATGGGTTTTGGTCCAAAGCACACACAACATCATCATTTCCACACAGTAATCCAATTATTATTATTTCAATGCTTTGCTCAATACCCTGTTTTGTGGGGCATCCAGGTGAGGTGAGGATGGGGCTTCCCTAGGGTGGCCATGTTCAGGGGCTGTTTCTGGTCCCAAGCACACACTACGTCACCAACTATTTGCGCAGCTGTTTCGCTACTTTGCACACATACCCTGCTTGGAGTGGCATCCAGGTGAGGTGAGGATGGGGACCCAGGGGTGGCCATATTGAGGGAAGACTTCTTGCTCAGGAGCACACGAAGAGCCCCACCGCGCCCTCCTCCAAAGAACTGCTGCTGGCAAGGCAAGTGGCGTGCACGCTCAGGCGTGCGGAAGCAGTCCTGCAAACGCATTCAGGCAGGGGAGGGGGGGCTCTGACCGGGACAGGCTTTTGACTTGAGACCGAGACACACGTTCTTTTGCTGTGTGCAAGATGAAGGCATTCAGTTAAGGAATGGTTGCTTTTAACGGGACAAGCATTTGGATCGGAGATGGGACAGACCCATCTCCGGTTTGTTTTGCTTTGTGTGAGATAAAAGAATAGGGCCTGTTTGCAGGGCAAGCTTGAAGGCGCAGGGTCTGTTTGGCTTTGCAACGGTAGAGCTGAGGCTAATTAGCACCCCATTTTCGCAGGCATGGTGTGCTAGCTGAGCTTAAGCAAACTCAGGTGGAGGGCAGGTTGTGCTGAGGTAATGAGGTGCATGGGCTGCTTGGCATGGTGCACATGCTACGTTTAAACAAGCAGAGCCTTTCTCAAAAAGTATAAGAACACATCTACACCTCTAATTTCAACGCGTCAACAAGGTGGAGGGCACTCAGCTCCATTGTGCATCCAGCCGTTTCATGGGGTGCTTACAACAATCATCATCAAATCCAATTGATTTGTGCATCTTCCAAGTTGCTGCAAAGACGTAAATTGCTCAGCACGTGCGCACACACACTCACACACACACGCGCGCACACACACACACACACACACACACACACACACACGCGCGCGCGCGCGCGCGTGCACATTCTTGAACAATGTTGTGCTGACGTAAAAAGGAAGGCTCGATGTTGGCTCACTGCCCCTCTGAATTTATTGTTTCTCAGGCTCCCATCACAACAATACTGCGCAGTCATTTTGCCATCACATTGCTAAGTACAAGGCGCACAAGGCAAAAAGCTAACAGCTCAGCAGGGTACTGCATAGAACCAGCAGCTGGAATGGAATGGACAATAAAAGATGAATCACATGGCACGGCGTGAAAGCAACAGTTCAGCAGGCCTTGGTAGGGAAGCATGCAAGAGGCACAGCCATGAATTGACATCAACCCCAGAACATTCTAAGGCCTTCACCACCAGGACTGAAGCAAAAAAGCCGGGATTGTAAAGAAAAGCATCGAGACTCAGGCATTGCTGGAATGAGCTTCTTGCCGTTCTCGGTCTAAATCGCTAAATCTCCAGGATTGAATTGAAAAAGGCAACATAATTAGGCGATCCTGGAATAATCTACTAGTGGCTCTGACACCCAGCTGATGATCTGCCCAGCACTCCTTCCTTTGAACGACACAAATAGGTCCGTTTTCCGCGCTCCTCGACTTGCGACCATTTTATGTAGGCGCCCTATCCAAGCTCCACCCCTTCTAACCACTCAACACAGGTTTCCTTACCATGCTCTTAATATCCTTCAGCTCAGCCACCCTCATGGGCAGGTACCGTAACTGGTACTGCCTCACCAAGCTCCTCTACTTTCGAACCGACCAACGCTGGCGTTTCAGTCCCAACAATGCTCCTTTCCTGGTGAGCATGGCACAGGCATCCAAACCAGTATTTTTTCTTCTGGGACGATTCTGCTTAGGCGCCTGTGTTCCATGGACCATAACCTTTCGACTTGGACATCTTCACTTTGCTCCTCTGCTTCTAACCACCCAACATAGGCACTCTGGCCATACTCCTTGACTCTTGAAAATCCAGTTAAACCCCTCAACTAACAAAAAAAACCAACACAGGCCACTGCTTTGAACAGTTCATCGCAGGCATCCAGGCCATCAGCACCTGACAAATCACTGCAGGTATTCCAGCTGTCCTTCTCCTGGGAACCTGTCACCGTGGGCAATCAAACCACGCTCCTCGGCACCTAACAGTTGCGCACAAAACAGGCTTGCCTCATTTAGCACCCCTTTGCAGATCAGCAGCACCTGCCTCCCCCACATCAGCAATCCAGCTCACAGATGTATGGCCCTACTCCTAACAGCCGCCCAAGGCCTGCTTCTCACTGCTGAGCTCCGTTGCCTGCGGATATGCGCACTTCAGCATCGTCATACACCCACCCTGGACGGCTGTGCAAGGCCTGCTTTCACTGCCGAGCTAAACTGCTCGCATCTGCTGCTTGCATCTGCACCCCAACTCCACGCTCTGAGCCACTAAATAATCAGACCTGGGCCACCAGTCAGTTGCTTTTGACTGTGGAGGCCTTTTTGCTTCAGTGACCTGTTCAAGAAAGAAAAGACTACACAAGCCAGGCTTGGCTGCGTGCAATCAGGAAAGGTTCCTTGACTAGCAAGCTAGCTAGGGCCTCACCAAGCGACCTGTTTCCTGAACAAATGAACCAGCATTCCTTTGCCCCTCAGCAACCCACAACATGTTGAGCGACACCCCACCCCGATGTCCTACACCAAAAGCATCCAACACTTGCCTCCTGACCCTCAGCAACCCCGCTCTCAGATGCGCGCGGTGTGGGCGCCAAGTCGGTGTCCCGTGCTGGCATGGATGCAGCAGCAGAGGCAGGGGAGGAGGCAGCAGCAGGGGTGCCGTTGGCAGCAGTGTGGTGATGTTGGATCGTAGGGGCACACATGGCTGCACCAGTATCAACCATAGAGGATGAGCCAGCGGGGGCGCTTGTGGCGGCAGTTTGAAGAAACTGCTGAGGGGCGGCAGAACTGGCAGGAGCACTGGCGTGAGGAGCATGAGCGGGGCTACAGGGCGTGTCGGCAGTGGCAATGTGATGGGTGTGGTGCGCGGCAGCTAAGGGGGCTGCAGGATCGCCATCAGCTGCAGCACTGCGGGTAGGTGAATGCAGAGGGGGGTCCATTGCGGCGATGGAGAGAGGTCCATTGTGGATGGATGAAGGGTGGTCCGCTGTGGCCGCAGAATGCTGATTGCCAGAAGCACAGAGGGCTGAGCGATGCAAGCACAGCGAGGGAGAGCTAAGTGCCCCTTGGTAATCACTTTGCTGCTGCTGCTGCTGCTGCTGGTGAGAGTAGCCCCAGCTGTGTGCCTCAGATGAGGGTTGCGAGGACGGGGGGGGGAATGGGTAGGATCCAGGAGCGGAGGGGGAGAGCAGGCGCTTGCCCGCACTGGGCATGAAATCTGGATCTGTGATGATGGCAAAGTCAAGCTCCTGGTTTGTTGGATTGGGGCTCTGAGGCAACTGCTGCTGACCTTCCTGCTGCTCCTGTTGCTGCTCCTGTTGCTGTTTTGCAGCAGGTGTGTCATGATCGTGCTGGCTGAGCGCAAAAGCAGACACCAGTGTGTGGCAAGCGTTGTTAGGTGATGGTGAGACAGGATGGCTTTGTTGAGCAGAAACATCATTGTATTGTTGCTGCTGCTGCTGCTGCTGCTGCTGTAAAGCTTTAGGGCTGGTGGGCGTATGGAAATATGGAGGGGTTTGTAAGCAGGGGTTATGCTGGCTCTGACCTCCTGTGCTTTTGTGAGAGTGCTGGCTGCCGCCGCCGCCGCCTTTGCCTCGTGGGCAATTTAGCGAAGCCTTGGGAGAGCTCCCGCACAACAAGATAGCAGGGGAGGCAGAGGCATAGGGTGAGGGGGACATGCAGTCAGCGTCGGCGTCGGCGGCAGCTGCAGGTGTCGAAAGTGCGTGGCATAGAGTGGAGAAGGGAGTGCCAGGGGTCGAGCTTGGGCTGCTAACCGCATTCCCTCCCTGCTGCTGCTGCTGTGGTGGTGGTGTTGCTGCTACTGTTGTTGCGTTGATTACTAGAGAGGATTGTTGTTGAGTATCTGCCACTGCCTGAGCCTGCCGCCGCTGCTGCTGCTGCTGCTGCTTCCTCTCTTGCACCCGTTGCTTGTGTGCCTCCTGCTGCTGCTTGAAGCGCTCCTGACGGTGACGGTGGCCTGCATTGTGCCTGCATGCAAAGAAGGCAGCAAAATAGAGTCTTGGTGACCATTAAACTAAGCGCTGCTGGCGGTGGCCTGCATTGTGCTTGCAAGCAAACAAGGTAGGAATGCCTGAGCTGTCATCGAACAAAGCGCTGCTGGCGATGATGATGGACAGCATTGTGCTCGCTGACAATTGATCAGGTTGACACAATGTCTGGGCTATCATGATTTGATGAAGCCCTGCTAGCATCGGCCGGCACTGTGCCTATAAGCAAACAAGGTGGAGCTAACATCTGGGCTATTACAGAGCAAAGCGCGGATGGCGATGACGCTGGATAGTTTTGTGCATCCTAACAAAAAAGGTTGAAAACACAGCTTTGGTGGTGATGGTGGTGGCCAGCAGTGTGCATGTAGGCAAACAAGGTTCAAGGACTGTCAAAACCGTTATTGAATGAGGTGCTGTTGGCGATGATGGTGACCAGCATTTTACCTACAAACGAGCAAGACTGAAGTGGTCACAGGATGGTTTCAGAATTGGCATTGGATAAAGTGCTGCTGGCGGCGACAGTGGGGTAAGTGACTGTCGTATGCCTGTGACCAACCAAGGATCTCATAAGTTTCAGGGCTACCATGGACTGAAGGACTCCTGGCAACAACAATGGCGGCCAGTGCGTGCCTGCTCCCTAAATCTCCATAATCTTTGTAGCGGTGCAAGCTGCATTAAAGATAATATAAAGATAATATAAATTAAATTAATAGATTAAAGATCATATAAACAATATTTGGATATATTGTACACACCTGTCATGGTGTGAGGACTCGCCTAATTGATCTCATCGCTCAAGGATCAGTAATATCTCAGATCTCATAGGCAGACCGTGCCCTTAAATAGTTGTAACCTCGGGGATGTTCTTCAGTGAAAAGATCATCAATCTTGTGAGTTCAAACCCTTCTGCTACAGTCTTCCTTTTCAATCATTAGAGTCAGGGTCATCGTTGAATGACACATGCAGCGTTGTTTGTGCACAGATTAACAATTTTTCAAGACAGTGCGGACCTGGCCAACGACGGAGGACACAACACAGGAGAGCGTGCAGGAACAGCAGAGGTGCTGAAATGTCAACTTGCTGGTTTGACAACTGCATTGATGCAGAGAACAAGACAGCAGTCACATGACTTCACTCAAATTTCACTTGATTCCTTTCCTATGTTGCTTGTTGCCTCCAGAATGCAATGGACACACACGGGCTTGTTTATGACCTGGTCACAAAGGCAAAGCTGCGGACAAGTGAAACTGCCTCAAACAAAGAAAAGAACAGGGAAGCCTACTCATGCCTTTTGAGTTGCATGAAAGCTGAAGCCCAAGTCTTTGCGAATTGCTCTACAAGGATAGCTCCCTGATAGAGTATTGCTTTCACTACCATGGCGAAACCCGCTCCTGCTTGTCAAGCTAAAATCACAGTCCTGCAAACATTGCTTTGTTATCATCCCAATCCCCATCCCCGACACTGCCCTTCAATCAAAAAGAATTATTAAAAAAATGCCTGTCTTATTGCGCACCTGCAATGGTGCCTTGCTTGCAAGCTCTTTCTCCCAGCTCCCTCTCATACATTGATCATATCAAAACATTATTAATTAAAAAAGCAGACATGAACCACGCCGCACCGCTGCAAGAAGATGCCCAGGTCCCAGCCTTGCCAGCCTGAGGGTGGGTTGGGGAAGCCAGCATCCTCAAACCACTCCAGCTGCAAGTGCAAATGGGTGCAAAATCAGAAATCCTGCGGGTCAGGCTCCCAAGTCGTGATCTGAGTATTTTGAGGATTTACAGGCCAAAGCACATCTTGCAGAGTAGAGGATTTAACAATGAGCTCGTTTAAACCAATGCTTGCTGGGTTGAGCCAGTGGCAAATACTGATGTGCCCAACTCATAGGCGGAGGAACACTCTTTTTATCACTGAAGGGAAGTGCTTTCTTTCTATACAGACAGGGTTCCTTTCCTTCCTTTCTTTTTCTTTCCAGTGAGGATGTGAGCGTGAATTTATTCTCCTTTGCTCTGCAGTCATAATGCAAGTATATGCATCTCATTCCTTCCCTTCCCTTCACTGAAGCCAGCATCTTGGTGCAACAGAGTGTGCATGGAGTGCTTTTGGGCGTGTATGGAGTGGATCAAAGTGTGCGAGCTGTGCAAGAGGCTCACCTGCAGCCTGAGGCCAGCATCTTAGCACATTGAAGCGTGCATATAATGCATTGGAGTGTGCATGGATGAAGTGCAAGAGGCTCATCGCCCACCTGCAGCCTGAAGCCAGCATTGGGGTTCACAGAGGGCCTGAGGCCCTTGAGCTGAGCCATGGCTTTGCCAAGGCCCATCTGCTTGTGCCACATCATGTACGCAAGGACTGTGGTGGCGGAACGCGAGTTGCCGGCCAAGCAGTGGCACAGCACTCTGTGACCTGCATGCATTCCCAAGGGCCCTTTTTTTTTTTCGAGTACCAGAACCAGATTGCACCGGTACCAAGAATTGAAGGAACAGTGAGTTGCCAGCAAAGCAACGGCACAGTACACCACAGCCGACTCACGCTGTTTTTTTTTAGCGGTCTTCGTGGTGCCAGTGTGCATGTTGGTCAAAGGATGTCAAAGTATGCAGAGATGAGAATGGCAGCAGAGCGCGAGCTGCTGACCAGGCAGTGGCGCAGCACCATATAATCTGTATGTACACCATTGATATCGTGCACCTTCCGGTGGCGATGACAGGACGTCAGAGGTGCACGAATACTTCAAACGGCGGAGGAGCACAGCACTGCATTATGCCAGCCAGCTTTTTGGGAATTCAATGTCGTTTTCCAAGCCAATGCACTGAACTAGATGCAGAGAGCATGCACAAGTGCTGAAAGCTTTTAAGTGTGGGATGACAGCCAGGCAGTGCACGACACCTTTTGAGCTACACACTTTATGAACACCTGAGCTACTATTGATGCCAGTGCGCAGTGACACAACGTATGCACTGATAAGGAAAGGTATGTACCGGCAAGGCACATGTAAGACACTAGAAATGATAGAGGAGCGAGAGGAGCCAGCAAGGCTGCAGCTCAGCACCTGGCGACATGCATGCACTTCATTCCGAAGTGCTTTTTGGTGCCAGTGCTTGGCATACATACATTTATGCGTATGAAATTCGAAATACACAGGGAAGCAAGAAAGAGGTGCGTCAACCAGGCAATGGCACAGGATATCACAGCCTGCGATCATTGTCACATTCCACGCTCTGTTTGGAGCCCATGTACAAGTCCATTTCTTCTGCCTAATACACGCACCAAGAACTCTAAGGGTGTCAGAGCACGAGCTGTCAGCCAAACAGTCTACCAGGTAGTGGCACGGCACCTTTGAGAATGAAAGGAAACTTCTTATGAAGATAACCCTCCCTAAGGCTATAACAGCCTTGACATAGTATGTCAATAGATGAAAAGGAAAAATAAAGGAGTCCAGAAGCCACCTACTATTATGGCAGCTTCGTGTGCGTACATATAACACACACATACACACGTGCGCCAACGCACCTGCTTTCAGTGCCTCATCAATGAAAGCAAAGGAGCCCTCAAAGGTGTTCACCAGGTCCTCTGCTTCCATGTCATAGACTGGTACATGCTTGTAAACAAACCGGTTGAGGCCTGCATGGCTTGGCACCACCTCGTACGCAACCTGTGTGCACAATTGTGAGGACTGAATTGTCACCTCGTCTCCTCTCTTACTCCTGGGACACAGATCAAAGTGCTCATGCCAACAGCATTGCCATGCTTCTCGGTATCACACCTGGCTTGGCAATTCATGAATCAATCATGCATCCTGGCTCTCTGGTGTGTGTTCTTAAGGAAAGAAGAGAACAGAGCCTGTTTAGAGGGCAGGTAAAAGGTCATGCAATTGTCTGTGCGGGAGGCAACAATGAAGCAAGCACGGAAAGGGGGCGTGGGAGGTCCAGTGCCATAACTGAATTATTCCCATCCCTCATGCCTTCCCCATTATTTTGCTGGCCTTAGTCTAAGTCTATAAAATGAGCAAAATGAGTGCTTCATTTCATGCTCTACATATCCTAGCGTCTGTGCTGAGAGCAAGGATGTGAGAAAGTCAAAGCTGTGAAGTCTATTTCCAATGGTAACGAATCCCCCATCGATTGAAAAAGCAGAACAGCTCATGAGAGTGGTGATTGGTTAATTGATTGAGCATCTGCTGCATTTGCATAATATTTCATGGCAGTTCCTGCCCAGCTGGACCCGCCCAGCGCACATTATGCTTTCAAGTGTGCACCTGCAGGATGTGCGTAATCGCTCTATCTTGCAGAGTCTGAAGGTCAAGTTCTGCCTCTCTTGATCCCAGGAACAAACCTGCATAGAAGAAAGTGAAGCATTAACAACGGTTTAGCTCGTTAATCTGCACCTGTGGGAAGCACCTGCTTCCTTCTGGGAGTGGCTTTGGCTCTTCCCTGTATTCTAAATCAAGAACTCTCTCCTCCAAAAACATAATATTCCAGGTCCCAGCTGTGATACATGCTGACGTGGGCAAGCATCAGCAGTATGCGCGCAGAGGTGCATTTGGAGTTGGGTTGACCCACTATGGAGAGCAGCTTCTCTCTAGCAAGTGCGAACGCACGCACCTGGCAAGACCTCCACAATGCATTTCTGAGAGGCACCCTGCTTACAGCCTGGCCCCTTGCCCTGATGCCCGCTCAATGCTGCCTGCTTGCTTTTGTTAGCAGCTTGCACACAGAACTGGCATTTAGCGTTGAAAAAGCTCCAACCCGGAAGCTCCTCAATACCCATTATGCATCTTTATAATCAATGGGTTATTTAGGGTTGAGAGCAAGCAAGACGAAGGAGCACAAGTGCAATCAAATCCACCTGCTCCAAATTTCATTAAGATTGTAACCTTGTTACAAAAAATAAAAGTAATTAACTTAAGATACGCGATTATGTTGATACATCACAACCCTATCCTACGCAGCAATTTGGGCGCCCAAATGCCCAAGATGGATGCTGCTGTTGGGGTAGTTAGCAAGACAAGCAGCTATAGATCAGTCTTTCCAAGGCAAACACAACATTTGAGGACCACATCACCGTGCCGTGCTGAGCCACAAGAGAAACGAGATGGATATAAACCCCCAAGGTACTGGTACTGGCACACTGGTCAATGAACATTGACGGTGCAGGTTCAAGAATCTCTGTTCTAGGCCAGGCCACTCCTTCATGGTGGGGAAAACCGCGGATATGTAACCACATAGCTTGCATTTCAATCCCAGGCGCAAACCACTCACGTCTCCGGCAATTTGCAATTTGCCTAAGAGTGCATACTCCTCGCTTCCTTACTGCTATATGTGGCCCTGCAACTGTGAATCTAGGGCACTGCTGATCCCATTGATAAGGCTGGAGCCTGGGCAGCAGATGCAAGCATAAACTTAATTCATTGCTTGGACTGCACGCATCCACTTATGATTTACACCATTGTTTACAGTTCAAAGCAGGAATCCACACCTTATGGAAACCATGGTTACATTCTCACTGAACGGGGCTTGCTTGCAGCATTTCGGACCCCAACGGACAGGTCAGGCTCAGAAGTGAGGTTGAGGCACCCTGGAGGTGAGAACAGAAGAAAACTAGAAAAGCAGTGCGAGTAAAGCTGCCCGTGCAGGTTCTCACAGGCCTGTTTTGGTGCGAAATATTATGCAATTTGGGGCCAGGAATCAAGATGTCTGTCACAGCAGCCTCCACATAACGGTGAAAGGAGGTCCAAAACTGCAATCTGAACAGAATTGAAAGTTTATGACAGTTGAGGAGAGTGCCTTGTACCATTGCCGTCCCTGTTCAAAGAGCAACTTTGCCCCACACTAAGGATGCGGGCTTGTTTTACCGAGTTGTTTGACCATTTCTTGCCAGTGCGGCATTTTTGTGCGCTGATATTACCTGGTAGCAAAGCTGCGCACATATTTTTAGTATACAGCATGGGAACCGTTAGAGGTAATCCCCAATTATCGGTCAATTGGCTTGCATTGACCAGGTCTGAATTCTGTCTCTGCAAGGATGAGTGTTTGTCGGTATCTATCAGGCATCATGCAATCCCTGTCAGTAATCTGGGAGCAGCACGTGCACCACTGGAAATTCTCACTTTGTCAGCAAACTTCTGTTGTCGTCAGAGAGGTGTGCGCTGATACCAATAAAGGTATTGCATCATGCCGTCCAGTAAGTGATCAAGGCACGTGCACGCCACTGTACATCTCCCTCTCCAGGAAGATAAAGGCTTGCCTTCTTTCATGGCCCCAGGTCACATGATGGATACCACACAAGCATTCCTGTCAACTGTGCAGGAAATCTCACCAATGCCTGCTCACCTGTCCCCTGCAGAGCTGTTCGGTTCACGATTTTCGGGTTTTCTGCTGTGTCTGCTGGGATTGGCCTCCTGGTGAGTACTACAGCTCAGGCGACCCTGCTGGGTGGGGTGGGGTGAAGGGAATGAAGAGGACCGCAACAATCTGAACGCTCCGGACGCTGAGATTCCTCACATCGATGTCTTGTGCAGCTCGCCTATTCTGCACGTTATCCTCAAACGAGTAGGGAGGACGGGCTGGACGCAATTAAAGCTTTTGAAGTGCTGCACTTGCACCAAATCGCACGGGCGCGCACACACACACACATTGCATGAGCTTGCTTAGAAACACACTGGTATTGCTGCTGCTGCTGCTGCTGCTGCTGCTGCTGCTTGCAGGTCAACCTGCCACAACTGATTGGCGCCCTTGGTGGAGCCAAGAATGCTTTTGGTGTGGAGGAGATTGGCACCAACATTGGCATCAATGCGGCTGTGGTGGCAGTCTGTGTATTTCTGCTTTCTCGAGACCTTAAAGTGAGTGTGATGGTTTGCGCTGAGGGGCACTGTGTGCATGATTTCAGGCCACATCCATCAATGAGGATAACTTATGTTTTACCAGTGTGTGTATGTACGTGTGTAAGCATCACTGCATGGTGGCATAAAGATGCTGGCATGATTGATAACTACATTTAGCACGGCTATGTCAAGAGGCAAGCAAGGTTCAAGCGCCGCGTTATGGGGATTATCACAACTGTTGTATGCTTTCTACCTGTCAGAATTCCAGACTGTCCAGATGAAGTATGCTGACTGCACATTTCAAAAACAAAGTGTGTTTGCAGAACACTCTCAGATAGAAGAACTTTTAGGTTGACACCTTTTTTGATGGACAAAGGGACATTTTTTTTCCGTAGTAGGAAGAAAAATATGATCGTCCACCTAGGGAAAGCATGGTGTACCATACAGCATGCAACTTAATCTGAGGGAAAAAGAATTACAAAAAAAGTTGGTCATGCAAGTAAGCATGTTGCTGAGGTCACATCCCCTCACTTACCCAATCCTTCCGGAAGACACACGCACGCGCGCGCGCGCACACACACACACACACACACACACACACACACACACACACACACACACACACATACACACACACAAACATGTACACGCAAAGTTTGTTTCATGCTGCAGGCCCGCGACAAGCAGATGGCTAGGCTAGGTCGAGAGGAGGCTTTGGCAGCCTGCCAGGTGCAGCTAGCGAACGGCAAGCGCAAGAGCTTGGCAGCATTGAGAGGCTTTGCGCGCATCGTAGTGTGCGCTGGGACTAACGCTCAGGTGTGTGTGTAGGGGGGGAGATGATGAGTTGTAGGGGCAATGCTTTTCACGTTGAGGATTGCTTTGGGCTGTAAAATGCATGTTCACGATCAAGCATCGCCCCGTTTTGGCTTCACAGAATGCTTAGAAAAAAATGCTCTCTCTCTCTCTCTCTTTCTCTCTCTCTCTCTCTCTCTCTCTCTCTCTCTCTCTCTCTCTCTCTCTCTCTCTCTCTCTCTCTCTCTCTCTCTTCCTCCTCACTCGCTTGCGCACACAACACACAAGCATGCACACACACAAACACACACAGGTAGCTGCAGCAATGGAGGCAGCTGCTCCATACAAAGATGAGCTCATCAGGAGGGGTGTGCTGGTGGTCCCTGCTCCTGTATTTGGTGAGCAATTAAGCTTTCCAAGAGTGCTAAAGAAGTGCTCAAGTGATCTGCATTTGTGGCATTTGTGCAAGAATGTGCTACGTGAGCATGCACATTAGTGGCACTCTCAGTTTACCCTGGCACCCTTGCTGCCCTCACTGGTCCAGCCCATGTGGACTTTATTTGACATTGTATCTGACTGGCAGCTCTATCGGACATCTGCCAGTCATTGTGTATTGTTTTGCAGTGTGTGTACAGTCTTGTTCAGGCTGAAACTGAAGCCTCTATTTTCAAGGTGTGCCTGCCATAACCCTTACTCCTTATTCTGCTTATGAGTGCTTTGTTCCCTCATTCCCACACTGATACCTTGTATACTGAGGGGTACCTTGTACATTAAAGGGTGCATTGTGCTTGAGGGGTGCGTTGTGCTTGAGGGGTGCATACCCTCATTCCCATCCAGATGCATAGTGCTCGAGCACGCTGCTTGATGCTGCCTGTTGATGTAGAGCCCCCTTCATCTCCCACTGGGGAGCCTTTACCTCCCCCGGGGCCTGAGGACTTGAGGTGGCGAGCCATGCCGCTGCAAATGGACAGATGGAAGGAGTGGTTTGAGAAACAGGTGTGTGTGTGTGTTTACAGTGTACACACTGTACACTGATTCCGTGTGTCCTGCTCTTGCAAGAGAGAATGTTGCTTTCCTCCATTGCAATGTTTGATTCACCCGCAAAATTTCTTTCTTTCCTGCATCAGTTTACCCTCACCAATGAGCACCAGGCGTCCGTATGCCCCTCCCTGGAATGAATTGCAAATCTTGATTCCATTTAAAGCAACCCATTTTTTTTTCGCACCCCGCTTTTATGGAACCTTTCCTTAATGCACACAGCCGGACCTGGCATGTGTATTTATTTCTTTTCACACCCAGCCCATTCCAGCGCTCACCCACTCCTTTGCAACTATTCATGCTCTTCGTGCTTGGGCAGTTTCCCTGGTCTTCTCTAAATGCTAGCAACGTCTACCCACATCTCATGCCCATGCACTGGATGCAGTCTCCCCTCTTCAAATGGCAAGCACTTGCTCCGCAACTTCCTGCACCTTTGCTTCTTCCCTGCACCCTGCCTTGCAACTTTTTCAGTCTGACAAGGCTGCGCCTGACAGGGGCTTGTACCTGCATTCCCTGGATGCAAGCAACATCTCCCATCTCCCCACATTCATGCTTGCTCCCTGTCCTGCTCTGCAGCTGTCTGTTTCTGACAAAGCGGTGCCAGACAAGGGCTTGTACCTGTCACTTCGCAAGGATGGCCGCGTGAGGAGCAGTGGTATGGGTGGCCCTCCATGGGCCTTGCTGGCCGCGCAGCTGCCTCCTGAAGAAGGTGAGAGTAGCAGAGCAGCATGGTGTTGGCGGTAAGGCAGAGAAGGAGAGTGGCACTGAGAAGGGAAGAAAGAAAAGCAGAGTGGGACAGTTGCGCAGGATTGAGTTGGTGAGGAGCTGGGGCATGGGTGGCCCTCCATGGGCCTTGCTGGCCGCGCAGCTGCCTCCTGAAGAAGGTGAGAGTAGCAGAGCAGCATGGTGTTGGCGGTAAGGCAGAGAAGGAGAGTGGCACTGAGAAGGGAAGAAAGAAAAGCAGAGTGGGACAGTTGCGCAGGATTGAGTTGGTGAGGAGCTGGGGCATGGGTGGCCCTCCATGGGCCTTGCTGGCCGCGCAGCTGCCCCCTGAAGAAGGTGAGAGTAGCAGAGTAGCATGGTTTTGGCGGTAAGGCAGAGAAGGAGAGTGGCACAGAGAAGGGAAGAAAGAAAAGCAGAGTGGGACAGTTGCGCAAGATTGAGTGGGTGAGGAGCTGGGGCATGGATGGCCCACCACCGTGGGCTTTGCTGGCCGCGCAGCTGCCTCCTGAAGATGGTGAGAGTAGCAGAGCAGAATGGTGTACGGTAGGGCAGAGGAGTAGGGGGGCACAGAGTAAGGAAGAAAGAAAAGCAGAGTGGAATAACACTTGCGCAGAATTGGGCGGGTAAGGAGCTGTGGCATGGGTGGCGCACCATGGGCCCTACCGGCTTTGCAGCTGCCTCATGATGAGTAGAGAGCGCAGGAAGTGCAATTGAGTTGCAGTATGCATGAACACCCTCAGAGCAGCAAATTGTCAGGCAGCAAATTGTCGGGCACACAAGGGTGCACAAGTGCTTTGATTAACTGTGAAAAATGTGAGATGAGGCCAGAAAGAGGCCCAGGGTGAGCACACTTGCATGGCAGCTGTCGCTTGCGGATTGTGGGTGTCTATGTCTCGTCTGAGCAATAGTCTAGGAGGATGTTAGGCTGAAGAGCGCATGGGCGAGAATGGAAGCATTGTGAAGGCAGACGCTAGCGGTATAGCCGTTACTGGAGGACACAAGTTGTCAGTGCTTTTAGGCCATGGACAAGACGCTTGGGATTGGCTATGGGCCATCACTCTTTGCATCCTCTGTGTCTGGCAAATCATACTCTTAAGCTTGCTGCTTGCCGCACGGGGTGGCTTCTGTTGTCCCTTCATGTGAGCCATGACAAGACAGGGATAGATCAAGCAATTAGCCTATGTTCAATATGTCTGTGGCAGGGTTGGGTCATTCGTGATTCGTGAATTTTAAAAAACGCTAAGAATGGCCTTAAAATCGTGAACGCTAGAAGTGGCTGTATGGAGTGCGTGGTAAAATTTGTTGGTGAACATTGTTGGGGAGGCCCCTCTCATGTGAGACCTTCAGTTCCCATGTTCTGTAACCATCTCATAACGTAAATCTACAAAATCCTACCCTACGTCCTCCTCTTATCCTGTAAACCAACCCCTCCCCATCACTGCTGGACCCCTCCTCATCCTCATCAACACCCAAGTGTCCTCAGATGCTGTACACTTGGCCACCCCACAGCCAGGAACTTGCAAGACGTGTAGCCTGATGCGTGTGTGGCACCTCCATGAAACACATGCTCACGTGTGCACAGAGCTTGCATGCACGTGTTCTTCCCTTGCTTCATCCGTGCCTTCATGCTGAACCAATGTTACATAATCCCACCCAGGGCCCTTCTCTCTTGGCACAGTTAAATGTTTATGGCCGTGGGGGTTGTTGGGGGGTAGTTGGGACTCCTTCCTGGTGCCCCTCCCACCCAAGACCTCCCTCCCAAAAATGGCCCTCTAAATTCGCATATATACGTGATGATGCGTATTTAACACGTATATACGCGATCTCTTCCTCCCAAACCCACGAATGACCCAACCCTGGTCTGTGGTCAAGACCCATGATACCTCATCAATCCAGGTCGCTCAGGCATGACATAGCAAGGAAGACAATGCAGAGGCAATTGTGCAGGGATAAGGTGCTCCTAGGACTCGTGGTTTGCACGTAAACCTGCTCTTGTGCATGTGCAGCTGCTGTTGACGTATTACTAAAGCTCAAGGATCCGCAGCAAGCAGAGACAAACATTTCCCACAACAGCATGCCCTGCTGTGACCATAGACAGGAGGTGCACTATCCAGACATAGTGCGTTCCTAAAAAAAGTCACCCCAGCATGTTTGATTATTCGTCTTTGGTTGGTGCCATGTTTGCATGAATCATGTTTGATGGGCACTTGCTGGGATCGGTGCATCACCATGCATTGGAGTGGGCCCAATACACTGTTTGCCCTAGTTGCGGAATGCTACTTCTGTTGTGAGGAAACAAGCATTCAAATGCGTTACACATGTGTGAGTCAGTTGAAACAGACCACTGCAATTCATTGCCTTCAACGCAGGTGTTTTTAAAGGTTTCCTGGATGGCATGGATGGACGCGTATGAGATGCTTCCACTCTCCAGTTCCATGAAATATTAAAAGGATGAAAAACTTGCCATCGGCAGTTTTTAACCTGGTTGCTTGCAAGTTTACTTTAACTTCCTCTTTTTGGTTTGCCATCAAGTCCTTCACTTTGCTTCCTTCCGCAGCCTCAGCCTTCAGCTGAAAAATTTTGCTCCCATTTCGGACCACTAGAATGTGTGTACTCTTTCTCTTATATTGGTGATGATGATGATGGCAATCGTGTTGATGGTGATTATGGCATTGCGACATTTTGATACGGTGCGAGTTCTGCAAAGGAGTCTTGTTACATGACTGGTGTGAAGGAACAAGTCTATGCTGGGCAACAGCCAGCATGCATTAAGGAATGGTTCAACAATCAGCACTGAAACTAACAATGAGTTCCACCGTCTAAAAGAAGGTAGGAGCATTGTGGATCCGGCAGGTGTCACCCATCCATCCAGGCAATCTGGCAGCCTGATTAGAGGTTGATGGCATAACCATAATTCCATCGGAGGTCGTGCCTGCACGATTTGAGTCGCATGCTGTGCGGAATTCCTAGCAAAATTCTCTCCATATTTTGTTGGGTATCTCAGGAGCCTAGAGGTAGGGGGTTTCAAGGGGGTTACAAGGGGTTGGCCTACAGCCCGAAAATCTGGCTGATCGGCTGCTGGTGAAACATTCTCATCCAGCATCAAAAATTGAAACCAGTTCAGACAAAAATTTTGAAAATCTGTGCGAGTCTTGATTTAGAAAAGCATTGACCTCAAGATTAGTCACAACGTGAAAGCTCGCCAAGAAAGGAACAAAATCAGTGTTTGGAAGCTGGGCAAAAGTGTGTAACGGTTTAAAAAGATCAATGAACAGGTCCTTGTAATTTCTGCGCAGCTCACACAACTCACAGCAATTGCAGTAGAAAAGAACATGTTTCTCGTCCTGGACTTCAGCACATCCACACTTATCACAAATATTTGAACCACCCAACCATTTACAGGACTCGACCTTCAAGCAGTGGGCACGAAGCCTAAACCTACTCACATTCCTCATGACTCCTTTATCCAGATCCTTAAATAAATATGATGGGATACAGAAGGGTGTGTGTGGTGTTTGATTCAAAGGTTTCCCACACCAATGATGGTAAGTCACTGCTTTTCTGTTCACCTCTCGGGGACTTAGGGTGTCTGCTTCCCTCCAAACCTTCTGCTGTCTGTACCTCAAATCCCCTAAAAAATCCTGCATGGGTATCTTGGAAGCACTCAGTAATTTCTGTTTAAACACCTCCTCATTGCGCATGCCATCAGGTGACTTAGATACATGTGCAGACCAACAAGACTCATCCATATCAGCAAGGTGTAAATCTGCCTTCAGCACTTGGCATAATGTTTTACTGTTAGAATTGAGCATATTGTTGAAAAATTTAACAGTAGCCCTAAACCAATAAAACTGTAAGGGCTCTTGACCACACTCTCTCAATACTGGCCAGTTCGTGGCAGTACTTTTCACACCTAGAAAACGCCTTAGAGAGCATAATTGCCTTTTTTGCAAATGGCTTTTGAATTCACTGCCTTCTCGTAAGTACTCTGTACCCCACACTTGGCACGCGTACATCCCAGCCGGAATGCCATACACCTTAGAGAGCCAAATCAGAGCATGCGGCCTATTCTTTAGATCATGTTCATGCACAAATTCCTTGATCCTTTGCTGGGCAGCCATGTAAGGCCGCACTGCATGCTCCTCAGACACCTTCAGATTCATGTGCTTGTCCACAAGCATACCGAGGTATCTAAACTGCTCTTTCTCTGGAAGAGCCACGTCTCCATACATGAAAGTAGGCAGAGAAGAACACGACCTACTATTAAAATGCATGACCTCTGACTTTGATGTATTGACAGTCAGCCCCTTTCTCATTGCATAAGCTCGTAATCTATTCAGCATAACTTGCATTTCACCTGGGTCATTGGTAGTTAAACTCAAGTCGTCTGCATATAGCATATATGAAACGCCATTCACTCCATCCCCTGTCACAGCACCTCTGATACTTTCACTAATATCTCTGCCCATATCATTGACTCATCGGATGTATAGAGAAAACAGGAGAGGGGACAGGGGACAACCTTGCTTGACTCCATTTGTTGGACGCACACTTGCCCTTTTATCCCCATCCATCAGAATATATTCATCATCCTGGTACATTTCCTTAATTGCCCGGAGAAGTAATGCAGGCATGGCAATGCGTTGTAGATGGTCCCAAAGTTGCAAACGGGGCACAGTGTCGTAGGCTTGAGAGAAGTCAATGAAGGCAGCATGCAGCCTAGATGATTGCCGTGGCTTGAGCTTTCTTGCAGCATGTCTTAAGTGCCTCAGGATGAAGAGTGGATGCAGAGTGCTCCTACCGGGGTAAAAACCAAATTGGGTGTCTGGGACCTTATTTTTTTGGATACACCAATCCGTCACCAAGTCTTTTAGCACGTTGGCATAAATACAGTACATCACCCCACTGACTCAAGAGCCTAGAGGTAGAGCCTAGAGATGGAGCCAGCGGTGGCACATATTTGGGGGGGGGGTGAAGCTCTCAAGCTAGAAAGAAAAGGGTTTACGACGGGGTTGGCTTACAGCCCAAGACTCTCGCTGATTGGCTGCTGGTGAAGCATTCTCAACCAGCGCTACCGATTGAAATCAGCTCTGACAAAAACTTTGACAATTTGCATGTGTCTTGATAGAGCATATGCTCTCTCAGGATCAATCGCATTGTGAAAGCTCGCCAAGAAAGGAATCATAGAAAGAAAAAGTACGTATGCAGTAAAAACACTCCCCACATCAATCAAGGAAAAGAGGATACCTAGGGCCGAGGCACCATGTAAACTCTTCACCAAGAGTAACAAAAGAAAGAAGTCAGTGAGGATAAGGAGGGTTACTAGCAGCAGCCCTTGCCTGATCATGCTGATGAGAGTTGAAAGATGTCTTTTTGAGAGCTCGTCTGGAGCTAGCAAGTTTTTAAGCATACTGGACAGAATGAGCATGAAGCTTTCGAGCAAGCTTGGTGGCCTTGCAATTGTCAAGACCAAGCTCTTTAAGAGGCTCCAATGTGTGAGGAGAAAGGATAAATGTTCGTGTTTGGGAGCCAAACGGAAGCATGGAAAGGTCTGAAAATATCCGGAAAAATCCTTGTTTTTCCTGCACAGTTCACACACATCAAAGCAACTGCCATAGAAGAGAGCCTGGGCATGCTGACCATGTTCCTCGTCTCGGACTTGAGCACTCTCACCTTAGTCACACATATTTGAACCACCCAGCCATTTACAACTTGTAAACTTGAAGATTGAACCTGAAAGCAATGGGCACAAAGCCTAAAACTAGCAGGCTTTAAGGTAAAAAGGTAAGTAAAGACAACATCACCCAAAAGAGGCATGCACGGCAAAAAGGATCCTCTAGAAAAGGAAAAAAAGAAAAACTCCGTAGGCAGAGGGAACACTTCTTACATCAATTATGGAAAAGGAGACATTGGCTGAGAAGAGCTGTGAGTCCCCCCACAACAGAGCAGAAACAAAAAGAGTTTGTGGGGATCTGGAGGATTGCTAGAAACACCCAGCTCTAGAGCCTGGCTGTGAGGAGTATCTTGTTTTCAATGGCGCCTGGTGGTTACAAGTTGTGGGCATACTTTACAAAATGTGCATGGAGCTCAAATTTGCATGGAGTTTTTAAAAACTCCATGCCCATTCTGTTCATTATGCCCATAAACTAGTCTCCACACGCCGCGGTATTGAAAACAAAAGTGCTTACCACAGCCAGTTGGTTCTAGAGCCAGGTGCCTCTAGCAACCCTCCAGATCCACATTAGTTTTTTCTTTTCCTGGTGGAAGGGGCTCACGGCTCTTTATAAGCCAATGCGTCTCCTTTTCCTTAATTGATGTAGGGAGAGTTTCTCTTCCTACGTAGTTTTTCTTTTCTTTTCTTTTCTTTTTCTTTTTCTTTGCATGGAGTCTCCGCGTGCGAGCTTGCTAGATTGTTGGTGGTCGTTGCCTAACTTTTTGATCCATGGTGTGTACAACAAGTCCCACCAACACCTATAAGTATGGTATGTAGTGTCACAGTTTTTCCTTTTCTTT